>OX377621.1:33396333-33996333 GCA_947397865.1 Polietes domitor | reverse complement strand
TCAATATAAGTGACTCATCATTTCACATAGACAGTGAACGTAAAATCAAAAACATTCTACGATTAAATGACTTCCCAAAACAAACCATCGACGATCTGATAAGACATACTAAGATGAAACAAGTAAAAACGGCGTTAAGTTCGGCCGGGCCGAACTTCATATACCCTCCACCATGGATTGCCTTCGACAGATTCGATTTTCGTAGAAGTGCAGTAATATTACAGGAACATATAATTTTTTTATATAGCCAAATCAAAACAAATATTAAAAATATAATTTTATAAATGAATATAATATTTTAATTATTTCAAACCATTATTTATTTCAAAACAAAAAATAAATAGTCTTCTATTTATATTTTCAAAAAGTTTAAATACCATAAATATTGGTAGATAGTGGGTGCTACAGTTGGTTGTATTTCCATTCTATTTTAATTCCAAAAGTACTAATTTTGAAAATCCATTATGAGACGTACATAGTGCAAAATAACCTAACTTCATGATTCAACCAATTTTTGCCGTAAAAGAAAAATTAAGAATTTGGAAAAAAATACGAATTTGTCTATGCAGTCAGAGGAATGTATACACCGAATTCCATGATTCCAGCTGCGCCCATTTGGTTGGTACCATTTTTACCCCCTTGACGTTTCTACGCAATTAGAATTTCATCATTCTAGCTGTAGTCGTTTAGTTGGTACTATTTTTCACCCTCTGTACCATTGTATCCCTTGAGAGTAAAAATTTCCAAAAATCCGTTTATTTGCCGTGTATACGCAGTCAGAGGAATGTATACTCCGAATTTCATGACTCTAGCTGCGGTCATTAGGTTGGTACTATTTTTATCCCCTTTTTCTATTTTGGCCCCAAAAAGTACGAAATTCGAAAAATCAGTTTATTTTCCATGTCTACACACTCAGAGGAATATATACTTCGAATTTCATGACTCTATATGCGGTCATTAGATTGGTACTATTCTTATCCCCTTTTTTCATTTTAACCCCAAAAAGTACGAATTTTGAAAAATCCGTGTATTTTACTTATCTATGCAAACCGAGGAATGTATACACCGAATTTCATTATTCTAGGTACAGCCGTTTGGTTGGTACCATTTTTATCCCTCTATTCCTATTTTACCCCTTAAAAGTACGAATTTGAAAAAAATACTTTTATATTATGTATCTACTCAATTAGAGGAATGTACACACCGAATTTCGTGTTTCTAGCTGTTGTCGTTTAATATGTACCACTTTTATCCCTTTTTTGCCCCATTTCACCCCCTACAAATAAGAATCACTTTATGGTGCACGTTTTTGATATAAGGGGAATGCGCATACCAAATAACAAGCAAATATAAACAGACATATTCAAAAAACATGCTTAAATACGCTAAAATATTAGCGATTATTATGGGTATTTTTAGTCCTTGTGAGGGAAAAATTTTTCCCTTTGGGCCGATTTCGCCCCATTTCAATCCCAACCGATCTACGACTATAAGACGCATTTATGGAAAATTTGAACGTTCTAGCTCATTTCGTTTAGGTGCTAGCGTGCTTTCAACAGACGGACATGACTAGATCGTCTTAGAATTTTATGACCATCAAGAATATATATACTTTATAGGGTCTCAGGTCGATATTTCAAGGTGTTACAAACGGAATGACAAAGTTAATATCCTGAAGGTGGAGGGTATACAAATAAAACAAAATATTATTTTTCGTCCCAGCAAACAAAAATATTTTGTTTAATCTATGTTTTCTCAATTTTCAGCAACTGTCTCTATTTGAATGTGAAATTCTTAGCCATTTAATTGAATATATAACCGAGTGTTATCGGACTTATACTTCCAAAATATTGAAGGTAGCATCTTCGGTAAAAAATTGGAATTTTAGAAAAAAAAAATAAAAAATAAATTTTAAAATAAAATGTCGAATTTAATAATAAATTATTGAATATATGATTTAATCCAACAAAGTGTTGAGATGATGGCTGAATATATATATATATATATATATATATATATATATATATATATATATATATATATATATATATATATATTAAGTAATAAATATAAATTAAGTAATAAAATATATTAAGTAATAAATTCAAATGAGCTATTATTAAGTTCCACTCAAGGCTCAACTAATCTCAACTAAACTCAACTAAATTTTTTTTGCACATCGATATTTTTGTTTATTAATACCGAAGTTGTTGAGTTTTGTTAAAATAACCAAAAATCTCGATTTGCAAAAAATGTTAGTTGAGTCTTGAGTGGAACTTAATAATAGCTCATTTGAATTTATTACTTAATCCAACTAAGTGCTAAGATGGTGGATGGTTCTTTTCCAAACAGTTTGTCCAAATTTCCATCTGTTATTATAGAAAACCACCGAATATAACCAATTGTTTATTCTAAATCAATTTATAGTAGAAAATAATATCGACTAATGAAATATTTGGGTCTACTAATTTGTTATTCGAACAACTATATGAATAAAACTATTCGATCAATACAATACAATTTAATCTGTTGGATACCCTAGTTATATCCTCCATATAAAAAGTAAATGGACATGGATTGTATTAGAATTTCCCAACGACTCATAATATAAGGTATCAGCTTCATATTTTCATATTTGTATTACAAATTAAATAGACACCCTATTCTTTGGTGGAAAATTTAAAAACGATGCTTAGTTTTGAATTTGGGATTAGATCGTTTGAAAAGTATGTACATATGTATGCACACTTACCTTGTGAGACCGCTTTCCATCGATGGCCACAATGAAGCCAACACCGCACGCTTCATGCTCATTCTGTGGATCATACAGTCCCTGTTTGCCCGGAGCTTCCCAAGGCATCTGCTGCTTTTGTTGGCACCGCGGCACGTTGTTGTCTGCTTCATTTTCACAGCTTTCCGAATTACACTCGAGATTATGATTCAATTCTTCACAAACACTTTCAACATTCACAACTTCTTCTTCTGCTTCACAACTTTCTTCGGCTGACGCAACGTTCTCAAACGATCCGACGACGATATTTGCTTCATTAGACGATTCTACGTTAGTTTCACTAAAATGACAATTGTCAGTGGTGGTGTTGTTGGCGGCGTTGGTGGTGGCGGTGTTGTTGGAAGTATCAACAAATTCACATCCTGATTCAATTGTATTGTCAGCAATTATTGGGGCCATTATATGCTTTTCAATAAACCTTTAGAAACTTCTTTTTTTGTTGTTTTATTTTGGTTCGTTTGATCTTTGTTTTTTCACTCCAAAAAAAGTTTATAACTTTTCTGCTCTTTTTTTTCAATTAATTTGTTCGAAATTGTTTTTAACTTTATTTTGTGGTATTCTTTGAAATCAGTTTTTATGCTTTAATACTCAGTATTCTGTTGTATTTCTAATTTGGGGGGAAAAGGAAGAATTGAAAGAAAGAAATAGGTTATGATAAGACAATGTGATTATTTTTTGCATAAAATCTTTTTCAAAATGCTTTTTCGGTTTAAGGTGTTGGGGAACGAAGAAGAAAATCGTTGGCAAAATTTGCGAATTTTCAAAACTTATAAATAATTTATCGATTTTTTTAGAAAAACAATCAAAAAAAATCTCAAAATTTCAATTAAAACCCAAATTACTGAATTTGTCAATTTTTTGCTTAAAAAGAATATCTTTTTTGTTTTTGTTTTCAAAAACATAACATAATTTTCAAAATCAATATGTTTTTATGAAACACAAGTCAGTCGCACACACACACACACACCCATACAGTTATGTATTTGAATTTCTTTCTTTTTTGTATTCTGCATTCGAACGTATCGTAACGTTTTTTGTAACCCGTTGTACATCCGACTTTGACGAGTGAATCCCGTAGAATGAGCAAATGCTCAGCACGAGAACTCGCCTGTACCCCAAACAGCCAAGCTGTCAGCCAGCCAGCGTAACCAGCCAGCCATCCAAAACAGTCACATCGACGCAAACATGCCTGCGCGCCTTTCTCTACTTCGGCCGGTTCCCCTGAGGTCGTCTGTTGTCCCTTTCGACCCACAACCAGAGTGCAAAATTTCTGCTCAGTTTCGTCTGTGGTTTTGCTTCTGAATTTCATTCTAACGACAGTGCCTAACATTGTTGTTGTTGTTGTCGTCATAAAAATGCGCCGTTGCAATAATGTAGTACGTCTGTCGTCGCACAGTGGATTGTAGCCACACAATAGTGGAATAAATTATGCTTAAAGGTTTTATTTTCCGATAACAAATAAACTGTCACAAATTGTCCGGGGGAAAATAAAAACATGTTACTTAAGAGCTGATCAAATGATCTTTTTAGCTTGTCGTTTGGAAAGAGTATAAAACCGTAGAAGCCTTGATTTAACTACATTCTAGCCTCAAAGTAAGAACAAAAATGAGGGGCATGTTATCGATATATCGATTAATCGTATGTTAAAAGTTGGAAAAAAATATCTTTTTATAAAATGATATTTTATGAAAAAAGTGAAATACAATTTTTCGATAACTATCTTAGTAATAAAAATGTCTAAATAGAAAAAATCAATTTTACTTTTTACTAAAAAACCGGGTAAACTTTTGTACTAATTTGGAGTTATCGAAATTTGAAATAGTAATCGAATTATAGGAAGTTTGAAAAAATCGATTTTTTGTAAAATGATCAATATGAAAAAAAGAAAAATAAAAATTTTCGATAACTAATTTAGTTATCGATATACATACTAAGTTGAAAAAAATCATTTTAACAAAAACCAATTTTTGATAACTACCTTAGTTATCGATATATCATAGATTTTTTACTTTTGATTATTTTGAGTTCATTTCAAAGAAAAAATTGGCTGAAAGATTACGATAACTTTGGAGTTATCGAAACTAAAAACTAACAAAAAATGACTTATAGTGAACTAAATAATAAGAAGGAGAAGAAAGGTGAAATTTTAACTGCTGAAGCTTTTGAGATATATAATAACAATCCGAAAATAAGAAGAATATTTGTTGGGAGGCATGCTATAGATATATCGTTTATATGTCGAGTTATCGGAAAAATTAGATTTTTTGTAAAATAACATAATAAAAATAACAATATGAAAAAATTAAATAAAATTTTTCGATAATTTGATTTGAACTGGGATATTGTCCTGGCTCAAGACCATTTTGCATCTATATTTAATAGAATGCAAATTTATTTACAAATGGCATGGTGACATTTATTACTTGGCTGCAGACTACCACGATCATGATTTCGACCATGTCAAAAGTCTTTTCAAGTGGCTTCGCAGCGACTTTTTTCGATAATCTCATTTATTTAAATACCTGAATTGTAAATTCATTTTTTACTTTTTATTTTTTTTAAATTCATTAAAACAAAAAATCGGGGGAAATTTTCGATTACTTGGGGTTATAGAAACTAATTTTTCAAAAAACTTTAAAATAGAGAGGAAAAGTATAGTAACATTTTTCGATAACAGGTGTAGTTATCTAGTTATCGTTGTAGGACGTTAAAGTTTGAGAAAATCGATTTTTTTATATCAATACAAAAACGGAAAAAAATAAAATAAATTTTTTCGATAGCTACTTTAGTTATTGAAATATGTAAATTAAATATCGAATAGTTTTTATTATTCTCAGTTCATTTTGATGGAATAACGAAAAGATCGGGTAAACATTTGGTATCATCGAAACTAAAAAAGTAAAAAATTAAATTAATGAAATCAAAATGAAAAACGGTACAAAAGAAATAATTTGTTTTTGATAACTACCATAGTTATTCACATATGTAAATAGAAAAATCGAATATCGATTACTTTTTGCTATTCTCAGTTCATTTTAATGAGTCATCGAAACTAAAAAAGCAAAAAATATCAAGATATATAATAACAATCCGAAAATAAAAAGCAAAAAATTGGGTCATGTTAGGTTTGGTTAGATCGATTTATCGGACTTTATTTTTGTAGAATGAGATCAATAAAAAAAAAACAAAAATGGAAATTTTCGATATCTATTTTAGTTATCTATCTAAATTGAAAAAGAATTTTTTTTTACTTTTTATTATATTGAGTTCACCTCAATGAAAATATCGAAAAACTGACATTTATAGAAAACTTAAAAATAGACAGGAAAAATAAAGAACAAATAAATGGTGAAGTTATTGAGATAACATAACGTATATGAAAATAAGAAGAAAATTGGTGGCAGTCATCGATATGTTTTGGAAAATGAAATCAATGTGAAAAACGAAAAAAATCAAAACTACCTTAGTTATGGAAATATCTAGATTAAAAAAAAAAAACATTTTTTTATTATTTTGAGTTCACGTGAATGAAAACATTTTCGATAACTTTGGATTTATCGAAACTAAAAATATCGAAAAACTGTCATTATAGAAATCATGAAAATAGACAGGAAAAATAAAGAAAAAAAAATATATATATAAAAATAAATAATAAAAATAACATAAAATAATCTGGAAATGCAAAGTAAACTTTTTCGATAACTTGTGTAGTAATCGAGATATATATCCGAAAATTTATATATTTTTCCTAAAATGGGAAATTGTTTGTTTGTTCATATAGCACTCGCAATATTGTATATGGAATATACAATATATACATACAATTTTTATGTATAATCCCAATTGTATTACTATTATTTTTAATTTTTATTATTTTGAGTTCACTTGAATGAAAACATTTTCGATAACTTTGGATTTATCGAAACTAAAAATATCGAAAAACTGTCATTTATAGAAATCTTGAAAATAGACAGGAAAAATAAAGAAAAAATAAATAAATTTTTGATAACTTCACATTATCGATAACTTTGGAGTTATCGAAAAAAAAATACTTTTATAGAAAACATAAAATAATCTGGAAAAGCAAAGTAAACTTTTTCGATAACTTGTGCAGTAATCGAGATATATATCCGAAATTTTTTATATTGTTCCTAAAATGGGAAATTGTTTGTTCATATAGCACTCGCAATATTGTATATGGAATATACAATATATATATATATATAAAATTTTTATGTATAATCCCAATGGTATTGCTATTATTTTTAATTTTTATTATGTTGAGTTCACTTGAATGAAAACATTTTCGATAACTTTGGATTTATCGAAACTAAAAATATCGAAAAATTGTCATTTATAGAAATCTTGAAAATAGACAGGAAAAATGAAGAAAAAATAAGTGAAGTAGTATGAAATCAATACGAAAAAAAAAATTTGATAACTTCACATTATCGATAACTTTGGAGTTATCGAAAAAAATACTTTTATAGAAAACATAAAATAATCTGGAAAAGCAAAGTAAAATTTTTCGATAACTTGTGTAGTAATCGAGATATATATCCGAAAATTTTTATATTGTTCCTAAAATAGGAAATTGTTTGTTTTTTTTATATAGCATTCGCAATATTGTATATGGAATATACAATATATATATATAAAATTTTTATGTATAATCCCAATGGCATTGCTATTATTTTTAATTTTTATTTATGTGTAACAAATTATATTTGATATGCATGATTTGATTATAATTGAAAGTTTGCTTGTAAATAGTTTTATTTTCCATACCCTTCCCTACAATTTAAAATAATCGGTTCAGCACTAATGTGGTTTCGAACCACTGTGCGTGTGTGTCATCCATGCCAAACACATTTTCGCTCAATACGAAACGCTCTCGTTCTCTCTCGTACCCCAACAAAAACAACGTGATGCGTATGAGCGGACGGCCAGACGGACGGACATTCAATTACATGAAACTCAAAATGTTATTTCAGATCTTTGAGGCAATTTTCAAAACGTCTGTGGCGCTACTTTTACAATGCGTTGCCGTTGTTGTCGTCGTCATTTTTTATTTCGTTTTTTCTTCAATTTCTTTTCGATCGTGTTTTCTTAGTGTGGGTCGGGAATTTTTATCGGTCTGTTTTATTTTTTATTTTATTTCTTTTTTTTTTTGCGAAACGTGTTTGCATTTCTGGTGTATTTAAGTAATTTTGCGGTTTATTGTTGTCGTCGATTGGTCGGTCTGTCGTTCGGACGGACGGCGAATTTTTGTTGTAATCAAATGCAGAAAACACGCCGTTTGCATACTGCATGCAAAATATCAAGTAGTTGCATTACTTGCATTCAATAAATTCTATATTCGTCATAAAGTGCTCGATAGAAAACATTCTCACAGTGGTGTTGGGGAAAGTAGCAGCAGTCGCGAATGGAAAGTTGTTTTAATGAAAGTTGTTTATACATGAAATAAATAAATGAATAATCGAAAATAATTTTATGTATGAGAAAATGTGAATAATTTTTGAATATTTTTCGTTTTCAAAGTGTGCGAAAATATGCAAACCTATTAAACGATTTATTTATTTATTTGACACCGATTCCGGAAGCTTTACAATGTCATAAAATGTGTGTGTGTATGTATTCTAATATTTTTTTGATTTGAAAAATTCTTCCCTCATTTTTGTTTTTTTTTTCTTAAGTGCAGTTGAATTTTATCATATTAATGAACTCTATGAGAATATTTTCTGAAAATTTAGTCTTCCTAAGGAAAGACTAAGGTATTCAAAATTTCCATTCACGTGTCTAATATTTTCAGATCAGTTGAGATTGAAAATGGACATTTTTTAATTTCTGTCTTATAATCACTCAAAATAGGATAAAAAAGGATTAAAACGATACGAATCAAAAGAAACTAGCTAGAAAAATGAAATTTTGGAGCGAACACCCCGCTAACTTCAAAGAGACGTAAAAATGTGTACTTTTAAGGGATAAAATAGGGCAAAAAGGGATACACATTTTACCAAAAAAGGTCGGTGGGTATGACCGTTTAAATTTAAAGTCCTTTCCTCTACAATTTACGCTCTACATCTATATCTCTGATTAAAAGCGCAATAAGAAAATATCGCAAAAATTCAAAATGCAGCTATTTCAATACACACAACTGCCACTTGGCTGGCGGTACTATTTTTAAGTTTAGAAAAAAATTATAAGTAAATAATACCCATACCTATGGAATTAATTTACCTAAGACGCAATTACAACAATTAACTGTCAACACAATAAATAAATATTGAAAAGCCAACAGCAATAGTAATTGTTTGTAAATTGTTTGTATTTCGCGAGAATATCGAAGGGATCAAGTGACAGAGGGCGTATCAACTTACGTACATTGGAAATTAGAGGAAGACACACAAATACACACGCGCTTGTTCATCCGTCAGCCAAAGCTACCGGGAGCAGAACTAATCCATTTTCAAAATTCCTGCATTTGAATGCATTTAAAATGAGTCTACGAAATGGAATGAATTCAATTGGAAATTTGCAAGGCAAATATTTAAATTTGAAATGCTGGCTAATTACGAATGCGAATACAAAGGCGAAAGGAAAAGATGAGTAGTGGGTGTAGTTTTTATTTTGAAATTGCAATAATTTTACAGTTTGTGGGCGTTTATCGCATTTGTTTCGAGTACATTAGGCGAGTGCTAGTTGCACACAGACGTATATCGCTATGTTCAATTTTGCCCAATCAATTAATTGTTTAATAAAAATGATAATTACTTATAAAGTTAAAACATATGGCACTACTAATCTTTATAATTTGCAAATTGTTTGGCAAAATTTCTAAACTTTGGACGAATGTTTCATATACAACTGATAAATATATGACTTTTAATCAAGTACTGCCTAGTATAGTTATAGATGAAAATGTTCTTCATATAAATCCGTTAACAACATATCAGTCGTATTATTTAGATAGAAGTTGTGATAGTTTTTCGAAAATATGCCAATAATAATTATCAATCATACGTCACCATGGCCGTTGTTAAGAAATTTGTGTATGGAAATATAATAAACTGTGCGTGACTGCCGAATACATTTTGGTAAGCCATAATTAGTTCGCCAGAATTAATTCTAAAAATATTCAAAATGGAAAGGGGAAAAAAGTTAGACACGTGTTAACTTCCGCATTTGTACACTGTACATTCAAATAGTTCAATAACGAAATTCTTCATATCAAATCGGATCTAGAAACATTTAAACACAAACAGGTATGTGTTTGTAATGAAATTCGTTTAAATTGTATTCATGGTATTAAAAATCTTATTAGGACCGGTTTCCAAAAGACAACTTCGTCTGAGAATCACATAAAATTGAGGCAACATAAATTGTGTTATGTCAATTCATCTAGACAAATGTTGTGAGAGCAACATATACCCAAAATAATGAGATTCTGTGACATATACAAATATAGAAATCGTCTTTCATGTGTACTCGATTCCGATTACTCATTCGTCTCACATAAAATCGTCTTCTGGAAACCGACTATAAATCGAAATTGTTGATATGAAGTCAATAATTAATATCAGTCATACGTTATCATTGTCTTAGTAAAGACAATTAACTGAACTGGGGTTGTATATACTGGGGCTGTCTGGCAAATCAATTTAAGAGTTTCCAACTGAATATATTCTAAAAATATTAAACAAGTATTCGGACATAAGAAAAAATTGTGTTTATTTCCTCATTTTCTAGTTTAAATCTAAATCTTAATATTTCTATATTTGCTTTCAATATAACCACTGACATTTTCTGTAGTAAAATCGGGGAATTTTAGGCGACAGAATGAGAGAATATTTTTTAGCTGGAGGTCCTAATATTTTGTTAACCATCAAAGGTCCATGTGAGTCATTTGTGTCTATATATTCAAGTGGCGTAAAAAGTAAGAATAAATCAGAAATTAGTGTATTTTATAAAACATAAAATTAGATTGGACCGTTGAGGGTTAATTTATCACATTATTTGAGTAGGTATTGTAGCGGTTTCAGCAAAGAAGTCAAAAATAAATATCAATCATACGTTACAATGGACGCAGTGAATTATTAGACAGTCCATATTGCACACGAAACGGATGGTCAACGTCTGAAACTATAGGCAAAATTCAGTTAACTGGCGTTTTTAGTTTTTCATTTCCTCATCCTCTTGCCCCTTTTTCAAAAAATGTTTGAAATACTTATTTGCACACATTAAAGAGAAGGAATTCTACTAAATATACTTAAAATTCCATGATTCTACCTGTGTTAGTTTAATATTAACAACCATTTCAAGTTTCCCCCATTAAAAAAATAAAATATATTTAAACTAAATAAACAAAATGGGAAACTTGAAGTGGCTGTTCATGTTAAGCTAATACAGATTGAAGCATGCCATTCGAAGTATATTTAGCAAACATTCTATTAATTAACAGATATTATTTAATTTGACACTCATATAGGTATCGTAGGTAAGACCATATCATAGGTTTATATGGCAAAAGTAATCACCCAGTGTTCTTTTTTTAAGTGAAAAACTTTTACAGCTAAGTTATTACTTTTGACTTCACTTCACTTTAATTGTTCACTATGTACGTTGGTATACATTTCTGAATACATATTTCTAGATCGATTCCAATGGTACAAATACATTAAATAAAACTATTGAAGTTCTCCGTAATAAAATCGGTTTATATATTAACCATCTCTTTATTTAGTTAGGAGTTGTGGTTATATTTAGTAAAGAAGTCGATAATTAATATCTATCATACGCCACCCTGGGTGAGTATTTGGAAATACTTTATAATATTATTCAAAAATTGGTCTACTAAACCATCTGGTTCAATTCTTACAGCCTTTACAAACCTATAAACTTATAAACTGCTCAATATGTCAATATATCTTGTAAAGTAATTATTGCACAATACTCATCCAAGGGGCTAATCACGGCATTCTCAATCGAGAGAGTTATGATCGAAATTTTATTTATTTTTAAAAGGGGCTTAAATTTCGACAAAAAATATTCTAAATATAATGTGATTAGATTCAATATACGTTTTTGTTGGAATTTTATAATTCTTTCACAGAAAAAAAAAAAATTATTTCGATCGTAACTTCTTGATATAGAATCCCCTGATTATCCCCAGGTATAATTGCAAATGTAAGATAATTTTAAAATTGAAAAAATATATGTTTTTCATGATGACTCACGAACGAACAATGATAAATACGAAACATTTTGGGAAAACGCATGAAACAAATCATACTTTCATTGTAGACGGGAAATTGAAAACAAAAGCAACGGCGTAATTAAAATTCATTATGAAACATATATATGTTTTTAGAATTTTACAATGCCACTTTCTGAGCTATGCGAAATATGACCTGCGAACTTACGAAATAAAAGTGTTCTTTCAATACCTTCAAAATGTTACCTTAATGAATTCTGCACTCCAAATATTTTCAGAGATATTTGTAATTATATTTAAACACTTTTGAATTTTTACGATTTTTATCACTTTTTAAATGTTTCACAAAGATGATATGTTTAAATTTAGGCAAGTGTTGTTGTTTTGAACGGGTGTCGTGCAAAAATGCAGTCTTTGTTGTTGATTTGGCATGGACGTGGCCATGTACATTAATAAGTGAAATTGAAAGCCGCATTACATTGCTTTGAATTTAAAATTCTTAACTTTCCAAAAGCGATTCAATTACTAGAAAATATGTGGTTCGTAAAGAAGTCAATAATTATTAACAATAATACGTCACCATGTACATTTTTTGACGTATGAGTGTTAGTAAAATTCATTTTAATATCAAACATACGCAACATTGGGAAATATTGCAAATGTTCACATTTTGTACGTTTGAGATAAAAATAATAAACTTAAAATAACGAAACATAACAGGGATGAGTTTTTTTTTAGTAAAATTTTCAATTTTTGGAAAGGTTGATCCACAAATGTTCACATAACTCGAGAACGATTTATCCGAAATGTTGTGGAAAACTTAGCACCGTGCCAGAGCTATTATGAATTAAATGAGCCATTATGGAAGAAAATCGATAGATTTAATGTATGTTTTCGGTGAGATTTTACTTCGAACGTCCTTATTGAAAAATGTGATTGGCAACATTGAAATGCTACACTGTCTTGCCGAGGGGTAATTATATAATTTACGAATTATCGTGCCGATTTGACGATATGTATAATGTTTTTTTGACATATTTGCATACAAACAAAAACAATTTCAATTTCTTATTATTTATTCTTTATTGGTGTTGATAATTATTCGATTAATTGGTTAATCGAATGGCTCTCCACACCAATATTCGGATAAATGGAAATTCTTTGTTTTCGAATGAAGTATTAATAGAATAACTTAAAAGTCCGAATAATAAAATAAATCTCTAATTAAAACCCACATTAACAAAAGACAGTTTTTTTATATTTTAATAGCTAACATTTGATAGAAGAAACCGTGTCAAGTTGAGAAATATCTACAGAGAAATGTAGAAGTTATGACCCACTTTGTAGTTATTATTTATGAATAAATGCTTTTTATTCAAGCATTTTTCTTTTTGAACATCTAGTTTTTCATCTTCTAAATTGAAAGTGTAGCAAATTTCGACTAATCAGTTACACGAGACCATTAAGTGTCACATGGGAGAGTAAAAAATAATATGCAACCTCTGCTTTAGGTAGTCGTTTCAATAATTTTCGAATTAAACTGGAACAAAATTGTTAATTTTAATCCTAAAAATATTGCTTTTAACAATTCACAATGGCCATGGGGACGTATGATTGTTATTAATTATTGAATTTTTTAGTAAAAACTATCACAACTTTTTATATAATAATAGAACAATTAAAATTTATGTGTGTTTATTTAGATAAACCTTTATTTTTGCTTTTTAATATATGGTAATCCATTCGAAAGCTCAGTTAGTCATAATAAATTATGAAAAGTTTTGAGAATTATTTTTTTGTGTGAATTTTTCTTTTTTAATATTTTGGTAGTCAATTCGAAAGCTCAGTTATTTAAAATATTTTATGAAAGGTTTTATGAATTAATTCCTTTTCTGTGAAATTTTCTTTCATAAATTTGAATTTTATATTAGCTGTTATGTTGATAAGACTGGATAACAAAAACTAAATAAAAAGGTACAATTTTACACAAAATAAAAAAATTTCTTTTCAAACTTGTCGCCAACAGAAATATCATTGCGAGCATGAAATTTTGGAAAAATATAAAAATCATAACTTTCGAGTTTGTAGCGAACGACGTAGAGAAACTTAAAGGTAGAAAAAAAGTCATTAAATGGAAACTTGGGGTGTTTTTGACCTTTCTTTTGTAGAATTTTCTTTCATCATTTGTTCAAACTTGATGAAAGAAAAAAGTTACCGTTTAAAGTCACACGACTTTATGTAGCAACTTCAAAAGTGAATTGAAAGGAAGTAATCGTGTAAAGTCAACACAAAATATATTTTTTTTAAATTAGTTTTGTTACAAATTATTGATATTGTAGTTGGCGACTATATTTTTATTAACCTTTTTGTTATCGCAGCATGATATCCCGGCTTAACAGATTATGGTTAATTGCCTAGAGTATCCCTTCTTCGTATGAAATTTTGATGAACTTTTTTGTTAGTTTTATATCTAAAGAAATTCGAATTCAACATCAAAACATCACTTCGCTCATTTCCTTTGTTTTTATTATTCAATATTTTCATAAAATGTTTTCATTGTGTTATGCCAAAAAATGTTTGTTTGTCTTGGAGGTGTAGATATAAACTATATTTTTATAATTGTTGTTTTTTTATTTCTTTCTTCTTCTTCGCTCTTAAAATCTGAATATAAAATCAAAATAACAAACAACACATAAATAAACTATTTTAATAATTCAAAAATTGTGCACGTTTTGAGGTAAACAAAATGTGAAAAATCAAAAACGAAATGTTTATTTATTTTCACATTTACACAAGAAAAAGAGAACAACAGCAGCAGCAACAACAACAACACTAACAATAGTAATAACAATACCCGCAAAATATGCACTCATTCAAAACATTAAGATCTTTGTGCATATATATAGCTAAATACACTTTGAATAAGTTGGCGATTATGCAAATGTGTATTTTCTTTTCTCAAAGTGATGAATACGTTTTTATAGTCATGTTGATTAAATATTTGACAGTGGGTGACGTACTGTCCCGAACAGTTGTCGCCGAAACATCTGTCTGCAAAGTGGGGAATGGAAATATAGCAATGAACATAACAACCAAAATCAAATTTTGTTTTAAAATTTTAGTTTAACGTCCGCTTCAAAGTAAACTGTGACTGAAGCTTGCATTTTAAGTTGGAAGACATTTAATATCTGAAGAAAAAAATTCATGGATAAATTCATAGAAGAGGGATTCCAGAAATTGGTAACATTGTTTTTCACAAATCGTAAAGTCAATGTATCTTTTGGTCAACCTCATTTCCAATTCTGCCTTGATTAGGACAACTTGCGTACTAAAAGAGTTAAAGGAGAGCTAAAAGTATAACTATTTTGCTGGTTTAAAGTGACTTTAGAGTTATCTTCAAATGTCAAATTTCAATGAAAATTTATTCAAAACTAAAATCTGGAAAATTTTTAATTTCTAATAGAATTATATTGAACATGGACTCGTTCATATCTTATTTTCAAAAATGTTGGACCTATTTGAAATTTCATTCCAATTTAATGATTACACTGTGCAACAAAAATTTTGGTCGAAGGGTCATGTATAACATTTTCTCATGTAGTTTGGCTTTCTAAACTCGAAAACGATATTAAAAAAATTTTTATGTTTTAATTTTTGCTAAAATTGCCAATTTTTGGCGAAGGTAACTAAATATTTGTACTCTCATTTTGGAAATATAGGTCCGGTTATATGTTAAATTAAAGGCAGTCGTGATGGCTACAAATATTGAGAATTATATATTCACATAAAAATAGAAGTTTAAGAACAGTGTTTACAAATTTGGGAAAAATATTTTGTTTGGAAAAAAAAACAATTTTTGATGGCACGAAAAAAAATCATAAAAAATAGAAAGAAGTCGGAAAAAATTATTTTGTTTTACTTTTTATAGCTAACATTCTAACGCAAAAAAACTATTATATAAACAATAGTGATCTAAGTCAAAAATAAAAAAATAATAAAGAGTGATTTTTTTGAGGTTAGGATTTTCATGCATTAGTATTTGACAGATCACGTGGGATTTCAGACATGGTGTCAAAGAGAAAAATGCTCAGTATGCTTTGACATTTCATCATGAATAGACTTACTAACGAGCAACGCTTGCAAATCATTGAATTTTATTACCAAAATCAGTGTTCGGTTCGAAATTTTTTATCGACAAATTTTGTTCAGCGATGAGGCTCATTTCTGGTTGAATGGCTACGTAAATAAACAAAATTGCCGCATTTGGAGTGAAGAGCAACCAGAAGCCGTTCAAGAACTGCCCATGCATCCCGAAAAATGCACTGTTTGGTGTGGTTTGTACGCTGGTGGAATCATTGGACCGTATTTTTTCAAAGATGCTGTTGGACGCAACGTTACGGTGAATGGCGATCGCTATCGTTCGATGCTAACAAACTTTTTGTTGCCAAAAATGGAAGAACTGAACTTGGTTGACATGTGGTTTCAACAAGATGGCGCTACATGCCACACAGCTCGCGATTCTATGGCCATTTTGAGGGAAAACTTCGGAGAACAATTCATCTCAAGAAATGGACCGGTAAGTTGGCCACCAAGATCATGCGATTTGACGCCTTTAGACTATTTTTTGTGGGGCTACGTCAAGTCTAAAGTCTACAGAAATAAGCCAGCAACTATTCCAGCTTTGGAAGACAACATTTCCGAAGAAATTCGGGCTATTCCGGCCGAAATGCTCGAAAAAGTTGCCCAAAATTGGACTTTCCGAATGGACCACCTAAGACGCAGCCGCGGTCAACATTTAAATGAAATTATCTTCAAAAAGTAAATGTCATGGACCAATCTAACGTTTCAAATAAAGAACCGATGAGATTTTGCAAATTTTATGCGTTTTTTTTTTAAAAAAAGTTATCAAGCTCTTAAAAAATCACCCTTTATATCCCAATTTTCTCTCTTTAGTTTGATAAGATCTCTAATTTAAGAACTTTTATTTTTGACATTTATAAAAAATATACATTTCTCTCACTCCAAAATTGTCCTTAGTGTTAGTTTGAAAGTGATCTAAGTCACAATATTGATGTGTGGCGATGCCAACAAACATTTTTTATTTATAATGCCTATTTTAGGTAATTCAGATAATTTGAAAAAAATAAAATGAAATTATTTGAAAAGTAAAAATAATTTCAATATAAAGTTTCCAGACGAACAACCTGTAAATATTTATATAAATTTTTTATTTTTTCCGCAAGTGAGTTGTGCTTCTCGTTCGTTTGTGAGAATCATTTCCTTAAAGAGGCCGGGTTTGATGTTGAAAAGTCGCTGCGAAGCCACTCGACAAAACCTGTGACAGGGTGCGAATCATGATAGTGGTAGTCTGCAGCCAAGTAATAAATGTCACCATGACATTAGTAAATAAAATTGCATTCTATTAAATATAGATGCAAAATGGTCTTGAGCCTGGATAATATCACAGTTCAAATCATTTTTTTTTTTTTTTGAAAAAAAAAAATATATTTTTGTTTTTTTTTTTTCTTTCTTTTTTGGTAAGGAAATATTACTTTTGCAAAAAAAATAAAATTTTGTGTGTTCAATTTTTTCAATTTTGAGAAGAATGAAAGTGGTCTAAGTCAGTACACCTTCTGAAAGTAGCAGTTCCATTAGAGGTACCAACCTTGTGGATTTTTGTTAAAAAAGTTCGATACAGTAGTAGGATATTCTAAGAAAAAAATTTTGTGCTTCTGCGGAAAAATATTTTTCAATTGACTCAAACATAAACCATTGCATTTCTCAGAATGGATAAAGTGTGACTTAGACCACTATCATTTTAACTTGCACATTTATACATAGATTTTTTACATGCAAACATTGTTTTTTGCGTTAGAATGCTAGATATTGAAAAAATAGAACAAAATACCTTTTTCCTATTTTTTATGATTTTTTTGTGCCAGCAAAAATAGTTTTTTTTTTCAAAAAAAAAAAAAAATAATAATTTTTCCCAAACTTTTAAACCTCTGTTTCTATGTGAAAGTGTAAATCGCAACATATAAACGGGTGCGATCGGACCAATATATACAAAATGAGAGCACAACTATTAAAGGTATCTACGACGAAAATTTTAATTTTGGTTAAAAATGAAAAATTTTTGAGTACACCAAAAATTATTTTATTCACCTTGGACACAAAATTTTTCTTTTCGTTGTTACTTAGTGTTATGTGACCCCGATATATATGAATCTAGTATTGACGTTTATATTTTATATTTTTTATATTGGACTTGAGTGTTTTTTCATTCATTCATTCAATTCATGCCTATTTTTCTCTAATTGTAAATTACACTAAATTCGAACTGATTTTTTGCATGCATTAACTTTGTGTTTACAATTTCAAAATTATACCAATGCACGATATATACATATATGTGTATATGTTTGTTTTATCGCTTGTTTTCTCGCCCCCTCTCATTCTTTCTTGAAGGTTGTTGTATTAAAATTTTAATAGCGGCCAAAACAGAATATTGTTATTTATGTAAATAAATGTGCAAAATTTATTCATATATTTGTTAGAAAAATAAATTACAAAATATTAAATACAAACATATACACAACATGGCTAGTTGACAGCTGTCAAAACAAACGGGTGCTGTAATAAAAGTCAATGATATGTGACGAAGTACATGAGAATTATTTAATGTACTGTAATATTTGCTCACATTGAAATAGAGTGCAATTGAATTTAAGTGCAATTGATTTACATCGTTTTTTTCACAATTTCCTGTTTCACAAATTGAGAAAAAATTTCAAATTAAAACTTTTTGTTTTTCTTTTCTCAAACATCACATGTTAAACATTTTAAATGCGTCCAAAAATACCTAATTGATGGTAGAACCGTTTCACTCAGCTTTTTGTGAATTCATTATTATTTAATAATTACTCACAATATAAAACGTCATACAGTATTATTTAAATAGAGACCAATTAATCAACATTATTATCTATTAACAATTTGCCCCATATTCCAAATATACACACGAATATGTATGTCTATATTCATACATACATATGTATGTGCATGTTTGTTGGCTTAAAATCTATTTTTTTGTCGTCTACTAATTTCTAAATTCATGTTTTTGTGTGTTTTTATCAAATTATATTGTGGGTAATCAAAACAATTCAAACAAATGCCATGCCACGAAGAGATTTGTGCCGTGCCTGAAATATGACACAAATAAAACTCTGGAACGAACGACTGCATGCTATTAAGCCATCCAAAGGTCGAGGTAATCATTCAAAAAAAATAATTGGCACAGACTTTTGTTTGCACTTTGTTCATGGGAAATTTTCATCGGGTTTATAACCGCACACACGTACGCTTAATGGGGGAAACAAGTGGAACGCGTGGTAGAAATATATTTAATCAGTTCAAATGAAACTTCAAAATGTGTACATATAACTTATATACTGATTCTCGAAATCTGTTATTATTTTTTTGAATTTTGATTATGTTTTTTTATAATAATTTTCTATGCATTCATGAATGATCCAAATTGGCCCAATATTTGAATTTGCCACGGTCTGTGAATTAAAGTGTTGCCAACTTAAACATAAATTAATTTGACAGCTAACTGTTTATGGTTAGTTAAAACAGGGATGCAAAAGTTGGTAGAATTGTACCATTTTTTTTTTCGTTGCAATTAAGACCTTTAATATAACATAACATATA
Organism: Polietes domitor; assembly: GCA_947397865.1. Lineage (NCBI taxonomy): Eukaryota > Metazoa > Arthropoda > Insecta > Diptera > Muscidae > Polietes > Polietes domitor. The sequence goes on along the minus strand of OX377621.1, from coordinate 33,976,615 downwards.
TATTTGGTACAATTTTCAATTATGAAAATTATAGGAAAAGTTTTTATATTTCAGCAACAAAAATGGGGTGATTTTGTTACAAAGGATACTCGCATAATTTGAAAAATATGTGTATTGTTTAATATTTATATTTTTTAAAGAACATAGAAACAGCAACCGTGTTTCATTCGGTTTAATAGAAACAACATTCGCCCCATTATCCGCCCAAATGTACAAATTTCGAAAAAAAAACATTTTTCGAGTCTTCATAGTCAGAATGTATACACCGAATTTCATGATTTCAACTTCAGCGGTCCCATATTTATCCCTCTTTTTTCATTATATCCCTTAAAAGTACGAATTTCGAAAAACCCTCTATTTTACGTGTCTATGCAATTAGAGGGATGAACACACCGAATTTCATGATTCTAGCTGTTGTCGTATCATTGGTACCATATTCTATCCCTTTTTGTCCCATTTCGCCACCTAAAACTTTTATTTTCTTTGTGTTGCTTCCAAGCTACACAAGAGGAATGTCCGCAACAAATTTTAACTGTATGAAAATCAGAAATTTAATTAATAAGCCAAGGCTACCAATATTTGTATACTATGTAGATATATATAATGGAAATAATACCTCAATTCATAAAGTATATATAAGGGAGCAATCATAAATACCCTAAATATTGGTGGATAAAGAGTGTATTTTCAGCTACTGTCGTTTGGTTTGTTGTATTTCCATTTTCATTTCAAAAGTATAAATTTTGAAAATACCTTATCTCGCACGTATAAGACAACTTCATGATTCTACCATTTTTTGTCGTAAAAGCAACAAAATAAAGTACGGATTTGAAAAAAAAAATATTTTTCGTGGCTATGCAGTCAGAGGAATGTATACACCGAATTCCATGATTCCATCAGCGGTCATTTTGTTGGTACCATTTTTATCCCCTTTTTTCCAATTTTGCCCCCTCAAGAGCACGACTATCTAAAATCTCTTTTTTTACGTATCTACACAATTAGAGGGATGTACACACCGAATTTCATCATTCTAGCTGTATTCGTTTAGTTGGTACTATTTTTATACCCTGTAGCCATTGTATCCTTGATAGTATGAATTTGGAAAAAACGTTTTATTTTTCGTGTCTACGCAGTCAGAGGAATGTATACACGGAATTTCATGATTCTAGCTGCGGTCATTTAGTAGGTACTATTTTTATCCCCATTTTCCATTTGAACCCCAAAAAGTACGAATTTTGGAAAGTTCTTTTATTTTACGTGTCTACGCAATCAGAGGAATGTATACATCGAATTTCATTATTCTAGGTGCAGCCGTTAAGTTGGTACTATTTTTATCCCTCTATCCCCATTTAACCCCTTAAAAGTACGAATTTATAAAAAAATACTCGTATATTATGTATCTACTCTATTAGAGGAATGTACACGCCAAATTTTGTGTTTCTATCTGTTGTCGTTTGATAGGTACCACTTTTATCCCTTTTTGTACCATTTCGCCCCCTACAAATAAAAAACACTCTATGATGCCCTTTTATGCTATAAAGGGAATGCAAATTTTTGCAAATATCAAGTAAATACAAAGTAATGTGTTCAAAAACATGCTGAAATACTCTAAATATTAGGGGTATTTTCAGTCCATGTGAGGGAAAATTGTTTTCCCTCTATGCCGATTTCGCCCACTTTCAATCCCAACCGATCTACAACCATAAGACACATTTAGGCAAAAGTTGAACCTCCCAGCTCATTTCGTTCGGCCGCTATCGTGCTTTCAACAGACAGACGGACATGGCTATATCGTCTTTTAGATTGGAATAGCTGCCATAATAAATGTATGGATTTAATCGCTTAACAATATAGTTGTTTTTTACACGCTTAGGTATTGATGTCAGACTGCTCTTCCAAATCCATTTAATACAAACCCAATTGCTTCCATCTCATCATAAAAGCTCTTAGATATTTAGCAAGTGCACCATCAAATATGGCCCAGATGTATGTACCCCATATAAAAAATCTTTTGGTACGATATAGGCCGAAAAAGTACACTTTATTAAGGTCGATGGTACAGCACTACACGAAAGAACACCGTGTGGTCACGTAGAGCGAAATTTAAAAAAATAATGGAAATTATCCGAACAAAGAGATTACCTCTAGGTAGATTCTTTAATTGTCAAACCTGACGTTTTGGGAGATTGTCGAAAAACTAATGCAACCATAACCTGTCGGCGTCAAATTCATCGGACAAAAAGTCAATAACTTTTGATTTAGCAAACATTTTAAATTTTAAGTTCAAACGTGTATTTTAAATATTCGGCCAATATTTTTAATTTATTATTTAAATATTAAAAATTCAAGCTCGAGGCTTTTTTTCAAGCAAAGCGATAAAACGAGACGTAGATTTACGCGTAGTGTTGTTTTTTGATTTGTTACTGATGATGTTCTTCGAAAAAGTACGAAATATTGGTCAAATAAAGAACATACCAAAAACAAAATTGGCCTCGAGCATGAATTTTTAATATTTAAATAAAATTTTTATTTTTGTAAAAAATTAATATTAGCCAAGGCCCTAGGATTGATTTCATATACTAACATTCTTTAAGAAGAAAGCAATTATGTTGGTCCAATAATTTGTTTCAAAAAGACTACCTTTTTAAATGTTTATTACAAACGAACTATATTTGGCACAAACACATTCAATAACCTTTGATCTAGTAAATATATTTGCTTTTGTAAAAAATTAAAATTAGGCAAGGGCCCTAGGATTGATATCATATACTAATATTCTTTACAAAGACCTTTTTAAATGTTTATTACAAACGAACTATATTTGGCACAAACACATTCAATAACTTTTGATCTAGTAAATATATTCGACTTTTGTAAAAAAATTAAATTAAGCAAGGGCCCTAGTATTATTTTGAGATATTAAAATTCTTTAAATATGCAAAAAGGTCACCTTTTTAAATGTTATCACAAACGAATTATATTTGGCACTAACACATTTTGATGAAGTAAATCTTTTTGATTGGATTATTTTGAGATATATATTAAAATTCTTTCAGGGTCTTTGAAAGAAAAAATTATGTTGATCCAAAGTCATACATTTTACATACAAAAGTGCTATTGTTTTAAATCTTTATTACACAATTATTTAGTACAAATACAGTTTGGGGCCGCAATAAAGCTAGGAAACCAGAATTTCTAACTAAACAAATTTAAATTAGGAAATTTAAAAGTTTTATTTAAAGCTCTTAAAAAGTATGAGAAAGAGTTCAACAAAGTCGAAAAAAAAACATGATTAAGAAATGGAAAACTAAAAATGTAAATTAGGCCCATTTTACCTATAGTTTCATTCGTATATCGGCCGGTGTTATGAATAAATTCATAAAAATATGTCAAAGAATCATAAAAACAAAAAATTAAATTTTAATATTAATCGAAAAGTAGTCAAGTTTGTGCTAATTGTCTAACATATACTCGAATGTCTGCTTGTCAATGTTAATATCAGAAAATAATCATTCAGTCCGTAACTCAAAAATATTTAATAGGGCAAAATTTATTATATTTAGGCCGATGCAATTTGATTCTGGGCTTCTGTGCGGCGTCGTTGGACTACACTTCTTTGAAAGTGAGAAAGTGTCAAACAAAACAGTCGGCACTGACTGTTTTGTTTGACATAGTTCCATGGTTGGTACAATTTTTATTCCTTTTTTTTAGACAACCTTTTACCCTTATAAGTATAAATTTCGAAAAATCCACTTAAATTTCTCGTCTACATGGTCAGAGGAATATTCACATCGTATTTCACGATTCTAGGTGCAATACTTTGGTTGGTACCATTTGTATCCCCTTTTGTCCCGTTTTCTCCTTTAAAGTACAAATTTCGAGAAATCTGCCTTCATGGACAGAGGAATGTACACACCAAAATATCACGATTCTAGCAACAATATTATGATTGGCACCATTTTTATCCCTCTTTGTCCGTTTTCCCTTTAAAAGTACAAATTTCGACAAACCCATATATGTTGGTCGTCTTCGTGGTTAGAGGAATATATACGCCGAATTTCACTATTCTAGCTGTAATTATATTGCTGGCACCATTTTGATCGCTTTTTGCTACATTTTACCCTTAAATGTACAAGGTTCGAAAATTGATTTCAGTTGCGGGTCTATGTTGTTAGAGGAGCGTAGACTTTGTACCTTTTTCCCGCTTCCTCTTTTATGTTGCTCGCCTTTGTGGTCAGTGGAACCGAATATCACGATTCTAGCAGCAATACTTTGATTGGTACCATTTTGTATCTCTTTTCGCCCCGCTCTCACCTTAACAGTTTAAATTTCGAAAGATCAATTTCGTCCGCGTAGTTCATGTAGTTCATGATTCGTGCTGCAATACTTAAGTTGATAACATTTTATCCCTTTCTGTGCCGTTTTTTCTTAAAAGTGCAAATTCCATTTTGTCATGTATCTACCTTCTATCCCATATTATCCCCTAAAACTACGAATTTCGAAAAATACCCTGTCCACCATATTGGGGAACTTTTCGTGACCGTCATCAGGCGTATGATCTGAGCACCGATCAATGAGTTAGTCAGTTCCATGTGAAACGATCACACACAATTTGGCTCTTCACTGCGGATTGATGAAGATATCCAAATATATAATTTTCTATATGGAAAATAAAGTTGCATTTCCCGATTTTTAAAAATATGAAATTGTAGACAATAGCTTGGATCGAAAATAAAGTATTTAAGGTAATTTTAAGAATTTTTAAACTTTTTTGTGGTATGAGATACAAATATATATATTTTTAATTTCAAGCAAATTGCTTCTACACAATTTTCAATTCAAATTGAGAAAATCAAATATTGATTACAGACCAAAAAAAATACAAACGAAAAAACTAAAACAAATGAGCGTTGGCACGGCAGAAGTATTGCTGGGTAACTATACCTGTATATACACATACTTACATATGCAACTCAATGAGATGCTTGTAAGATGGCATGTGTGCTTTATTACTTGGTGCGATTTTTTAAACGCAAATTCGGCAAGTGAGTTGAGATTCTCGTTCGTTTGTGAGAATCATCTCCTTATAGAGGCCGGGTTTGATGTTGAAAAGTCGCTGCGAAGCCACCTGAATGAAACCTTTAGACAGGGTGGAAATCATGATAGTGGTAGTCTGCAGCCAAGTAATAAATGTCACCATGCCATTTGTAAATAAATTTGCATTCTATTAAATATAGATGCAAAATGGTCTTGAGCCAGGACAATATCCCAGTTCACTACAAATTATTAGTGAAAAAAAAAAACAAATTAACATTGAGATAAGATATTGATATTGTGAAATTAAAATAATAATAAAAACAATGTTGAAATCGAGACGAAATTAAACAATATAAAACCAATAAAAAAAAACAATATAAAGCCAATTGAATATATAAATTATACTCCAACAAGCATATCCTCCAATTCCATAGATGTTTGGTAGAAAGTCGTGGAATGTTAAATGGGCCCTGACGGAGAAGGGTAGCTGTTGTATTTTCAAAAACAGTTTCAATTTGACTGTGCCAGGAAGCGTTGTCGCAAACTACAAATAGGTGTTTTCCGAGTTCCTTCATTCTATTTAGTAATTCCCTTACCCAGTCTCTGGCCTAATTTACTTTAAATGATCCACGTCCATCAGTATAACGTCTGAGGATGAAATACCACCAAAGCCATGGATGATCATCCACGTGTTCTCCTATCCACAAATGGCATGGTAATATTCATTTCTCTATTTCAAGTCAACTTTTCTTCACATGTCTTTATATTATTTCTCAATATCAATTAGTATATTCTCAATTTTAATTTGATTATTCTCGTTTTCAATTTTTAATTTTTTTTTCTCAATTTCAATTTGCATTTCTCAATTTCAATTTGTTTACACTGGGATTAGTCACCGGCAAATTCGTCGTTCAACGTTTCCATACATGTGCCGCTATCATATCTGTCAAAGAGCGAAAAAAACAATCCACTATCATTCATGTCTTAGTTTGGGATTTTCTGACAAAAAACATATGTTCCCCCATTTGAGTTTAGTATGTGTGATGGGACAAACAATCATAAAAAATTGTTTTATACAATTAAAAAACAACAACAAATTTAATCATTAATTTGTACGATTACCGTTTAAAAAGCAGAGTCACAAAAAATTAGTGGACTTTGTTCTAGTCGCTGAATAGGTTTGGCGGCGTCACAAGCGACGGCCACACAAACGTACGCACACACAAACATGTGTAGACGGCAGACGGTGGAGACGTAATTACCCAGACCCCTTTAAGCGAGTGTGCCAAAGACTACTGAAATATATGACATTAATCATTTGGTGTTTGTTTTTTATTTTTTTTGGTTCCCGAAATATGTCTACATATGTATGTATGTCGGAATGTGTATGTTCGTCTTTCTTATCGCAGATATTCAATAAACTGTGTCTGGCCACGATTGTTTTTATTCTTTTTTTTTCGAAACTCTTTTTCGTTTTGATTTATTTTGTGGTCATTTAGCCCCACGGCTAACTTATCTCTTTCCATCTATAAAAAAAGCTAATAGAACTACTAATAAAATCAATAATAATACAATTAAAACATAAAATTCCATTTTTTTTTCAGATGTTGTGAAATTGCTGTTTAGATTACAATTGATTGATTGTTGAGATTTCCATAGCGTTTGTTTTGTTTTTGTTGAGCAAATTTCTATGACGTGAAGGGGAAGGACGGAGGGGATGAGGTGAGGGTGGTGAGTAGTATTCACACAAAAAATGATAATAAACTTGTGCGAAAATTTTCCATTCATTGTGTACGGCACACAGTGGTTTGGAATCACTCTTTTTGGAAAGAATAAAGATGAGGGGCTGTTTGCACCCTGTGTCACAGTGTAAAAGGGTCTTAGTTGAGTATACAAACGGCCACAAATAATTTTTATTTCGTCAAAATTTAAAAGTATATATTAAAAATATTTCTAGATAAATAACATAAAATCATAAAAAATAATAGTTAATAAATAAATATTTTTTTATTACAAATGTTGTTACTTTTGAATAGATTAATCGATTTTAATGAATTTTGCAGCATTTTAAATATTATATATGTCTCCTAAAGATTTGTTATTATTAAAGTTTGCATATATGTATATTATAAATTTGCAAATACTAACGTTATTTTGCAATTTATCAACTTCTATAATATATATATATAAAATTGGATTTTTTGAAATTTGTACTTTTAAGGGACGAGCGGGACCAAAAGGGATAAAAATGGTACCAACTAAAGTATTACAGCTAAAAATGTGAAATTTGGTATGTAAATTCCTCTGACCATATAGAAAAGAAGTAAAATTGGATTTTTTGAAATTTGTACTTTTAAGGGACGAGCGGGACCAAAAGGGATAACAATGGTACCAACTAAAGTATTACAGCTAGAAATGTGAAATTTGTATGTAAATTCTTCCACCATATAGAAACAAAGTAAAATTAGATTTTTTCGAAATTTGTATTTTTAGGGGCGAGCGGGACAAAAAGAGATAAAAATGGTACCAACTAATGTATTACAACTGGAATCGTGAAACCATATAGAAGCGCAGTAAAATTGGAATTTTCGAAATTTGTGTTTTTAGGGGGCGAGTAAAATTGGATTTTTCGAAATTTGTACTTTTAGGGGGTGCGTGGGAAAAAGGGATAAAAGTTGTACCAAATTAAGTATTGCAGCTATAGTCTTGAAATTTGGTATGTAAATTCCTCTGACAACGTAGGAGTGCAAATCTAAATAAATTTTTCGAAATTTGTACTTATTATGGGAGTGCCGGACAAAAAGGGATACAAATTGTACCTACCAAATTATTGTAGTTAGAATCGTGAAATTCGGCGTGTAGATTTCTCCGACCATGTAGGGCGCAACATAAATGGATGAGAGGTGCAAAAAGGGATAAAAATGGTACCAACTAATGTATTACAGCTAGAATCGTGAAATTTGGTATGTAAATTCCTCTGACCATGTAGAAGCGCAGTATAATTGGATTATTCGAAATTTGTACTTTTTAGGGGGTAGGCGGGACAAAAAGGGTTCCAATTTAAGAATTGCAGCTATAGTCGGGAAATTTGGAGTGTAAACTATGTGTAAAGCGCAATCTAAATGGATTTTTTCGAAATTTTCTTATAGGGGGTGAGCAACAAGGGATAAAAGTAGTACCAACTAAAGTATTGGAGCTATAGTCGTGAATTGTGGAGTGTAAGTTCCACTGACAACTAGAAACGCAAATCTAAACGAATTTTTCGAATTTTGTACTTATAAACACTGAGCGGGATAAAAATAGTACCAACTAAAATATTTCAGCTGTAGTCGTAGTTTGATTTTTCGAAATTTGTACTTTTAAGGGGTGCGCGGGACGAAAAGAGATAAAAATGCTATACAATCCTTTAATTACGTAAGCGCGGAACATAACTGGATATTTCAAAATTTGTACTTAAAAGGGGGATACGGGACAACAATGAATAAATGTGTTACCAAATAAATTACATATTTTTAGGGGAAGCAAAAACACATGTTACCTATAGTGATTTTTCAAAATGTGTACTTTTTGGGAAAGAAGCGCAAAAAGTTATAAACTGTCTGACTGAATCTTGAAACATGAGATCGAGGATATAAATGGTTGTAATTTTTTGTTCAAAACTTGGTAGAAAATTATAAAAATTATACATACGAAGTAGTTCAGCTAAAATAGTACATATCGACAAGCACATTCCTTTGACTGTGCTAATATGAGGTTTCCAAATTACTATTTTAGATTTATATACATATATCCATCCACCAAAAGAAAATTAAATAAATACTATCCAAAAACAAAGACGGATAAAATTAACAAATAACTGCCTTTTTCGCGTGCGAAGCAGCGGGTACTGCTAGTTGATAATATAATAATTTCGAGATTTTTGCGATTCTTATTTTGAAATTTATTTCAAAGTACAGTGGATTGACACCCAAAAATGATTTATCTGACTGATATTCCAGGGAAATCTGTGTATAATATTTTGGAATATATTATTAGTATTTTTTCTTTGTAGAAAGCACTGTGCACTGATGGAAAAATTCGTATGCAATAGTTGTGTTGGTCGCACCAACTCTGCGCGTGATAATAATTTGGCCATAATCATTGTAGGTGCCAAAAATCTGATATGGAAAAACAACTAAGTAAGTTTCCGTCGGTTAGACCGACTTACATCTACCCTAAGCCTCGGTGTAAGCATCTGCTTCGAATTTATAACTTTTTTTAATTAGGCCCAGATTATTTGTGTGGGAGCTACTACAATATTCGTGGCAAATGGGGTACAACTTCCATGCTTATAAAACAATTTTTATCCCTTTTTTGTCCCATTTCGTCCCCTACAAATAAGAATCACTTTATGGTGCGCTTTTATGCTATAAGGGGAATGTTCATTCCAAATATCAAGTAAATACAAGCAGATATATACAAAAAGCAGGCTGAAATACTCTAAATATTAGGGGTATTTTCAATCCTTGTGAGGGAAATATTTTTCCCTCTGGGCCGATTTCGCCCACTTTCAATCCCAACCGATCTGCAACCATAAGACACATTTAGGGAAAATTTTAACCGTGCTTTCAACAGACAGACGGACATGGCTATATCGTCTTAGAATTTTACCACGACCCAGAATATATATACTTTATGGGGTCTCCGATGAATATTTTAAGGTGTTACAAACGGAATGACAAAGTGAATATACCCCATCCTGGAGGTGTAGGTTATAAATATCCCTGTTCCGCTGCACAGCATTTGTGTCAACTAATTTCTTTTGTTTTATTTCATCTATTCCCACTTAATAAACTTTCCTTGGCATCATTATCTGGTAAATGTTACCTACCCACTGAAATACTTAATTTGCTTTTATGTATAGTACAAAGCGTATTAACACTTTTCGAGATATTTTGAAATCTCTCCCCCCGCCAAAAAAACATTGTTGTATTCTACTCTTCTACTTATCGCCCCTCTGGAAGCTTAAGTGCTAGGTTTAATGCCGTCTAGCCTGGTAATTTGTTTATAACAATGAAATGAGCACCAAGTTCAAACAACTGTGTTTGTTATTTTGAATTTTGAAAATTTGATAAGACCAGCGACAGCAATTTTGTATTTCAAAATGTGGCTCATCATACAATTGCATGAACAAATGCCGTGGCAAACAAAATCTAAAAAATAGGTAATTGCAGTTAATGGACTTTTAAGAACCATTCCGCGAGAGATTATGGGTGATTTTGTGTATTCCCCGAAGGCATTCAACTTCCTAATTAGTAACAACAACAATACAACTCCAACGAAATTGGGAACAACAAAATACCCCTATAACAACCATAATTATAAATTATTTATCTGTGAGATATTGATATACTAACACGTTGTTAACATGTGATTCCCACATGTTACTCATATCCACTGCCAATCTATAAAAGTGTATGAATGTGGGGAAGGGTGCAAGTGCACGCAGAAAAATATAGGTTTCTCGACTGAAATATATTTCGGCAAATTACTAGAAAAATTACTTCCCAAACATTAAAAGTCTTACATGTAAACAAAATATGTTTACACAAGAATATTTTTTACGGAACGACACACAGTGGGATATTTTCATACAACCTGTGGCAAAAATTAGAAGAAATAAAGCTAGGACCTTGAAGTTTCGCACATATCCCTTATAGAGACAAATTAGATCAAAAATTAGATCCCATGTAAGTTAAAATGACAAAAATCATAAATTTCTTATTTTAATAAATGTCTTAACATAAACAATTACCAGTGATTTCATTTGAGTCTACAATTAAATGAAAATTGTCAGTGTCACGCCCAACGCCCAAATAAAAATTTTAGTTTTTTGCAACTTTCGCAAATTTTGATAAGGATTTTTTTAAACGCCAATTCGGCAAGTGAGTTGTGCTTCTCGTTCGTTCGTGAGAATCATCTCCTTATAGAGGCCGGGTTTGATGTTGAAAAGTCGCTGCGAAGCCACTTGAAAAGACTTTTGACATGATCGAAATCATGATCGTGGTAGTCTGCAGCCAAGTAATAAATGTCATCATGCCATTCGTAAATAAATTTGCATTCTATTAAATATAGATGCAAAATGGTCTTGAGCCAGGACAATATCCCAGTTCAAATGAAAATTATACATTTTCGAAATCGACGTGCGCGGTTCAATATAACCTAGTTTCATGATTTTGTCGTAAAAACAGCAAAATAAAGTACGAAAGTTGGAACAATATTTTTATCTTGTGTGTCTATGCAGTCAAAGGAATGTATACACCGAATTCCATGATTCTAGCTGCGGCAATTTGATTGGTACCATTTCTATCCCCTTTTCCCCATTTGAAATCTTAAAAGTACGACTTTCGAAAATATTTTTATTTATATCCCTCTGTTCTCATTGTATCCCTTGAGAGTACAATTCTGTGAAAAACTTTTTTATTTTTCATGTCTACGCTGTCAGAGGAATGATTGATTCTAGCTGAAGCCATTTGTTTGGTACCATTTTTATCCCTCTACTGTCATTTTACCCCATTAAAGTACGAATTTGGAAAAATACTTGTATATTATTGGAGTACTTTTATATCAATTGGAGGAATGTACACACCGTATTTCTAGCTGTTGTCGTTTGATAGGTACCATTTTTATCCCTTTTTGCCCCATTTCACGCGCAACAAATAAAAATCGCTCTATGGTGCGCTTTAATGCTATAAGGAGAATGCGCATTCAAAATATCAAGTAAATATAATCAGATATATTCAAAAGAACATGTATCCCTCCTTGTGAGGGAAAAACTTTTCCTTGTGGACAGATTTGGCCCATTTGTAATCCCAACCGATCTACAACTATAAGACTTATTCTTGTTTGTATTTTTTTGGTCTGTAATCAATATTTGAACTGGGATATCGCCATCTATGTTTAATAGAATGCAAATTTATTTACAAATGACATGGTGACATTTATATAGATGCAAAATGGTCTTGAACCAGGACAATATCCCAGTTCAAATCAAATATTGATTACAGACAAAAAAATACAAACGAAAAAACTAAAAAAAAAAAAATATTTTATTTTTTTTTAATAAATTTTAATGACAAACGGCTATTATAATTTTATAAATAACTTAAGATTTATCTCTGCCCAATAATTACATGCGCTCGCATGCCATAAAACCTTACATCCCTAAAGTATGCTTTAAATAAATTTTCCAAAACACATTAACAGAGAACAACGAGGAAAGTATTGCTTCATTTTTGGCATAGAAGGTTTTACCATTTCAGTTATTAAATTGATGTCTGTAGCTATAAGCAGAATATTCTTTTCAAAATTAATAAATAAGACAATAGTTTAACAATATTTGTAAATGACGAGGCATCGATCGGCCTGGCGAATGTATAGTTGTATACTGTAGTAAATTAACAATACTAAATAAATACAAACTTCAGGTAAACCACTGCCCGAAGAGGAAAGCAAAAACGTAATTATACTTTCATAAATGCAAATGAACACCTCAAGAGCTCCTATTTTCGACGAACTAAACGAAATTTCAATACAATACATGGTTTCCGAGATTCATCCCAATAAATAAACCTCTATTATAATGAAATTTTCAACTATTTTAGCATGAACTTTAAATGCATCCACAGCTAAATTTAGCCGCGATATTGGCAAAATCTTTTGGGAATAGGGAAATTCAATCAGTAAAGTCGAGATTTGGCCGCATGAAGTTTGATGGTGAACATCTATGATTTTTTTTTTGAATTTTTACATTCAAATCAAATATATTTGTCACAAACTACAAACACTATATTTTTAGAAGCAACATTTTTTTTCCAATAGTAAAATACTTGCATTTTTGGAAATAATGTTTCTCGCATATTATTGTAATACATATATTTTAAAAATATATGTAAAAAATATATTTTAAGCAAGTAAAATTCTGAAGTTTGCTTGGAAAAAATATTAGAAATTTATTAGAAAAGTTTATTATCCATATACTTAGCACAAATAATACTCCGAATAACTGCAAATATCCAAATAATAACAATAGTCGTGTCCACATAAAATATATCTGAGACATACTACAAACATTTTCGTTTTAGAAACAATACTTTTCACTGTAAAGTACTGAGATGTAAAAAATTTTCCCATTATTTTTCAAAGTGTATTTCAAATTTTGTTCATGCAATTTATTTCATTGGATTTTACAAAAGTCTACAATCCATAAATTAACACAATTGATTGAAATTAATTTGATCTGAAAATTAAGCTGAGACTTCGAGTTTACTCGTCTGGCTATTATTTACTAGAATGACGACTTTTATTAACTGCGATAGGCAGACGATATTCTATTTATATCGAGAGTGAGTGTGTGCGGCTTAAAATATTCAATTTCTTCTCGACGGATGAATTTATATACATATATACGACGAATTAGCTATATTGCACTCGGAAAAAAACATTCATCCAATAGAATATTTTTCAATAGAATCTTTGCTTATATCGTTACCAAAATATAAAAAAGACTCAACTAACATTTTTTTGCAAATCGAGATTTTTTTGGTTATTTTAACAAAACACAACAACTTCGGTCATAATAAACAATAATATCGATTTGCAAAAAATGTTAGTTGAGTCTTTTTTATATTTTGATAACGATATGTGGATATCAATATGTTCATTAGGTAAGATGGAAGGAGCGTTTACACATGAAGATTTATCGTACAACTTGCAATACGATTATTTTTCTGGGAAAACATTTCAGCGAAAAATACAGATCTCAAAATATTCACTAGCTCAGCTAGAAGTGCATAGGGTCGTTTACACATGAAGATTTGTCGTACAACTTGGAATCCGATTATTTTCACGAGAAGACATCTCAGTGTGGCATTATTTAGTAGATCTAAGTGTTTGGTAACTGAAAGAAATTTATTTTCCTCCTAAAATGCTAAATATGTTTAGTTTTCATCATAATCTACTTAAGGTACGTCAAGTGTAAACTTTCCTTATGCCATATGAGAATGGACAAAGTGTCTAAAAAATGCTTTAGAGGTTCGGTGCCGGCTCTAAAGTGTAGTCTACTTTCAGAGATCACAAAATTATATAGCTCTGAGCTCAAAAATACAACAAGAATAGGGGAGCTCACTTCAAAATTCTATAACTTGATAAAGCAGAAAAATACAACTCTGTTATGTGTTAGACACATTTATCAAGTAAGCTATCAATTTGAAAGTAATATGAAGTGTACAAACAAGCAAATCATAAACTTTTTAGGTGTGGAAAGTTGATTTAAAAAGCAAACAACTCTTATAAAAGCCGATCAAATTTTATGATTAATCTTCTAAAAAGCACAATAACATAATGCAACGATCAACGATATGAACATCGTGTTGAAATATAAGTGGACGATGAGCTAGATGATATGTTTGATGATTTATGCAATTACTGCTGTGTCTTTCAAGAAAATAGGCTATCAGCCTGCTTCAAATTTAATAAAAAAGCTGATTTGTGCTAATATTTGTATTTTACGTTTAAAAGTGGTGCAAGGATCTTGAAACTAATTGTAAAATCTTGGTGGTTAATGTAATGTCATGTAATTGTTATTGGAAACATATACACTCTTACAAATATTCTTACGTGAGTTCCCTTAATGTTTTGTCATTTAACCCTTTCGCTATATTGTACGCATGGATACACTCATTATACCCAAACTCTACAGAGCAGGGGGGTATATATCATTTGGGACCAAAAAAAAGTGTAACGCATTGAAGGAGTGACTTAAGGCCCTAAGTATGTTTGGACCAAATCTGGTTAATGACTTTTAAGGTGTTTGAGCTATGTCCGTCCGTCGGCTTTTTGGCTGGCTGTTGTACACGATAGCTCTCGAAAGGAGTTAAGGAATCAATTCAAACCTTGAAAATGATAATATTATTTCCAAACTTAGTTGAATATCGAAGATGGCCGAAATTGCCACGCCCCTAAATAGCCCATATTCCAATGTTAAATTAAAACCCATATAACTTCTACACGGATCGGAATCGGAAGCAACTATAACTTGGTATTTATTAAAGTTTTATGTGTACAAAATGTGGAGGGCTTTGTCACGCCTTTTCTAGTACCTCCCACACAAATCACCCTAACCCACGTAAAATTAACTTCTATACGAATGAACGTGGTACTCTAAAATATGATATTTGACAATGCTTTTATAGTTGTTATACCCACATAGAATATTGCCACACCCATTCTGGTACCTTCCACACAAATTGTCATAAGCTAAGGTTAAAATAAAACTGACATATCTTCCATACGGATAATCGAAATCAGTTAAAATTTGATATCTGAAAATGTTTTTATAATCGCATTTAACAAATAAAATATTTATGCTTTTTCCACGTGCCTTCTAGTACCTTCCACACAATTTTCCCCATTCCTATGTAAACTTACATCCTTTATAACTTCTATACCGGTATCTGAAATCCATTTCTGGCATAAGTAGTTCGGCCCTAAGTAATATAAGAGCTCTTAAAAATCCCAAATGTTTCGAATTTTGATTCTGAGACTAAGTCGGTTTAACCGACTGTAACTTACTTACTTGTTTTTGTGGTCATTTGACAATTCACAAGTCTAACAAGTAAAAACGGCGTTAAGTTCGACCGGGCCAAACTTTATATACCATGGATTGCATTCCACAGAGGTTGTCGGTTTTCGTAGAAGTGCAGTAATATTACAGGAAAATATAAATTTTTTAATATAGCCAAACCAAAACAAATACAAATATTGAAAAATTAATTTTTTAAATAAATATAATATTTCAAACCACGCTTATAAGGTAATGCTACCAATACGTCAATTCAAAAAATAATTATTCTTATCTTTATATTTTCAAAAATATTTTCAAAGCCAAAAATATTGGTAGATAGTGGGTGTTACAGTTGGTTGTATTTCCATTCTATTTTAATTCCAAAAGTACAAATTTTGAAAATCCATTATCAGACGTACATAGTGTAAAAGAACCTAACTTCATGATTCAACCAATTTTTGCCGTAAAAGAAAAATTACGAATTTGAAAACAAAAACTTTTTATTTTGCGTGTCTATGCAGTCAGAGGAATGTATACACCGAATTCCATGATTCCAGCTGCGCCCATTTGGTTGGTACCATTTTTACCCCCTTGACGTTTCTACTCAATTAGAATTTTATCATTCTAGCTGTAGTCGTTTAGTTGGTACTATTTTTTCCCTCTGTACCATTGCATCCCTTGAAAGTACTAATTTAAAAAAATGCGTCTATTTTCCGTGTCTACGCAGTCAGAGGAATGTATACTCCGAATTTCATGACTCTAGCTGCGGTAATTTGGTTGGTACTATTTGTATCCCCTTTTTTCATTTTAACCCCAAAAAGTACGAATTTCGAAAAATCAGTTTATTCTCCGTGTCTACACACTCAGAGGAATATATACTTCGAATTTCATGACTCTATATGCGGTCATTAGATTGGTACTATTTTTATTCCCTTTTTTCATTTTAACCCCAAAAAGTACGAATTTTGAAAAATCCGTGTGTTTTACTTGTCTATGCAATCAGATGAATGTATACACCGATTTTCATTATTCTAGGTACAACCGTTTGGTTGGTACCATTTTTATCCCTCTATTCCCATTTTACCCCTTAAAAGTACGAATTTGTAAAAAATACTTTTATATTATGTATCTACTCAATTAGAGGAATGTACACACCGAATTTCGTGTTTCTAGCTGTTGTCGTTTAATATGTACCATTTTTATCCCTTTTTTGACCCATTTCACCCCCTACAAATAAGAATCACTTTATGGTGCACGTTTTTGCTATAAGGGGAATGCGCATACCAAAATATCAAGCAAATATAAACAGACATATTCAAAAAACATGCTTAAATACGCTAAAATATTAGGGATTATTATGGGTATTTTTAGAGCTTGTGAGGGAAAAATGTTTCCCTTTGGGCCGATTTCGCCCCATTTCAATCTCAACCGATCTACGACTATAAGATGCATTTATGGAAAATTTGAACGTTCTAGCTCCTTTCGTTTAGATGCTAGCGTGCTGTCAACAGACGGACGGATTTTATGACGATCAAGAATATATATACTTTATAGGGTCTCAGGTCGATATTTCATAGTGTTACAAACGGAATGACAAAGTTAGTATACCCCCACCCTGGAGGTGGAGGGTATAAAAACAATATAGATTTAAATTGCTAAAAATGAAAGAAAATATACATTGGCCCAATTTAAGTAATAGCCTTGTCAGACTGCAGGGGAAATCTAGCAGAAATGGCATAAGGTCGATTTTCAAATGTCAAATTTGTATGGGATCTGACATTTGTAAATCGACCTTGTCATTTCTGCTATATTTCCCCTGCAGTCTGACAAGGTTGTAACCAAATTCATCGTAGATTTAGGAATTTTGCCCTTTGTCGGCAATGTATCTAATCGACTTTTCACACCTACGACGAGTTCGAGCTTAATAGTCTTTTCAGACTACAAGCGAAATCGAGCTGAAATCGACTTAATAGCATTATCGGGCTACAAGAAATGAGCTATTATTCTTTAAAATCTAATCCTTACTTGTTTTTAAATTACATTGGTTTACATTTTTTTTTTTTTAAATCTAATAACTTTTCTTAAATAAGTTATAATATTATTTTTAGAAAATAGTTATGTAAAAGGGTGTTCGGTTTGATGTGGCTTTATCGCTGTATGTATGTCAACAGAAAGATAATCTCCTTAGTAGTGACATGATGGTTGATACTGGTAAGAATCAATCTTCGCTAGCTTTGTAACGACCGCATTGATCAGATCCAGATCATATTCTCCTCTAAAGCAATCACATGATTTAATTGATTTTTTTTCATTATTTTTTTTTCGTCGAGTGCTATGCTCTTTTTTCCTTCCTTCTTCCAATCCAATAAATTATCAATAGTTTTCAATGTCATTTCATAAAGCGTTTAATTTTTTTTTCTATTTTGCAATTGCAAAAGCAAAACGTAAAATCGTTCGGTTTTATAATCATGAGTGAAAAATACCAGAAAAAAATCAGGAAAAACAAATATATAATTACACTCGTATTTCAATGCAGTGGCAGTTGTGTTCGTATTTGTTTGTTTTGTAATTATCGATTAATTACGTGAATGACGGTTCTGTAAAACGTCAAAAAAAAAACAAAGAAAGAACAATCGGTGCGTTATCGATGCAGTCCTCGAAAATGACAAGCAGGAGGAAAGGTGCACGGTAGTGGTTAACCTAAATTCGATGAAACTTCAGTAGTGCACAAACAAAAAAGCCATAAGTTGAATAATTATTACTCACACACTAATTGTTGTTTTTTATGGGAGTGTGAAGAACAACTACAGATTATTATATCACACAAAAATTAATATATCGTTTCACTTTACTTTGCCCACAATTAGAAGTAAGTGTAAAATGTATTTCTGTTTGTAGGGTGTCATAACACGCGTTTAATGGATTTACGATGGATTTAAAATCATTGTTTGTTATTTGTTCTGTTTTTGAAAATCCACTTGGCTTGTGGAGAACACTTGATAAGAGAGTTCATTCCAAGCTTTCAACGTTGCATTACATGCGAGCAAGTCAACTCGTGTACGTATGTAAGTCCCGACATAATTATGGAACTTTTTTTTACAATTGACCGTAATCATTCATTCATTCATTCAAATTGATTGATATGAGCGAAAAGGCGCAAAATATGTCAATAATTACAACGCAAGCAATCTAGTTGCTATTTTAGTGACAAAGTAACTTAAGTCAAAAAAATAAAATGCTATTTATCGACATGGGTTATTATAGCCTCTTCAGAGTGTATGCGGAATCAAACTGAAATCGTTCAAGGTCGATTTACAAATGTCAAATTCTATACAAATTTGACAGTAATAGCCTTTTCAGACTGCATGCGAAATCTAGCTGAAATGGCATAAGGTCGATTTCCATGCAATTTTGACATTTGAAAATCGACGTTATGTCATTTCAAGTTGAAATCGATTGATTTCACATGCAGTCTGAAAAGGCTATGACAATCGAGCTAAGCTCGATTTCGCATGTAGTCTGAAAAAGGTAATAACATATACGGTGTAAATGAGCTTGTTTTATTTGACAACTTAAAACTTACGCCAGCCAGATGACAAATAAATAGCAATTCTGACTTTGTTTTTGAAAAACTTTATTTTTGAAAACAGATCTTTTTTGTCAGATCTGCAACTTAATTATTTTAATTTTATCGACTTTTATTAAAACAGGGTGACCACATTATAATTTTCGTGGGATAAGAAATAAAAACAAGCATATGGCAAGAATGGCACAGTGTAAAGTGGCCTATTGACTAACAGAGATCGTGGTATAAGAAATAAAAGCAAACATATGACAAGAATGGTGTAAAGTGACCTATCTACTAACAGTGGTCGGCCGAATTATATAAAATTTTAAATTTTACTGCAATTTGTCGACGTATATTAAAACAGAGTGTCCCAAGTATGATTTTCATGGGATAAGAAAACAAAATAAACATATGGTGACGGTGTAAAGCGGTCTATCTACTATCGGTGGTCTTTTTGAGTATCAGATCGGCAGGATTATTCTAATTTTGGAATTTTGCTTGATATTGCAGTATTGTCTATTAATTTTGTCCACGTTTATTAACACAGGTAATAAGAAAACAAAATAAACATATGGTAAGAGTGTGACAGTGTAAAGCGGCCTATCTACTACCTACCAGTGGTCATAAGGGGTTGTGATATTGCACGACTTTTCGATATGCTAGAACCCCTAATTTTGTGATAATTCATGAATCCAAAAAATGGGGGTGGTTGGGGTGAGAATAAGTGGGCGCTCATCGGTGTCAAATGTGGTAAAAAGGAGAAAAATACGCAAAAAGCCCAACAACTGCCTCGGAGTCGCCCCCAAAAGGGGTTAAATGTAAGACCGACCTCCATTTAATCCCTCCCCAATATTTCTTTTACATACCCTCTATCCCCACTTCTTAAGGGGGGCTCCCATAGAAACATTTTTTTATAAAATTAGTTCGTCAAATCGAACTAAGCTTCTTTCTTTTAAGCTTTCATACAATTTTGTTTGAGGTCACCCTGTACCAATACAGGGTGAAAATTATGTTCTTATATATTGAATTTATATGGGAGGTGATATCGGACGTCGATTTTCAATCGGCCTCCACCACAGGATGGGGATATACTAATTACGTCTGTAACACTTTAAAATATCTACCTGAGACCCTATAAAGTATATATATTCTTGATCGTCATAAAATTCTAAGACGATCTAGCCATGTCCGTCCTTCTGTTGAAAGCACCCTAACATCAAAATTGCCACTAAAGCTTCGAATAGTCGCAGTTCGGTTTGGATTGCAACTGGGCGAATTGGGTCCGAAGGGACATTTTTCCCTCGCAAGTACTAAAAACACCCCTAATAACGCCTAATATTTAGAATATTTAAGCATGTTCCCCTTATAACAAAAACGTGCACCATAAAAATTATTCTTATACGTGAGGTGTGAAATGGGACAAAAAGGGATAAAAATGGAAATGAAATTCGGTATATACATTCCATTAATTGAGTAGATACTGAATATAAAAGTATTTTTTTCCAATTTCGTACTTTTAAGGAGTAGAATGGGAATAGAGGGATAAAAATGGTACCAAACAATTGGCTGCACCTAGAATAATGAAATTCGGTGTTTACATTTCTCTGGTTGCGTACACACGTCAACTAACGGTATATTTCGAAATTCGTACATTTTGGGAGGTAAAATGGGAAAAAAGGGATAAAAATGGTACCAACCAAATGGTCGCAGCTAGATCATTAAATTCGGAGTATACATTCCTCTGACTGCGTAGACACGAACAATAAAAAGGTTTTTCAAAATTTGCACTTTGAAGGGATACAATGGGGACAGAGGGATTGGTGTGAACATCCCTCTAATTGCGTAGACACGTAAAATAAAGAGATTTTCGAAAGTCGTACTTTTAAGGGGTAAACTAGGTGATAAAAATGGTACCGACCAAATAGCCGCTGCTGGAATTATGGAATTCGGTGTATACATTCCTTGCACTGTGTACGTGAGAGATAATGGATTTTAAAATTGTTTACTTTTGGAATTAAAATATGATGGAAATATAACCAACCAAACGGCTGTAGCAGAAAATTCAACCACTATTCCCCAATATTTTATTTAAACGCCTTATAGGCGTGGTATAAAATAATTAAAATGTTATATTTATTTATAAACTTATTTTTTCAATATTTTTATTTATTTTAGTTTGGCTATATTAAAAAAAAATATTTTTTCTGAAATTTTACTGAACTTCTACGAAAATCTAGAAGTATAAGTGTTATAAGCGTGGCATAAAATAATTAATATTTTACATTTATTTATAAAATTATTATTTTAATTTATTTTGCTTTGGCTACATAAAAAATAAAATTTTCTGTGCCTCTGTGGTGGAGGATACATAAGTTTCGGCCTGGCCGAACTTAAAGCCGTTTTTACTTGTTTATTTTATTTTTATGTATATTATGCCCAGCAAAATTACAAGATTGTATATTTATTTTTCAACTTTATATCATAAAAATGGATTTGGGACCAGTGATAACCTCAAATGTGGGTGTATACTTTAATTTTGTATTTATGTTTAATTACTGCCGCTATTGAATACACCTCAATTCCATATTGTTTTTTTCTTACAGACAATGCGACCCTGCGTTGCTTTCAACTTCCTGTCAGTTGTGAGCGTGCACCGTCGTCAAATGAAAAGCTTGTGTGTAAGCGAGCCATTACTCCATAAAGTGAGTTGATTGAATTCAAGGTAAGTTAACTAAAATATTCCTTATTTGTATAATATTCTTAATGAGCAAATAACAACAAAAAAAATTCTCAAAATCTAAACCCATTCTTTCTAAAATCTCACATGTCGTGGCATGTCAATACACATTTCCAAAGTTACGTGTATAGGAAAAGATAAATAACCAAAGCCAAGAAAAAACCCAACGTAAATATAAATATCCATTCCATTAACCATTAACCATAACTGTAACATTAACAATGATAAACATCCATTTCGTGGAAGTAAAGTGGAGAGTGCTGGAGGTAAAGTTCAACACAAAACAAATGACGGATCACTCATTAGTCGTATTTGTGTACCTTGTGGTGGCGCCATAAAAAAAGTACTAATGCATCGCTCCGCTCACCGGCCGGCCGGCTTTGTCACGCAATATTTCGAGCAAAAGTATTTCAAGTCTATACGAGTATTTAGCACACAAAAGCAACATGTTTTATTTAAACCACATCTATACATATTAATGTATTTAAATAAAGTTGTTAGGGATGACTACTACGGAATTGCGGGGATTTTCTGGGATTTTTATTGTCTGAGTGAGGATTTAGAGCCATAAATAAAAGCATGAAAAAAATATTTGATGAAAAATTAGAAAAAAATTAGAAAATTTTCAAAATTTTACAGGAAAAGCAAAAAACTTTATCGCAAACAAAATTTCCCTACGAAAAAATTTTACCCTTAAATTTTGAATCGTGGTTAATAGACATTTTGATTTACAAAAATTCTTAATCCTGCAAATCAAATGCAATTTTTTTGGATTATTTTAAACTTTCCGGCCTTTTTGCCAGTTACACATCGACATCTCTAATGTCTACTCGTACAGGTACATACACTTTTGTAATATTCTCCATATAAAATCTACATATAATGTGTTTATTGTTTTTTTTTTTTGTTTATTTCAATTGTTTGTCCCAGACAAAGCTAAAGCCATAATTAAGTGGTACGAGACTACTTGTACGGTAAAACGTGCCAAATTGTAATTTAGAGTATTGGAATTATCAACTTTATCAATTTAGCCGATGATAGCTCACAAATTCGCGCATTAAAAGTGAACATGAGTAGTATAGGACCATAAGACTATGTAACAAAAAAAATAATAATCTAAAATTTCTAAAATCTAAATTTTGTGTGTGCAATGCCTCATAAAATTTATGGATATTTTTTTTTTAATTTTGTATTAAAATTTTAATTTTTGACAAAGATTCCTTAAATATTTGTCTATCATTTCGGAAACATAAGTGCGATAACACCCATATATATTCGATTAAAGATAACTATAATGGCTACAAATGTTGTGATTTGCACTTTCAAATAGAATCATTGATTTAGGAACAGTCTGAACAAAATTAAAATACAACAATTTTTTGCTCGCACGCGAAAGACCATAAAAGTAGAAAAATATCGGAAATAAATATTTTGTTATATATTTGTAATAGAAATGAAAATAATATCTATATAAAAAAGATCTATGAATAAATGTAGAGTTTATGACACTCTTTGTAGACGCAAAATATTTTTTTAAATCATGATTTTTAATTTTTTGTTTACATAGCGGGGAAACGCTTTACAAAATAGGTAAAATAATATTTTGTTTTATTTTTTTAATAGCTGGCATCTAAGAAAACAGGACCTATTTGAAAATCAATGGATAAAAACAGACGTATGACTAAATCAATTTAAACAAAAATTTGGTAAAAATGATACATTTTTTAATGATATTTTTTCACTTCTTCATTTATGCGTAAATAAATTCATTAAATAGATATTGTTTTCTCATTTATGATCACAGCTTTTATAAAATAAAACAAACTATAACTATACCTGCATATACACATACTTACATATGCAACTCAATGAGATGCTTGTAAGATGGCATGTGTGCTTTATTACTTGGTGCGATTTTTTAAACGCAAATTCGGCAAGTGAGTTGTGATTCTCGTTCGTTTGTGAGAATCATCTCCTTATAGAGGCCGGGTTTGATGTTGAAAAGTCGCTGCGAAGCCACTTGAAAAGACTTTTGACATGGTCGAAATCATGATCGTGGTAGTCTGCAGCCAAGTAATAAATGTCACCATGCCATTTGTAAATAAATTTGCATTCTATTAAATATAGAAGCAAATGGTCTTGAGCCAGGACAATATCCCAGTTCAAATAAAACAAAAACTTTGTTATCTAATTTGAAAGCGGATTAACCAAAAATTTCAAAAAATCATGATTTTATTTAAATTATTTTGTGTCTACAAAGAGGGCCTTAACTTCTACATTTATCCATAGATCTTTTACATATAGACATTGTATTCTTAAAAATTCTTAAAATGTTGGTAATTAAAAAATAAAACAAAATATTTTTTTCCAATTTTTATGGGTTTTTTACGTCCCCATAAAAATAGAAGAAAAAAATCTCAATTTTTAGGATAATGCTCCTAAACCAGTGTATCTATGTGAAAGTGAGATTTGCAACATTTGTAGTCATCATAATTATCTTAAGAGCGCTTTTAAACAGAAATCGGACCAAAACTGTGGAAGTTATAGCGGTTTTGACAAAGAAATACATAAACAAGTAATTAAGTTTCAGTAGCATTTCCAGAACTTTTTAAGAGCTCTTATATTACTTATGGCAGAGATGGATGTCAGATACCGGTATGGAAGTTATAAATGATTTAATTTTTCATAGGATAGGGACATTTATGTGGGAGATACTAGAAAGGGCGTGACAAAAGCATACATATTTTATATGTATAATGTGATAATAAAAACATTTTCAAATAAAAAATGTCAACTGATTTTCATTATACGTATGGAAAATATGTCAGTTTTATTCAAACCATAACTTAAGCCAAATTGTGTGGGAGGTACCAGAGGGGTGTGGCAATATCGTCCATATATCAATGAAGCTATAACGCCTATAAAAACAAATATCAAATTTTATTGTATTACGGTCATTTGTATAGAAGTCATAAAAGCTTTAATTTTATGCCGGCTAGGCTGATTTGTGTGGGAGCTATTAGAATGGGCGCGACACACCTCCACATTTGGTACGGTCAAAGTGAAAATAAAAAAATGAGATAAATGTTTATTAAATAGCAGAATTTAAACAGCCAAATCAAAAACGGCCTTTTACCTATTTGAAAGCTCACTTAATGCTTACAACAAAAACACCACTAATAATAATGTATACCAGGATGAAGGTTTTAAAAAATTGAAATAAAATTCCAAATTTTTGACCCGAAAAAAGTAATCACAGAATTTTGCCCTCTTTCGCTTAGAAGCGTTATTTAAAGAGTTATGAAAGTTTGAAGGTTTGAAAAAAAAATCTAAAATTTTTGACCCGAAAAAAGCGATCACAGATTTTTCTCCTCTTTCGCTTAGAGACGTTATTTAAGGGGTTGTGAAGGTTTAACGTTTTGAAAAATAAATTTTAAAATTTAGACCCAAAAAAAGTGATCACAGAATTTTGCTCCTTTTCGCTTTGAAACGTTCGTTAAGGAGTTATGAAGGTTTGAAAAATAAATTTTGAAATATAATTCCAAATTTTTGACCCGAAAGTAATCACAGTTTTTGAAAAATAAATTTTGAAGTAAAATTTAAATTTTTTGGCACGAAAATAGTGATCACAGATCCTGTCCAAAGACATTTTTGATGAACATAAACGTAATATCTGGGATAATTTATTCACATTCACTTTTTAATACATATTTTGCAGTTGTATCAGAAAATGGCAACATCCAAACAACAGGAATTCTTCTTGATATCTCATCTGTATTTAACGCTGAAGCCTTTGCAGTCCTAAAAGCTATAGAAATATGTAAAAAACGACGTACCAAAACCTTGATTTGGTCCGATAGTCGTTCAGTATTTGTAACATGTCCAAACAACTGGAATAAAAACGAGACTATAACAGCTAATCAGCAAATGATGCTAGAAATGAAACGTAAAATAAAGCTTATGTGGGTAGGTATGTCTGGGAGTGAGGCCGCAGATAAGGTAGCCAAAAATATTTCCCATCGTTTCCCAACATTCACCTGTATAGCACCATCTAAGAAAAATATTATTAAAATGCCAATGGTTTTATGCCGATACAAGAGCCGAGAGATTATAAACATCCCTGCAAAAACACCCATTACCAAGTAATGTGGGGAATAAGGCAAAACCAAAAACCTTCACTACTTATTTTTCGGATCCTTTTCTAATTATTTTTATAAAGGGATTGTAAAAAAATAAGTACTTCCACGCACACTTAAAAAAAGTTGAAATATAAGTACTTCCACGCACGCTTACGAAAAGTTAATAAGTAAGTACTTCTAAACGAGTTGTAAAATAAGTGACCTCAGGAAGATACCAAATAAGTCATTATTGATAACACAGTGCAACACGAAAAAAATAACCATATACGGACACCGCTACATGATAAAAGACCAAAAAAAAAGACCCGTGTTTTTTTTTCCCCAAAGTCATGCACTTTTTTTTATGGGCCCCCAGAGATTTGAGGCCTCGGTGTAATTTTTGGAAAAAAGTGATCATATTCTCAGGCTCATATCTTGCAAACCGTTCGGAATTTTGATTTACTCTCTTGTCATAAAGAACAAAAATTGTGAACATATAAAACAAAAAAACTTCATCTTCAAGGTCAAAATCGCAAAAAAACTTAAAAAAATTCGATTTTTTTTAACCTTTTTTCCCCTGTTCAGGTTCATAGGTAGCAAACCGTTGAAAATTCAGGGAAACAATCAACTACAAAAATGTACCTAAGATCTCAATAAACAACTTTCTAGAACATATGAACTTCCTAGGAATTATTCTTAACACCGTTTAGGTAGCGCTTAGGTAGCCGCAAAAGTGAGATTATTTATTGATGGTTCTGTTTCAAGCTTGAAAGCAGTGTTGTTGCATGTATCGAACCGAAAACCTTCCATTCCGCTAGCAATGGGTATCAACATGAAAGAAACCTATCAAGTATTGAAAGATATAATGGAAAAAATCAAATACTACGAAAATAAATGGAAGATTTGCTGTGATTTGAAGGTCATCAACATTTTGCAAGGGATCATCGATAAGGGCGGCTTCCCAAAATTCTTTTGTTTTCTTTGTAATTGGGATTCGCGCTCACCTCTGAATCAATTCCAATGTAATTCGTGGAGACCAAGAGGAAGTGTGGAGGAACAAATGAAACAAAATAGACTGAGGAATAAACCTTTAATTGACAATACTCAAGACATCTTGCTGCCACCGCTCCACATAAAATTGGGAATTGTTAAAAAATTCATCGAAGTGGCCGTTGTAAATTGTCCAAACGCATTCGACTATTTGAAAAGCGTTTTCCCAAAGCGTAGCGATGACAAAATTAAAAAAGGTATTGTAGTAAATTTAAAACGAATTTTTGTTCACCTCATTGTACTATTTACACTACGTTAATGTTTTCTTTTCTGTCTTTATTTTTTGTCTTCATTTAACAGGCGTACTTAATGGCCCTGACATTAGAAAGTTATTCAAGAGTAACTTTGATTCATCGCTTGATGAAAATCATTCAATGGCATGGATTTACCTTCAGCGTGTATGCACCAGGGTCTTGGGAGGGGATCGAGACGCGGAACCGGAAGCAAGAGAATGGGTGAAAGAAATGCTGTATTATTTTGAGAAAATCGGCACATCGATGACCTTAAAGCTGCATTTTCTTCATTTTCATTTTGACGATTTTATTAAACAACTCCCTACCGAATCCGATGAGCAAGGAGAACGGTTTCACCAAACCACAATGCCCATGGAAAAACGGTACAAAGGCAAAAAACTCGACGCATTGCTTGCAGAGGTAATATCAATTTTATTGATCATTGTTTTGCATTCCTTTTTTGATTTCTTTTCTAATTCATTTCAGGTATGTTGGTGGAGTCACGAGATCACCCTGTATGATGTTAATGAAGTATATGAAGAAGAAAAAACTGATGGTGGAGGGCAGTCTGGAAGCAACGTGCCTCTGCACACCATAAGTTCTGAATCAGAGTCAGATTCGGACGATTCGGAGGACGATTTGGATCCACAACTTAAGAGAGTGCGATATGCAAGTCCAGGGCCATCAACATTATAAACATAATACGAATATTTTTTTATTATTTTTGTATTAGATAGCATAGTATGTCAATGTTGAAGTAAAGAAAAAACAAATGAAATTAAAAAATTTTTGGCAAATTTTTCAATTTTGCGGCTACCTAAGCGCTACCTAAACGGTGTTAAGAATAATTCCTAGGAAGTTCATATGTTCTAGAAAGTTGTTTATTGAGATCTTAGGTACATTTTTGTAGTTGATTGTTTCCCTGAATTTTCAACGGTTTGCTACCTATGGACCTGAACAGGGGAAAAAAGGTTAAAAAAAATCGAATTTTTTTAAGTTTTTTTGCGATTTTGACCTTGAAGATGAAGTTTTTTTGATTTTATATGTTCACAATTTTTGTTCTTTATGACAAGAGCTAGAACTTTGCCTCAGAGAGTAAATTAAATAAAATAAATAAAAATTCCGAACGGTTTGCAAGATATGAGCCTGAGAATATGATCACTTTTTTCCAAAAATTACACCGAGGCCTCAAATCTCTGGGGGCCCATAAAAAAAAGTGCATGACTTTGGGGGAAAAAAAAACACGGGTCTTTTTTTTTTTTTGGTCTTTTATCATGTAGCGGTGTCCGTATATGGTTATTTTGAAATGACTTCATAAATGTTGCACAGTGTAACTAACCAAATAATGTATTATCAATAATGGGCTTAATAAGCGAAGAAAAAACATTTTTATACCCTACACCACTTCGTGGGCTAGGGTGTTATAAGTTAGTTTCGCCCCAAATGTTTGTAACACCAATAAATCATCGAGCTAGACCTTTAAGTATACCGATCGGCTTAGAATCACCAGCTGAGTCGATTTAACGATGTCTGTCCGTCTGCTGTCCATCTAAGCTTGTTCGCACTCTACAGGTCGCAATTGTTGTCCGATTGTCATGAAACTTGGCAGAAGTTATTTTTTCTGGCCAATGACCATCGGAGGAAAATGAATTTGGAGGAAATCGGTTCAGATTTAGATATAGCCCCCATACAAATATCGCTCCCTATTTCACTTTTTCCGCTTTAGAAACCACATATTGTACCCGATTTTCTTTAAAATTGGCACAGCATTTTATAATCCAACTAGAAACACCTGTGCAAAAATTGGGTAAGATCGGTTCAGATTTAGATATAGCCCCCATACAAATGTCGCTCCCGATTTGACATTTTCCGCTCTAGAAACGACCCGATTTTCTTTAAATTTGGTAGAACATCTTATAATCCAACTAGAAACACGTATGCAAAAATTGGGTAAGATCGGTTCAGAGTTAGATATAGCCCCCATACAAATGTCGCTCCCGATTTGACATTTTCCGCTCTAGAAACGACATATTGTACCCGATTTTCTTTAAATTTGGCAGAACATCTTATAATCCAACTAGAAACACGTATGCAAAAATTGGGTAAGATCGGTTCAGATTTAGATATAGCCCCCATACAAATGTCGCTCCCGATTTGACATTTTCCGCTCTAGAAACGACATATTGTACCCGATTTTCTTTAAATTTTGCAGAACATCTTATAATCCAACTAGAAATACGTATGCAAAAATTGGGTAAGATCGGTTCAGATTTAGATATAGCCCCCATACAAATGTCGTTCCGATTTCACTTTTTCCGCTCTAAAATCCACACATTGTACCCGTTTTTCTTTAAAATTGGCACAACATCTTATAATCGAACTAGAAACATCTATGGTGAAAGTGGGTAAGATAGGTTCAGATTTAGATATAGACCTCATACAAATGTTGCTCCCGAATGTTTAACCGATTTTGGCCAAATTTTACATATTATATTTCACCAATAAACAGACATGGTGAAAGCGGGTCACATCGTTCCAGGTTTCAATATACCCCCATACAAATGTCCTTTCCGATTTAAAATTTTTTGTTAAACACATACATTTACAGGATGCAAAAATCCTTCCCGATTTCACTTTTTTACCGACTTGAATTGCAATGAGAATTGTTTGGGTGATGTCCATATGTCCATACTTTGAAATGACTTTGGTATACTACTGTATAATTTGTATTTGTCTGTCGGACAATTAGATCAATTACCATATTATTTACCATACTCGTTAAATTTGATTGAAGATGAATTTATAGCATATAAATTATATGAATATAATTTGTATGAACTAAATAAAATTGCTCCCATGAAATACCTGGGTTTAGTAATCAAAGCGAGGTACATACGCAGGGAGGGGTGTAGGGCCCGAACGACTTTAGCCTTTCCTTACTTGTTATTAAATTATATATTTTCTATCGAATGTTTTTCTTTAAGCCTGAATAACTAAGCTGCGATAACAACAGCACTGCTATTCTCTGACTCACCACAAAAATTTAGAAAATTAATTTTTAAAATGTGAAGTTCTATGAAATTTAACTTACCAATAACTAGTTATTTAAACCATTATAAAGAAGTAATTATTTCATATTTCAAAATAATGCAGGGCGTAACGAGCTGTTATTACTAGGTAATGCTAAAAATAATGAGGTGTCATTACCAAGTTTTTGCTGGGATATATACAAAAACATAAATCCTAACCGAAAACCATTAGAGCTGCCTCTAACCACGACATGACGACAGAATGTTTTTCAAGATTACTCCTTAATCACTGCAGGCTCACTCACGAACCTATCATTACAAAGGAAACTCCTCCAATATGCCATTTTTGTAATAGCTCCAATATAACAATATTTCACCAGCTTTCTAATTGCAAACATTCAATGTACTTGATCTATTAAGACAGCCATTTGAAGATAATATTATCAAAAGTTATCTTTATCTCCAAACTTTGGACTTACACAATAAGATATAATTTTACTATTTTACGCAGTATTCAAAATATATATTATGCATGTAGATTCGATGTAAGCCGATAGCTTCAATTGCTAGTGCCTTTTTCTAGTTTATTATAATGTTAAATTGTAATAGGTAAATAAATAAAATGATTTTTTCGGTGATTGTGTTAAGTTTTTTTAGTTTGCAAATTTTCAAATATATTTGCCGATTTCCAAATACTGTGGCTATCACAGATATGTACTATAAATGAATTAAATTAATATGGGTTTTCGGTGGCAAAGTAGAAAAGATGAATATTCTTATCATCTGCAAGAAAAACAATATGTTGTGCAAGAAAGAGAAACAATGTTAAATATTTGCATTACAATGATAATACTCCGTGTACTGCATATGTGTTGGTACACTTTGCTTTATTTTTTTGGGTTGAAAGCAGAAAGGTCAGAGACCGCATAAAAATAGCATATGTGCGCGACTTTAGGCATATGCTTGTTTAATAACTTCACAGTACAAATTGAAATCTGTAAAAATTAATTACTATAATTATGGAAACTATGAAATACTGAAATGAAGTAGAAGTTTTTGATGTAATTGTATAGCTATTGTTTCCCATGATATTAATTTTTTGAAAATTTTATAATTTTGTCACTAGATGGGGAATATCTGACAATTTTCAAATTTAAAATTTCTCTAAAAACTCAAACTCTATTAATATTTTTTGAAAATTTAATAATTTTGTCACTAGATGAGGAATATCTGACAATTTTAAAATTTCTCTAAAAGCTCAAACTCAGTTAAAAAAAGAAAATGTGTATGAAAAAAGTTTTATTGTTATTTCTTTCATCTATGTACATCTAAACCAAATATATTTTCTCATTTTGTTTGCCTAGCGTAATTGTTATTATGTATTGTCTTTGCTAAATTGTTGGCCATCACTGTAATGCATGGAAAATTACTCTTCATTCATCATTTGCTCTACTTATTTATTGTCTCCTGTTTACGTCAATTCTGCGCTTTCACACGCATCATATTGGTTTATATATAAATATATCACATTAATGTGCTATGTATACGTATGTACATCGACCCATGTACATTAGGATGTACTGAAAAAATGCAGTTTGGAGAGGCAAAGAAATTATTAAAAGTACTTCCTAGTGTACACAGAAAAAATGGAAACATTATTCGTTATTGTTAGAGTGTATAAAGAAACAAATATAATAAAATTTTAGTTTTAACCCCACATTGATCACAAAATTAAAATTGGTTTCCCAAATTGAAATTTCATCCAAGTAAAGGGTGATTTTTTAAGAGCTTGATAACTTTTTTTAAAAAAAAAACGCATAAAATTTGCAAAATCTCATCGGTTCTTTATTTGAAACGTTAGATTGGTCCATGACATTTACTTTTTGAAGATAATTTCATTTAAATGTTGACCGCGGCTGCGTCTTAGGTGGTCCATCCGCTTAGTCCAATTTTGGCATTTCCACGTTTTTGAGTAACAGAGACCCAATTGGTGCGAACGGCGACGAATCGAAAATTGGTGGTCATCATTAACACTGGCCGATACAGCTGCGATATTTTCTTCAGTTCGCACTCTACGTAAGCGTGTTGGTGGTTTAATGTCCAACAATGTAAATTTGGTGCGAAATTTAGTCACAATAGCCCGAATAGCCGCTTCAGTGGGTCGATTAAACTGACCATAAAATGGAAGCGCGCAATGAACTTTCTTAACAGAGCACGCATTTTGATAATAAAATTCAATAATTTGCAAGCGTTGTTCGTTTGTAAGACGATTCATGATGAAATGTCAAAGCATACTGAGCATCTTTCTCTTTGACACCATGTCTGAAATCCCACGTGATCTGTCAAATACTAATGCATGAAAATCCTAACCTCAAAAAAATCACTCTTTAGTAGGTGGTCCAAAGTGTTTTCGACAAAAAATATTGACATTCTGGTGATCGCTCAGAGCTAATTCATTCTGGCCCAATTGATTGCACTATACAACATAAAAATAAAAATGTTGTGTCCGAAACCTAAAAATGTATTTTATCTGGGCATTGAGGCAAACTGATTTATAAAATCAACACATAAAAAAAATTCATAAAATTCTAATTATCGTTGAAGGTACAAAAATCTTTCGAGTACACACATGTACCTATTATGACACCAGCTGAATTTGGAGACTTGGAATTTTAAAAACTTAAAAAAAATAGTTGCTTATTTACACTAAATACAACAGATTTATTAAAAAGAAATTCAGTGATTTGACGTTGTTGTTAATAAACTCTTCTGCCAATTGTGACCAAGTGTGTATTCGTGTACGCGGAGGGTTAATTTTTGTACTCTCATTTTACACATCACCCGCTTATATGTATTATTATGGCTACAAATGTTCCAAATTTCACTTCACCTTGAAACAGTGGTCTGGGAACAGTCACAAAGACATGAGAACAATTTTTTTAGAAAAAAATTCTTTGCAAACAAAGAAATCACAAAAATAACTATTTCATGTCGCAGTTCATGTCGTCTTTATGTATGATTAAGACCCAATTTAAATGCTTACTTTTTTACACGACTCAACAGTCATGATTTTTGGGTATGTAGGCGAACGACGCACAGTATATTATCAGCGCAGAAACTGGCAAGATTCATGTGCCCAAATCTCAGCTTTATTGATTGCATTTTGCAAAGATCATTCCTATTAAGCATATTCTATAAGATTTTGCTGATATCGCGACTAAGTTTAGCTGGGGATGCATTTAAAGATCATATATGCTAAAATTGTTCAAAATTTCATCATAATATATTGAGTTGTATCTCGGGTTATTTTATTGGGATGTATCTCGGAAACCATATATCGTATTGGAATTTCGTTTAGTTCATAGAAACCAAGAGCTATTGAGGTGTTATTTTGCATTTAAAAAGGTGTTATTATGTTTTGGATATTCTTTTCAGACAGTGTGTTACCTGAATATTGAATTTATTTAGCATCGTTACTTTTGTACAGTATAAAACTATATTCGCGAGGCCGACCGATGCCTCGATATCTATAAATATTGTTAAACTAATGTCTTATTTATTCATTTTAAAAATAATATTCTGCTTATAACTGTAACATCGATTTATTTACTGAAATGCAAAAACCTTCTATGTCAAAATTGAAGAAATAATTTCTTTGGTGTTCTCTGTTAATGTATTTTCGGAAATTTATTTAATGCATATCTTAGGGATGTAAGGTTTTATGGCGTGCGAGCGTATTAAAATATTGAGTCGATATATTAATCTGAAGTTATTTATTAAGTTATAATAGTCGTTTGCCATCTATTAAAAATAAAATAATGTTTAATAAAAACTTTCGAAAATCGTAAAAAACAAAAATTTGTAGGTGTGGCACTGGCAATTTTCATTTAATTGTG
Organism: Polietes domitor; assembly: GCA_947397865.1. NCBI lineage: Eukaryota > Metazoa > Arthropoda > Insecta > Diptera > Muscidae > Polietes > Polietes domitor. The sequence goes on along the minus strand of OX377621.1, from coordinate 33,942,344 downwards.
GAATCATGAAATAACTGGTAATAATTTGTAATCTATATATATAAAAGAGTTGCGTTACTGACTGACTGACGGACTGACTGACTGACTGACTGACTGACTGACTTATCATTGACCAGCCCCCAGACCAAACGGCTGAAGCCAGGGTCATGGAATTTTCAGGGTAGTTTCCAAATATGACGTAGACGTCGACTAAGAAAGGGTTTTACGAAATTCGTACTTTTAGGGGATAAAATGGCCCAAAAAGGGATAAACATCGAACCTTCGTCCTGACTAAACGGCAGTAGCTATAAACATGAAATTCGGTGAGTTCCTTGCAATGACCATGCAGACGAGCTACAAATAGGGATTTTTCGAAATTTGTACTTTTAAGGGACGAGCGGGACAAAAAGGGATAAAAATGGTACCAACTAAAGTATTACAGCTAGAAACGTGAAATTTGGTATGTAAATTCCTCTGACCATATAGAAACGAAGTAAAATTGGATTTTTCGAAATTTGTACTTATAAGGGACGAGCGGGACAAAAAGGGATAAAAATGGTACCAACTAAAGTATTACAGCTAGAAACGTGAAATTTGGTATGTAAATTCCTCTGACCATATAGAAACGAAGTAAAATTGGATTTTTCGAAATTTGTACTTTTAAGGGACGAGCGGGACAAAAAGGGATAAAAATGGTACCAACTAAAGTATTACAGCTAGAAACGTGAAATTTGGTATGTAAATTCCTCTGACCATGTAGAAACGAAGTAAAATTGGATTTTTCGAAATTTGTACTTATAAGGGACGAGCGGGACAAAAAGGGATAAAAATGGTACCAACTAAAGTATTACAGCTAGAAACGTGAAATTTGGTATGTAAATTCCTCTGACCATATAGAAACGAAGTAAAATTGGATTTTTCGAAATTTGTACTTTTAAGGGACGAGCGGGACAAAAAGGGATAAAAATGGTACCAACTAAAGTATTACAGCTAGAAACGTGAAATTTGGTATGTAAATTCCTCTGACCATATAGAAACGAAGTAAAATTGGATTTTTTGAAATTTGTACTTTTAAGGGAAGAGCGGGACAAAAAGGGATAAAAATGGTACCAACTAAAGTATTAGAGCTAGAATCGTGAAATTTGGTATGTAAATTCCTCTGACCATATAGAAACGAAGTAAAATTTAATTTTTTCGAAGTTTGTACTTTTAAGGGAAGAGCGGGACCAAAAGGGATAAAAATGGTACCAACTAAAGTATTACAGCTAGAATCGTGAAATTTGGTATGTAAATTCCTCTAAACATATAGAAACGAAGTAAAATTTGATTTTTTCGAAATTTGTACTTTTAAGGGGAGAGCGGGACAAAAAGGGTACCAACTAAAGTATTACAGCTAGAATCGTGAAATTTGGTATGTAAATTCCTCTGACCATATAGAAACGAAGTAAAATTGGGTTTTTCGAAATTTGTACTTTAAAGGGGCGAGCGGGACAAAAAGGGATAAAAATGGTACCAACTAAAGTATTACAGCTAGGATCGTGTAATTTGATATGTACATTCATCTGACCATATAAAAACGAAGTAAAATTGGATTTTTCGAAATCTGTACTTTTAAGGGGCGAGCGGGACAAAAAGGGTACCGACTACAGTATTACAGCTAGAATCGTGAAATTCGGTATGTAAATTCCTCTGACCATATAGAAACGAAGTAAAATTGGATTTCTCTAAATTTGTACTTTTAAGTGGCGAGCGGGACAAAAAGGGATAAAACTGGTACCAATTTTAGTATTACAGCTAGAATCGTGAAATTTAGTGTGTAAATTCCTCTGATCATATAGCAGCGCAGTAGTTTGATTTTTCGAAATTTGTACTTCTAAGATAAAAATGCTGTACAATCCTGTGCCACCAAATAAAGTACATATTTTTAGGGGAGCAAAAACACATGTTACCTATAGTGATTTTTCAAAATGTGTACTTTTTGGGAAAGTGGTGCAAAAAGTTATAAACTGACTGGCTGAATCTAGAAACATGAGATCGAGGATATAAATGGTTGTAATTTTTTGTTCAAAACTTGGTAGAAAACTATACATACGAAGTAGTTCAGCTAAAATAGTGCATATCGACAAGCACATTCCTTTGACTGTTTGTGAGTGGTAGCTAATAGGAGGTTTCCAAATTACTATTTTAGATTTATCTATATCCACCAAAAGAAAATTAAATAAATACTATCCAAAAACAGAGACGGATAAAACTAACGAATAACTTGCTTCTTCGCGTGCGAAGCAGCGGGTACTGCTAGTTACATATATATTAAAATAAAAAAATTATGACGTTTTTTCATTTTATATTACATAGGAGGAGGGCGTGGTTCTGGGCGGATTTAAACAAAATCTTTTTTAAATTTTTACTCTAAAGAGTACAAGGGTATATATCATTTGGGACAGAAAAGTGTAACGCATTGAAGGAGTGACTTAAGACCCTAAGTATGTTTTGACCTAATCCGTTTCACGACTTCTTAAGGTATTTGAGCCATGTCCGTCCATCTGTCTGGCTGGCTGGTGTACACTAGGATGGGTCACGAAAATAAATTGTAGCGCCCCCCCCCCAGAAATGAAGATTTGATTGTTTAATGACGATCTACAAAATATTTCGTCACTGGGTCAATCCATCTGTGAGCTAAACGTTCAGCAAAACACCTCTAAAAATCATGTTTTTCACGTGTAATTTTTTTATGTTACATTTTGGCCAAAAATTTTGTTTCTGAATTAATAGACCCTTGAATAACTGATTGGTAGAATTATTGGGCGTTTATATTGATTTTTTCAGGATTTTCAAGGTGACAGCTAAAAACTCATATTTCTTGCAAACATTTTGTAAGAGGTATAATGAAAAATAAATAGGAGGAATCAATACCTTTCGAATGATGCCTAAATGATAACTAACGGACGAAAAATGACGTCACTGACTCCATTTTTGTGAAATAATTTAATGCAGGCGATGGTTTACACAGCCAAAATGTTCAAACACTTTTTACAAAAAATGAGCGCTGCGACGTCAATTTCATTCCGATGCTCATCATTTACGCATCATTCGAAAGGTATTGACTGCCTTTATTGTTCATAAAATACTACCACCAAATACGAAAAGGTCTTCAATTAATCATTGTGAAAATCTACAAAAGTTAATTTTTAGGAGCTTTTAGCTCACAGATGGCTTGATCTAGGAACGAAATATTTTGCAAATCATAATTAAACAATCCAAAGTTTATTTTCGTGGGGTGACTGGAACTTGATTTTCAATTTGTATTGATGGCGACCCAGCCTAGATAGATAGCTCTCGAAAGGAGCTAAGAAATCAATTCAAACATTGCACATGGTAATATTATTCCCAAACTTAATTTAAGTTCGAAGATTGGCGAAATTGCCACGCCCCTTCTCGTACCTCCCACACAAATGTCCCCTATGTTGAAGAAAAACCAATGTAACTTCCACTAGAATATTATGCATCAGCATTTTTTGGTATTTGATAAAGTTGTTATAATCACTTTAAGTGTACAAAATATGGCGGTTTTAGTCACGCCCCTTCCAGTACCTCTTACACAAATCACTCTAAACTATGTTAAATTATAGCTGTTATAACTTCTATACAGATGACCGGAATAATGTGAAATTTGTTAACTGTCAATGCTTTTATAGAAGTTGCATTCATGTGGAATATGGGCGATATTGCCACACCCCTTCTGGTACCTCCGACATAAAGTCACATCAGCTTTGTTTAAAATAAAACCGATATAACATTTAGAATATCAGCTATTAAAAAATAAAACAAACTTTTTTTTCATTTTTGTTTCTATTTTTTCGTGCCTACCGAAATATTTTTTTTCGAAAAACATTTTCTTAATTTTTTTGGAGACTGCTCCTATACTACTGCTTCTATGTGAAAGCAGATTTTGACAATTTTTTTGGTTCCACAGCATCCTAATGTACATGCATGCATATGAATATGTTGTTCACTGAAATGCAAACCCACGTAATTACACTTTTATTTTTGTTTTACAAAAAAAAAATGTATAAATGTTTGTGGTCATTAAAAATTTTGCAATTTCGAAATTTTGCACACATGGCTAAATCCAGTAAAATCGTATTATCAAAGAATGACTAAAAATAAAATTACCCTGTCGTTTCACAACGTTGAAAATTCAATATGGGGAAATGCATGTATGTATGTATATTCTCGCATTCAGTGCAGTAGGAGTAATTTATATTTAAACTAATACGTTGAGTGGCTGAGCATTTAAATTACTCATACCCCATATTGACTATTAAAATATCTAATTGTTGATTTGCATTTGAAGCGAATAGAGGAATTGAAATGGGGACAACTCAAGGGTTAACATCTATGGAGCAACCTTTTTATACATCGACACTTTTAAAGAATATATCCATTTCTAAAATAGAATAGAAATTGTTGTTGTGTAGCGTAGTTGTATTATTATGACACCTTGTAACTGACTGACATTCGATTGGAAACTTTTATTGTTATACGACTAATAGGTGGGCGCTACTGTTACACTAGAACTTATTCATTTATTTGATTGTTAATTCACGAATAGTCAACAACAATAACAACAACAACTGGGCCAGCAATAAATAGTTGTAATTGAGATAATCTTATCTTGAGAAGTGAAGTGAAGTCAAGTGTTCGTTTGGGAGCAGTCATAGATAGTTTTACGTTCGTTATAGCACGTTGTAAATCGCTATTGTTAGTGTCGTACGTATGTATATATGTACGTATGTGTATATATATACACATTGATGTAAATAGATAAAGATAGGCACACGGGTGTCGTACGATTATTACGTGAATAACATGATTTCCTTTTTTTCAAATAATGTCTTATCTCGTTGCGATCTATAAGTTGTTAATGAAATCTATACAGATAGTTATATGTATATTAGGATGGGTCACAAAAATAAATTGCATCGGTCACACCCCAGAAATGAAGATTGGGTTGTTTAATGATGATCTACAAAGTATTTCGTCACTGGGTCAAGCCATCTGTAAGCTAAACGCTCCTGAAAACACCTCAACAAATCATGTTTTTCCCGTGTATTTTTTTATGTTGCATTTTTGTCCAATTTTTTCTGAATTAATAGACCCTTGGAAGGACTTTAAATACAAATTTTTATTCTTGCCTTACAATAACTTATTGGTAGAATTATTGGACGTTTATAGTGTTTTTTTGTGGGTTTTCAAGGTGACAACTAAAAAGTCATATTCTTTGAAACCTTGGAATTAATACCTTTCGAATGATACCTAAGTGATGAATATCGGACGAAAAATGACGTCACTGACTTTGTAAAATATTTAAATACAGAAGATGGATTTTCAGAGCCAAAAATTTCAAACTATTTTTATAAAAATGAGCGCTGCGGCGTCAATTTAATTCCGATGTTCATCATTTAGGCATCATTTAAAAGGTATTGACTGCCGCTATTTATTTTTTATACGAAATTTTTTTCAGTTGTCACTATGAAAAAACACAAAAAAATACTATAAAAGTCCAATAATTCCATCACTAAGTTACACTAAGACTCAAAGAATCAAAATTTAAATTTAAAGTGCTTTCAAGGGTCTATTATTTCAGAAAAAAAATTTTGACAAAAATGCAACACAAAAAAATGCACGGGAAAAACATGATTTTGTAGGAGTATATTCAGGAGCGTTTAGCTCACAGACGTCTTGATCTGGGAGCGAAATATTTTGCAAATCATCATTAAACAATCCAAACTTTATTTTCGTGGGGTGACTGGAAATTGTCTTTCCATTTGTATGGACCGTGACCCAGCCTAATGTATATACGCATGATTAAGTACGTACTGATAGTCGATATTTTTAGCATGAACAAATAAGTATATCAATTAATTGAAATATTGTTTGGGCCAATGACAATGATGATTCCAGGTGTTTTGTTGGCAATTTAGCTTATACCAAGTAAAAAAGATGTAAGGTTTGGGCGATATGACAGCCCAAAGCCTACAATGTCGTTTTACCCAAAAGCGGTAGTGACATAAAACATAAAATTCTAATGTATGTAATGAGAATTTTATGTAGATATGTAATTGTTTAGTTTTGAAAAATTTAATGTTAAAGAATAATATATATCATATATCATACATAAAAACATCAGCATTCAAAAAAGAACTTTAATTAGGTTGATCGTATGACATCGGACAACAGCTGATTTCACTATGCAACAAAAAAATATTGTGGAATGGCAATGAATAGCATTTTCTGCTGTATCTTGGTTTGATAGACTCGAAAACGATATTGCATTTTTTATTATTTTTTACTCAAATTCCAAATTTTGGCGAAGGTACCTTAAATATATGTATTGGAAATATTAGTCCGATAACACTCGGTTATATGGTAAATTATAGGTACATATATTGCGAATTACACTTTCATATAGAAACCGTTGTTAAGGAACATTCTTCAAAAATTTGAGAACAAATATTTTTTTTATCGAAAAAAAATGGGACGAAAAAATCAAAAAAAAAATGGGAAAAAATTATATTTCCTACCCCTCCCAATGTTTATCTTTTTCTAATGCTCGAAAATTGATTTCTTATGAAATTGTAATTTATAAAATGCCTGGCATACGTATAAAAAAGAACATTTGCAGTTCATTAAAAATATTATTACAATATCATAGTTAAATTCACATAAAATCGTATGGAGATGCTTCTTTCTATCTTGTACTTTGAATCAAGTGTGTGTAGCATCTTCAAATTGAATTGAACTACAAGTCACACACACTCAAAATCAATTCGACCACACCACGAAATAAAAATTGATGTGTATTGAGGGAAAATAAGCATTCTAGCATTTTTTGACAAATTGCCAAAATTATGGGTGTGTCGTCGAGTGAGATTCAATCAATAATTTGTCATAGAAAAAACAAAAACAATTATCTGCTCTTCTGCTCAGTGGTTATCTTAAATATCATGACAATGTCATTTCCATTAAAAAGCCACTTCAAAGTTCGTTCACAAGTAGTGGCTGCTGCTGCCAGAAATTCTTATCATTCACATAATTAACACAAAAACAAAAAAAAAACCAAAACAGCAAGATACAAAAGGATGGAGGATAATGAAAGGATATTTGGTACTTAAAACGTCAATCATACTCAAGATAATCAAAAGTCCTTTTGGGACATGGACAAGAAAAAAATCACCACCACCACCAGAAAAAAACCCCCGAAACACCCCGAAATTATGTAACCTCAAAAAGAAAAGCAACAAAATCACAACCAGGGGACAACAACAAGAACACAGCGCATACATTACATACATTTGTCTGTGATGGAATCTAGCCATCCATACGCGTACTCGTGCATAGATATGTATCTATGTATGTATTTATTTAAGGGTGCACATTACCATTATATACAAATATTATGTATATAAGTATGTACATACATTTTAATATTTTATTATATAACAGCGAAATGTCATTTATATGTATCCACATTTCATGGGAAACAACATTGCCATGGCCCGTGTACATAACATCAGCATCCGTCGCGCTGCCCACACACACACAAAGGACTCAGTAAAAGGATATCGATAAGGTCGTTGTTGTTGTTTTCGTTATTTTTCCATCATTCGTTTCCATGTTCGCCGGCGTAGGGCGAAGGGTGGCGGCGGTCTGACAAGGATGTATATTTTGAACAACACAAAACTGAAATGGGAAATAGGTTGTGGAGATATAAACGAACAACGGCGAGATGCTGTGAGAAGGGAAAATGTTGAAAGTCAAGTTTTAGTGTCTGAAAGGGGACTCGCTTGTTACGCTCGTCGGCTTGCGAAGACGACTTTATATAAGGGTGACGAGAAAGAAACTGAGTTTTTTTTCTGCTTTCCATATGATGCTTCCCAAAACTTTTATCCCCTAGTAGCTGTATAGAAGCTATAAAAGATATATGAAACAATTTATTTTGTTGTTCTACTTTTAGCCAATTAAAATTTGGTAATTAGTGGAAATACAAAAATTCCAAAGATTCTACATCAAATTTTAAGAAAACGAAAAATTTTGAAAAATTAATCTGTCGGAAATGCGATGTGTACTGTGCGTTTGCTTACGAAGTTCCATTAACGATTAAAGGGTACGAAATTGACCAGATTGAGGGAAACCATGTCAACGACCTCCGATTTTGATGGCATTTGGTATTGCAAGATTTTACTTTGGACGATTTTTTCTATATAGAAAACGGGGGCAACCCTGTCACGTTGAAGTTTTTCATAATTTGCAAAATGGGCTTTACTCAAACATCATAACTTTTTCTGAAAATTCTATAAAATATATTTGGATTTTTTTATTTTTTTTATTTTTTTCGTTTGCATTTTTTGGTCTGTAATCAATATTTGATTTGAACTGGGATATTGTCCTGGCTCAAGACCATTTTGCTTCTATATTTAATAGAATGCAAATTTTATTTACTTTAATTATTTATTTATAAATGTCACCATGCCATTTGTAAACAAATTTGCATTCTATTAAATATAGAAGCAAAAAGTCTTGAGCCAGGACAATATCCCAGTTCAAATCAAATATTTTGATTTTTTCAGGATAATTGTTGTTTCTAAAAGCAAAAAACTAAAATAAAAAATGGACTTTTCTTTGATAAAAAATATAAATTGAAATATTTGAAAATATTTATATATGTTTTAGATGGACCGGTTGAATCGACAATGTCATATAATAATTGTTTCCCTAGGGCACCGTGTCGTAGGATTACACTATGCAACGCAAAAATTGTCGAAGCTTTCTAAACTCGAAAACGATATTAAAAAAATATCGTATTTTAAATTAAAATTTTTGTCGTAGGTACCTTTCATATTTGTACTCTCATTTTGGATATATTGGCCCGATCGTACTAGGGTTTGCATTTTCCCGTACTTTTTATTTCCCGGGAAATGTAATTATTTTTTCAAATTTCCCGGGATCTCGGGACAGCACGGGAAATCGTCAACATAATGTTTGCCATGAGTTAAGCTTATTTTTTCCAATGAAACATTCACATTTTATTAAAGTAAAATAAATATATATTTCGCAACGAACCTGTTACAAAATTCATATAATAAAGCGCAATCAATTCATTCATCTGATCAAGTTTCAAAATTATTTAAAGATCAGATATTTCTTATTTTATTGGAAAATGTGGACGCGACGGAGAACGATCGTTCACATTAACAGTGAGTAGGACATTAAATGAAATGTTTGTTCTTTATCCTATCGCTTCGAAATCTTTAAATTCTTTATTTTTGGAGTTCGGATATACACCCATAATCTATTTCTCCCGGATTCTAATTTTTTTCATACGGAGCTTGACATGAAAAATCCGAAAAAGTGGATTTTGAGTCTACGCAGTCCGAACGCAGCTTAAATATATTTTGTCATCCAACTGCAATATTTGGCATACCTGATTAAAAGCTATGTGATATAAATTTGTATACAACATTTTTAATTTTATTGTGGAAATGATGGAAAAAAATATGTGAAGAAATATGTAAATTTTTGTACTGAATTCCTGCGGGATTCCCGTACGAATTTCCTGGGATACGGGAAATGAAAAATGTGCGAACTCCCGGGAATTTTCCCGCGGGAAATCCCGGGATGCAAACCCTAGATCGTACCCGCTTATATGTTCAATTAGAGGTAATTATGATGTCTACAAATGTTGCGAATCGCACTTTCATAAAGAAACAGTGGTTTGGGAACAGCCCATACAAATTTGAGAAAGATTTTTTTTCTATTTTTGCTTGCACGAAAAAAATCGTAAAAAATAAAAAGAGTTGGAAAAAAGTATTTTGTTTTATTTTTTAATAGCTAACATTCTAACGCAAAAGTTATGATACTCTTTGTAGGCGCTGAAGATATTTTAAAAATCGTGTTTTTTTAATTTTAGTTTAAATAGCGCGACTAGGGCCATTACAAATCATATAAAAGAATATGAATCTATTAATAAATGTAGAAGTGGGGAAATTTTAAAAAATATTGTGTCATTTTTTACGAAGTTTTTGCTTAAACTTGATTTGAGTCATACGTGAAAACGACATGTGTTTCAATAGATTTTCTTTTTTAACTATGTCTTTTTTCTTTGTTACATAAAATAATAAAAATCATTATTTAAAAAACGTTTTGCGTCTACATTTTTCCATATATTTTTTGCATATAAACATTTTTTTGCGTTAAAATGTTGGTTATTAAAAAAATAAAACAAAATATTTTTCCCGACATTTTTTCTATTTTTTTCGTGGCAGCAACAGATATTTTTTCGAAAAAAAAAAATATTTTTTCCCTACATTTTTGATGACTGATCCTAAACTACTCTTTCTATGTGAAAGTGTAATTCACAATATTTGTAGCCATCATGAGTACCTTTAATTTCACATATAATCGGCTGTTGCCTGACTTATATTTCTAAAATGAGAGTACACATATTAAAGGGGTACCTATGACAAACTTTTTGATTTTAGTAAAAAATTTAAAAAAATATCATAAAAAATGTTAATATCGTTTTCTAGTTTAGAAAACCAAAATACATCAGAAAATGTTATAAAGGGTGATTTTTTTAGCTATTATCTTTTTGGCAACACTGGTTTAAACAGCTGACGCACGTTTCGTGTTTTGTTTCATCATCTTCAGTTTGGTATATAATTTAACCATGAATCTTACAAACGAACAACGCTTGCAAATTATTGAATTTTATTATCAAAATGCGTGCTCTGTTAAGAAAGTTCATCGCGCGCTTGCATTTTATGGTCAGTTTAATCGACCCACTGAAGCGGCTATTCGGGCTATTGTGACTAAATTTCGCACCAAATTTACATTGTTGGACATTAAACCACCAACACACTTACGTAGAGCAGAGTTACAAGCCGAACCATAATTATCGGCGGCGGCGGCGCTGTTCAAAATGGGTCGGCGGCGGCGGCTTTCGGCTGATTTGTCGGCTCATTCTGTCATTCGATCACCAATATTTATTTGACAATTTTTGGAAAATGAAAGGAATAATTTATTGGTTTTTTAACAATGTTCCCATAATTTAATATTATTATCCCATACAATTATTTTTTGGAAGTGGGAATCCATTCTCAAAATTTATAATATGGATGAATTTAATAAATATCTTTGCAATTACAGCTTTTCGTGTGAGGCATATTTGACCAGACATCTTGAATATCATTATCTTTTCAATGAATGATAATACTATACCTACTTTGACACACTAAAGAAGCACAATAGAGAAGCTTTTGTTTAATAAGGCTGTTTTTCTTTAATCCGGGATAAGAAGCTGCGATAACAAAAACGTTAAAAAAATAATTTTTTACCCAAAATAAAAAATTAATTGTCGGCAACAACCATATAAATATTTGTATCAAAACAAATTTTCAAAAAAAATATTTTCTGTTGACTTTTTCGGACTTATGGTCGATAACCATAAATTGGACCTACACTAGATAATTATCCATGCTAAGTCCAATATTTTTAACATAAAATATTTTTGTTAAAATTTGGTTTTATACACACATTGGTATCGCTGTTGGTGATAATTTTAAAAAAGAAATTTTTATTTTGAGTTAAATTTTAACGTTTTATTTGGTTTTTTCTTATCACAGCTTAGTTATCCAGTCTTAAAGAAAAACAGCCTTATTGTTATTTTTAGGAACACATGGCCACGCGTACTGGAATTGACTTATATAAATGCGACTTTCAAATCAAAATACAATCATTCAACATTCTATAGACGTCATCATATGTGGGATACTAAATTCAAAGAAAGGTCAATATATTTCACAGTAGTAGGTTGTCTAAGTCGACAGTTATATTTTCTTTTGTAATTTTAAGTGGGTTGTCTATTCTGGTAGTAAGATTTGACTGAGTTAGAACTCCGTCAAATCTCGGCGGCGTGGTTGAAGTCGATATGAGTCGATGAAATCGGCGGCGTGTTGAAGTCGATTTGAGCCGACGAAATCGGCGGCGGCGCGGCTCGTGCGGATCCATGCGGCGGCGGCGGCTTGTCGGCTTAAAATCGGTCGGCTTGTATCTCTGACGTAGAGTGCGAACTGAAAAAAAATATCGCAGCTGTGTCGGCCAGTGTCAATGATGACCATCAATTCGCAGCCTCTGGGCCTCTGTTACTCAAAAACGTGGAAATGCCAAAATTGGACTAAGCGGATGGACCATTCGAGGCGCAGTCAAGGTGAACATTTGCATGAAATAATCTTCAAATATTAAATTATATGGACCGTACTATCGATTCAAATAAAGATTTCATGAATTTTTCTGAATTTTATGTGTTGTTTTTTGTAAAACTTTCCTATAGTTTTTAAAAAATCACCCTTTACATGACCCTTCAACAAAACTTTTGTTGCATAGTGTTATTAGACTGTGTTCTTCTACCTCTTCGTTGTCGCTGCTACAGCAGTGAACGTTGAACTGTAGCTTCATTCATCGCACGTGGTTTCCAATGGCCCGTCAGCACTGCGATCTCTCTTGAGACATTCCTTCTATTCTATTGAGAAGGGCTCTAATACGTTTTTTATACACTCCACGAGAGTATTATGTCTTTGTGCATTTGTTTGTAACACCCAAAAGGAAGAGAGATGGACCCATTGTTAATTATACCGATCGACTTAGAATCACTTTTTGAATCGATTTAGCAATGTCCGTCCGTCCATCTATTCTTGTAATCAAAGTACAGGTCGCAATTATTATCCGATCCTAACAAAAATTGCCACAATGGAGTTTTGTGGTCCAAGGACGAACCCTATTTAATTTGAAGCAAATCGGTTCAGATTTAGATATAGCCCCCATACGAATTTCACTCCCGATTTGACTCTTATTAACATTCAGGCCAGGTTTGTCTGGATACTTTGCACTTGTCTACGTTTTTTCACTTGAAATTAGTTCGGTGTATATAGTGCTTGAAGATACCACCAACATACTATACTATAGGTGTTATGACAACTTCGTGATAAGGGTTCTTAAAATAGATCTTATCCCCGCCAACTCATCTGCTAGTTTGTTGCCATAAAAGTTCTTGTGTCCAGGAATCCATATAAGATTGACTTTGGACAGACAAATCTGGACTGGGCAGCTCCTAAATTCACTCATTAACATATTTGATGAGGTTAGATCTACAAAAATTTCTCTGGGACCCGTTGTGCCGAAAGACGAAAATTTAAAGCTCAATTGCGAAGGCTTCCGATTGAAAGACGCAGCAGATGACAGGAAGTCGGAATGATCATACTGGACCTGCTCTTTCTGAGAATACACTGTAAGCAAGTCCACAATCCATTTTGGAGCCACCTGTTTATACCTGTTGCTTATATTCTGCAAATGGGCAACTCACTCCGTCCTTGACGGGAATTTACAAACGTCTATGTCAGAAGTGAAATATTGACTGAAGACGTGTTTCTTTCCCCATTTTCGCCATATCTGTTTCACCTGCAGCTAGAGCTCACGAATAGTAAAATCTGTCATCTATTGGTTATCTCTAATCAGAGATGGTCAAAATGGTGGGTGAGTATGAGTAATATTATTAATATTAATCATACGCACCAAACATCCCAGTCTGTCAACTTCTTTATAAAGGTCCAAAACTGTTGTAAAAAGCCATGAAAAGCTTTAAATCCAGCGAAACAGACATCATTACTGGAGACTCCTGTGGAATGGTCAATGCTAGTGGCTAGAGATACCATTTCTAAGTTTCTTTGCTGATAAATGCCGCCAGCATTAATGAGGTCAAACTGACACCGAATAAAATCAAATTCCATGGAACAAACATTTTTGTAAATACTTATTGGCTACCTAAGATACCCACATAAGTGTCAAATTAAAGAGGAGGAAATCTTTTAAAAATACTTTAAATATCATAATTATATCTGTATTGGCTTAGCATTGACAACCATTTCAAGTTTGTCCCTTAAAAAGTGAAATATTTTGTTATCTATATAAATTAAGGGGGAAAGCTTGTAGTTGTTATTAATGCTAAACTAATACAGATAAAATCATGGAATTTAAAGTAAAGAGTGATTTTTTTGAGGTTAGGATTTTCATGCATTAGTATTTGACAGATCACGTGGGATTTCAGACATGGTGTCAAAGAGAAAGATGCTCAGTATGCTTTGACATTTCATCATGAATAGACTTACTAACGAGCAACGCTTGCAAATCATTGAATTTTATTACCAAAATCAGTGTTCGGTTCGAAATGTGTTTCGCGCTTTACGTCCGATTTATGGTCTACATAATCGACCAAGTGAGCAAACAATTAATGCGATTGTAACCAAGTTTCGCACTCAGTTTACTTTATTGGACATTAAACCAACCACACGAATGCGTACAGTGCGTACAGAAGAGAATATTGCGTCTGTTTCTGAGAGTGTTGCTGAAGACCGTGAAATGTCGTTTCGTCGCCGTTCGCAGCAATTGGGTTTGTGTTATTCGACCACATGGAAGATTTTACGCAAAGATCTTGGTGTAAAACCGTATAAAATACAGCTCGTGCAAGAACTGAAGCCAAACGATCTGCCACAACGTCGAATTTTCAGTGAATGGGCCCTAGAAAAGTTGGCAGAAAATCCGCTTTTTTATCGACAAATTTTGTTCAGCGATGAGGCTCATTTCTGGTTGAATGGCTACGTAAATAAACAAAATTGCCGCATTTGGAGTGAAGAGCAACCAGAAGCCGTTCAAGAACTGCCCATGCATCCCGAAAAATGCACTGTTTGGTGTGGTTTGTACGCTGGTGGAATCATTGGACCGTTTTTTTTCAAAGATGCTGTTGGACGCAACGTTACGGTGAATGGCGATCGCTATCGTTCGATGCTAACAAACTTTTTGTTGCCAAAAATGGAAGAACTGAACTTGGTTGACATGTGGTTTCAACAAGATGGCGCTACATGCCACACAGCTCGCGATTCTATGGTCATTTTGAGGGAAAACTTCGGAGAACAATTCATCTCAAGAAATGAACCGGTAAGTTGGCCACCAAGATCATGCGATTTGACGCCTTTAGACTATTTTTTGTGGGGCTACGTCAAGTCTAAAGTCTACAGAAATAAGCCAGCAACTATTCCAGCTTTGGAAGACAACATTTCCGAAGAAATTCGGGCTATTCCGGCCGAAATGCTCGAAAAAGTTGCCCAAAATTGGACTTTCCGAATGGACCACCTAAGACGCAGCCGCGGTCAACATTTAAATGAAATTATCTTCAAAAAGTAAATGTCATGGACCAATCTAACGTTTCAAATAAAGAACCGATGAGATTTTGCAAATTTTATGCGTTTTTTTTTAAAAAAAAGTTATCAAGCTCTTAAAAAATCACCCTTTATTTGAAACAGATATTCTACTCTTTAATTTGAGACTTATATCGTTATCGTAGGTTGTTAATAAGTATTTAAAACATTTTTTTTAATGTTATCCTTTGAAAATTTTTAGTCATTTTAATGGACAACAGGATGAGGAAATAAAAAACTGAAAAAAAAACAACAATTAACTCAATGTTTTCTACAGTTTCAGATGTATATCATCCGGTTCAAGTGTTGAAACCCCATTATATATAGGGGAATATTTTTATGTGTAGTTATTTTTAATCCAAAAGATAAAATTCGACAAGGGGATGCTAAAATTATAAACTCGATAAAAGTTCGTAAACTCATGCCACACATAACCCGGTGTTATGGTATGTGTTATGTGCTCGCCCACCCTCATATCTTATGATGTTCCGCTCTACATTTACATAATACTCACATCACTGGTGGGTTACTGTTATGTTTTTACGACTCTTTGTCTCATAAAACAACATACATATATGAGCACAGACGTCACTGTGTCTCTCCCTCGCTAATTGAAAACAGTAGCTCTGTCTGCCAATAAGCATTAATCAAATTTAAGAATAATTTCGCAACGATTCGATTCACATGAAACAAAAAGCTCAAATTGCATAAACCAATATTTATATGGTTTATGGACAATTTACTAGTTTCTTGTAAACAACGAAAAAAACAACCTTGAAATGACCTTTTAGAAAAGTAGTACTGACTGGCAGTGCGAGTGCGGAGTGTTTGTCTGTATGTTTATTGTGCTCCAGATTTAAGTTTTACTTTTGAAATAATAATTAAATTTATGTTTGGATAGTTGGCAAAGCACAAACAACAGCAACAACAACACCAATAAATACGATATAATAATTGACACGCTATAGAGAAAAATCGCAAAGCGAAAACCCCTCTGTTAAACAATTTTCAGCTTGAACCGGCAAAATTTTAAAACAACACAATAACGGTTGCAACAATAACAACAATTTGATGTGCCGCCTTAAAAGAAAAAAGGGGTGTGTGAGGAGGGGGGTTAAATAAAGAGCATATCTCACACGCAGTCAACGGCTCGGAAGACGGGAGAGCGATAGAGAGTTGTTTACGTGTGCTCTCACAACGCACAGAACACCCGATTGAGTAGAGAACAAAGTTAACAGAAACTGAACTTTTAAATTTAGCGAGCGACCGGAGGACAAAAAAGCATAAAGCGTGTGTGTGTGTGTGTAAAAAACTAACGTGCTGTTAAGCGTGATACGAACGCAATATGGAGAACGTATGACAACAGTCAGATTCCCATTTATCGAATTCAAAAGCGAAACTGAAATCAGGGACATTTCTAAGGGATTTGATATCAAGAAGTTGTTAAGATCATAATCACTTCTTATTTTTTGGTTTACAGAAGTATAAGGTGGGCCATTTGTCATTTTAAATTTGAACTACTGACTACTTTAACTTTGAAAGGTAGAATAACATTAATTTTTATTTTCAGGTTGATGTTTATGTTTAACATTTGTAAAAATGGTACGCTATACGCTCGAACAAAATTGGGAAATTTTAAAAACTTACTTCCAAAGTAGTGAGTCTTGAACGCAAACTGTAAGGAATTTACTTTGGAAATTTTCGTGTTTTCAGATGAAGCTCATTTTCATCTCGGTGGCTATGTCAATAAGCACTATTGAGAGAAGTCAATGCATCCACAAAGAGTTACTGTTTGTGTGGATTTTGGGCTGCAGTAAAATATGAATAAACTAAGGGGTAAGCTTTATATTGGTGTTAATGTTAAACTAGTACAGATGAAGTATCATATCAGTTGAAGTATTTTTAACAGATATTCTCCTCTTTAATTTTACACTTTTACCGGCATTATAGGATTTAAATATTAAAAAACAAGTAAGGAAAGGCTAAAGTCGGACTCTGGGCCGACTATATGATACACTCCACTTTCTATCCGAATACAATTCAACTCGATAAAAAAGTGAAAACGGGAAGAATTTTTGTATGTTTCCTAATCATAGGCTAATATGACCTGGTCAAATTTGTCAAATCGGAAAGAATATTTGTACCGGGGCTACATCCAAACATGGAATAAAGATACTAACTTTCAAAATAAGTTCTTCCAGTTCAAATATAATGTGTTATGCTCAGTTCGAAGAAATTCGGTGAAAATTCGTGGTTTCTGGGACGGAAAAAGTCTATCTGGCAGCGAAATTTGTATTGGAGGTATATGTTAACCTGAACCGATCTGACCAATTTTCACATTTTTACCACAGGTGTTTCTAGTTCAAATATAAGATGTTTTGCCAATTTTGAATAAAATCAGTTAAAATATATGGTATCTAGAGTGAAAAGAGTCAAAACGGGAGTGAAATTCGTATGGGGGCTATATATAATTCTGAACCGATTTTCTTCAAATTAAATATCGATCGTACTAGGGTTTGCATTTTCCCGTACTTTTTATTTCCCGGGAAATGTAATTATTTTTTCAAATTTCCCGGGATCTCGGGACAGCACGGGAAATCGTCAACATAATGTTTGCCATGAGTTAAGCTTATTTTTTCCAATGAAACATTCACATTTTATTAAAGTAAAATAAATATATATTTCGCAACGAACCTGTTACAAAATTCATATAATAAAGCGCAATCAATTCATTCATCTGATCAAGTTTCAAAATTATTTAAAGATCAGATATTTCTTATTTTATTGGAAAATGTGGACGCGACGGAGAACGATCGTTCACATTAACAGTGAGTAGGACATTAAATGAAATGTTTGTTCTTTATCCTATCGCTTCGAAATCTTTAAATTCTTTATTTTTGGAGTTCGGATATACACCCATAATCTATTTCTCCCGGATTCTAATTTTTTTCATACGGAGCTTGACATGAAAAATCCGAAAAAGTGGATTTTGAGTCTACGCAGTCCGAACGCAGCTTAAATATATTTTGTCATCCAACTGCAATATTTGGCATACCTGATTAAAAGCTATGTGATATAAATTTGTATACAACATTTTTAATTTTATTGTGGAAATGATGGAAAAAAATATGTGAAGAAATATGTAAATTTTTGTACTGAATTCCTGCGGGATTCCCGTACGAATTTCCTGGGATACGGGAAATGAAAAATGTGCGAACTCCCGGGAATTTTCCCGCGGGAAATCCCGGGATGCAAACCCTAGATCGTACCCGCTTATATGTTCAATTAGAGGTAATTATGATGTCTACAAATGTTGCGAATCGCACTTTCATAAAGAAACAGTGGTTTGGGAACAGCCCATACAAATTTGAGAAAGATTTTTTTTCTATTTTTGCTTGCACGAAAAAAATCGTAAAAAATAAAAAGAGTTGGAAAAAAGTATTTTGTTTTATTTTTTAATAGCTAACATTCTAACGCAAAAGTTATGATACTCTTTGTAGGCGCTGAAGATATTTTAAAAATCGTGTTTTTTTAATTTTAGTTTAAATAGCGCGACTAGGGCCATTACAAATCATATAAAAGAATATGAATCTATTAATAAATGTAGAAGTGGGGAAATTTTAAAAAATATTGTGTCATTTTTTACGAAGTTTTTGCTTAAACTTGATTTGAGTCATACGTGAAAACGACATGTGTTTCAATAGATTTTCTTTTTTAACTATGTCTTTTTTCTTTGTTACATAAAATAATAAAAATCATTATTTAAAAAACGTTTTGCGTCTACATTTTTCCATATATTTTTTGCATATAAACATTTTTTTGCGTTAAAATGTTGGTTATTAAAAAAATAAAACAAAATATTTTTCCCGACATTTTTTCTATTTTTTTCGTGGCAGCAACAGATATTTTTTCGAAAAAAAAAAATATTTTTTCCCTACATTTTTGATGACTGATCCTAAACTACTCTTTCTATGTGAAAGTGTAATTCACAATATTTGTAGCCATCATGAGTACCTTTAATTTCACATATAATCGGCTGTTGCCTGACTTATATTTCTAAAATGAGAGTACACATATTAAAGGGGTACCTATGACAAACTTTTTGATTTTAGTAAAAAATTTAAAAAAATATCATAAAAAATGTTAATATCGTTTTCTAGTTTAGAAAACCAAAATACATCAGAAAATGTTATAAAGGGTGATTTTTTTAGCTATTATCTTTTTGGCAACACTGGTTTAAACAGCTGACGCACGTTTCGTGTTTTGTTTCATCATCTTCAGTTTGGTATATAATTTAACCATGAATCTTACAAACGAACAACGCTTGCAAATTATTGAATTTTATTATCAAAATGCGTGCTCTGTTAAGAAAGTTCATCGCGCGCTTGCATTTTATGGTCAGTTTAATCGACCCACTGAAGCGGCTATTCGGGCTATTGTGACTAAATTTCGCACCAAATTTACATTGTTGGACATTAAACCACCAACACACTTACGTAGAGCAGAGTTACAAGCCGAACCATAATTATCGGCGGCGGCGGCGCTGTTCAAAATGGGTCGGCGGCGGCGGCTTTCGGCTGATTTGTCGGCTCATTCTGTCATTCGATCACCAATATTTATTTGACAATTTTTGGAAAATGAAAGGAATAATTTATTGGTTTTTTAACAATGTTCCCATAATTTAATATTATTATCCCATACAATTATTTTTTGGAAGTGGGAATCCATTCTCAAAATTTATAATATGGATGAATTTAATAAATATCTTTGCAATTACAGCTTTTCGTGTGAGGCATATTTGACCAGACATCTTGAATATCATTATCTTTTCAATGAATGATAATACTATACCTACTTTGACACACTAAAGAAGCACAATAGAGAAGCTTTTGTTTAATAAGGCTGTTTTTCTTTAATCCGGGATAAGAAGCTGCGATAACAAAAACGTTAAAAAAATAATTTTTTACCCAAAATAAAAAATTAATTGTCGGCAACAACCATATAAATATTTGTATCAAAACAAATTTTCAAAAAAAATATTTTCTGTTGACTTTTTCGGACTTATGGTCGATAACCATAAATTGGACCTACACTAGATAATTATCCATGCTAAGTCCAATATTTTTAACATAAAATATTTTTGTTAAAATTTGGTTTTATACACACATTGGTATCGCTGTTGGTGATAATTTTAAAAAAGAAATTTTTATTTTGAGTTAAATTTTAACGTTTTATTTGGTTTTTTCTTATCACAGCTTAGTTATCCAGTCTTAAAGAAAAACAGCCTTATTGTTATTTTTAGGAACACATGGCCACGCGTACTGGAATTGACTTATATAAATGCGACTTTCAAATCAAAATACAATCATTCAACATTCTATAGACGTCATCATATGTGGGATACTAAATTCAAAGAAAGGTCAATATATTTCACAGTAGTAGGTTGTCTAAGTCGACAGTTATATTTTCTTTTGTAATTTTAAGTGGGTTGTCTATTCTGGTAGTAAGATTTGACTGAGTTAGAACTCCGTCAAATCTCGGCGGCGTGGTTGAAGTCGATATGAGTCGATGAAATCGGCGGCGTGTTGAAGTCGATTTGAGCCGACGAAATCGGCGGCGGCGCGGCTCGTGCGGATCCATGCGGCGGCGGCGGCTTGTCGGCTTAAAATCGGTCGGCTTGTATCTCTGACGTAGAGTGCGAACTGAAAAAAAATATCGCAGCTGTGTCGGCCAGTGTCAATGATGACCATCAATTCGCAGCCTCTGGGCCTCTGTTACTCAAAAACGTGGAAATGCCAAAATTGGACTAAGCGGATGGACCATTCGAGGCGCAGTCAAGGTGAACATTTGCATGAAATAATCTTCAAATATTAAATTATATGGACCGTACTATCGATTCAAATAAAGATTTCATGAATTTTTCTGAATTTTATGTGTTGTTTTTTGTAAAACTTTCCTATAGTTTTTAAAAAATCACCCTTTACATGACCCTTCAACAAAACTTTTGTTGCATAGTGTTATTAGACTGTGTTCTTCTACCTCTTCGTTGTCGCTGCTACAGCAGTGAACGTTGAACTGTAGCTTCATTCATCGCACGTGGTTTCCAATGGCCCGTCAGCACTGCGATCTCTCTTGAGACATTCCTTCTATTCTATTGAGAAGGGCTCTAATACGTTTTTTATACACTCCACGAGAGTATTATGTCTTTGTGCATTTGTTTGTAACACCCAAAAGGAAGAGAGATGGACCCATTGTTAATTATACCGATCGACTTAGAATCACTTTTTGAATCGATTTAGCAATGTCCGTCCGTCCATCTATTCTTGTAATCAAAGTACAGGTCGCAATTATTATCCGATCCTAACAAAAATTGCCACAATGGAGTTTTGTGGTCCAAGGACGAACCCTATTTAATTTGAAGCAAATCGGTTCAGATTTAGATATAGCCCCCATACGAATTTCACTCCCGATTTGACTCTTATTAACATTCAGGCCAGGTTTGTCTGGATACTTTGCACTTGTCTACGTTTTTTCACTTGAAATTAGTTCGGTGTATATAGTGCTTGAAGATACCACCAACATACTATACTATAGGTGTTATGACAACTTCGTGATAAGGGTTCTTAAAATAGATCTTATCCCCGCCAACTCATCTGCTAGTTTGTTGCCATAAAAGTTCTTGTGTCCAGGAATCCATATAAGATTGACTTTGGACAGACAAATCTGGACTGGGCAGCTCCTAAATTCACTCATTAACATATTTGATGAGGTTAGATCTACAAAAATTTCTCTGGGACCCGTTGTGCCGAAAGACGAAAATTTAAAGCTCAATTGCGAAGGCTTCCGATTGAAAGACGCAGCAGATGACAGGAAGTCGGAATGATCATACTGGACCTGCTCTTTCTGAGAATACACTGTAAGCAAGTCCACAATCCATTTTGGAGCCACCTGTTTATACCTGTTGCTTATATTCTGCAAATGGGCAACTCACTCCGTCCTTGACGGGAATTTACAAACGTCTATGTCAGAAGTGAAATATTGACTGAAGACGTGTTTCTTTCCCCATTTTCGCCATATCTGTTTCACCTGCAGCTAGAGCTCACGAATAGTAAAATCTGTCATCTATTGGTTATCTCTAATCAGAGATGGTCAAAATGGTGGGTGAGTATGAGTAATATTATTAATATTAATCATACGCACCAAACATCCCAGTCTGTCAACTTCTTTATAAAGGTCCAAAACTGTTGTAAAAAGCCATGAAAAGCTTTAAATCCAGCGAAACAGACATCATTACTGGAGACTCCTGTGGAATGGTCAATGCTAGTGGCTAGAGATACCATTTCTAAGTTTCTTTGCTGATAAATGCCGCCAGCATTAATGAGGTCAAACTGACACCGAATAAAATCAAATTCCATGGAACAAACATTTTTGTAAATACTTATTGGCTACCTAAGATACCCACATAAGTGTCAAATTAAAGAGGAGGAAATCTTTTAAAAATACTTTAAATATCATAATTATATCTGTATTGGCTTAGCATTGACAACCATTTCAAGTTTGTCCCTTAAAAAGTGAAATATTTTGTTATCTATATAAATTAAGGGGGAAAGCTTGTAGTTGTTATTAATGCTAAACTAATACAGATAAAATCATGGAATTTAAAGTAAAGAGTGATTTTTTTGAGGTTAGGATTTTCATGCATTAGTATTTGACAGATCACGTGGGATTTCAGACATGGTGTCAAAGAGAAAGATGCTCAGTATGCTTTGACATTTCATCATGAATAGACTTACTAACGAGCAACGCTTGCAAATCATTGAATTTTATTACCAAAATCAGTGTTCGGTTCGAAATGTGTTTCGCGCTTTACGTCCGATTTATGGTCTACATAATCGACCAAGTGAGCAAACAATTAATGCGATTGTAACCAAGTTTCGCACTCAGTTTACTTTATTGGACATTAAACCAACCACACGAATGCGTACAGTGCGTACAGAAGAGAATATTGCGTCTGTTTCTGAGAGTGTTGCTGAAGACCGTGAAATGTCGTTTCGTCGCCGTTCGCAGCAATTGGGTTTGTGTTATTCGACCACATGGAAGATTTTACGCAAAGATCTTGGTGTAAAACCGTATAAAATACAGCTCGTGCAAGAACTGAAGCCAAACGATCTGCCACAACGTCGAATTTTCAGTGAATGGGCCCTAGAAAAGTTGGCAGAAAATCCGCTTTTTTATCGACAAATTTTGTTCAGCGATGAGGCTCATTTCTGGTTGAATGGCTACGTAAATAAACAAAATTGCCGCATTTGGAGTGAAGAGCAACCAGAAGCCGTTCAAGAACTGCCCATGCATCCCGAAAAATGCACTGTTTGGTGTGGTTTGTACGCTGGTGGAATCATTGGACCGTTTTTTTTCAAAGATGCTGTTGGACGCAACGTTACGGTGAATGGCGATCGCTATCGTTCGATGCTAACAAACTTTTTGTTGCCAAAAATGGAAGAACTGAACTTGGTTGACATGTGGTTTCAACAAGATGGCGCTACATGCCACACAGCTCGCGATTCTATGGTCATTTTGAGGGAAAACTTCGGAGAACAATTCATCTCAAGAAATGAACCGGTAAGTTGGCCACCAAGATCATGCGATTTGACGCCTTTAGACTATTTTTTGTGGGGCTACGTCAAGTCTAAAGTCTACAGAAATAAGCCAGCAACTATTCCAGCTTTGGAAGACAACATTTCCGAAGAAATTCGGGCTATTCCGGCCGAAATGCTCGAAAAAGTTGCCCAAAATTGGACTTTCCGAATGGACCACCTAAGACGCAGCCGCGGTCAACATTTAAATGAAATTATCTTCAAAAAGTAAATGTCATGGACCAATCTAACGTTTCAAATAAAGAACCGATGAGATTTTGCAAATTTTATGCGTTTTTTTTTAAAAAAAAGTTATCAAGCTCTTAAAAAATCACCCTTTATTTGAAACAGATATTCTACTCTTTAATTTGAGACTTATATCGTTATCGTAGGTTGTTAATAAGTATTTAAAACATTTTTTTTAATGTTATCCTTTGAAAATTTTTAGTCATTTTAATGGACAACAGGATGAGGAAATAAAAAACTGAAAAAAAAACAACAATTAACTCAATGTTTTCTACAGTTTCAGATGTATATCATCCGGTTCAAGTGTTGAAACCCCATTATATATAGGGGAATATTTTTATGTGTAGTTATTTTTAATCCAAAAGATAAAATTCGACAAGGGGATGCTAAAATTATAAACTCGATAAAAGTTCGTAAACTCATGCCACACATAACCCGGTGTTATGGTATGTGTTATGTGCTCGCCCACCCTCATATCTTATGATGTTCCGCTCTACATTTACATAATACTCACATCACTGGTGGGTTACTGTTATGTTTTTACGACTCTTTGTCTCATAAAACAACATACATATATGAGCACAGACGTCACTGTGTCTCTCCCTCGCTAATTGAAAACAGTAGCTCTGTCTGCCAATAAGCATTAATCAAATTTAAGAATAATTTCGCAACGATTCGATTCACATGAAACAAAAAGCTCAAATTGCATAAACCAATATTTATATGGTTTATGGACAATTTACTAGTTTCTTGTAAACAACGAAAAAAACAACCTTGAAATGACCTTTTAGAAAAGTAGTACTGACTGGCAGTGCGAGTGCGGAGTGTTTGTCTGTATGTTTATTGTGCTCCAGATTTAAGTTTTACTTTTGAAATAATAATTAAATTTATGTTTGGATAGTTGGCAAAGCACAAACAACAGCAACAACAACACCAATAAATACGATATAATAATTGACACGCTATAGAGAAAAATCGCAAAGCGAAAACCCCTCTGTTAAACAATTTTCAGCTTGAACCGGCAAAATTTTAAAACAACACAATAACGGTTGCAACAATAACAACAATTTGATGTGCCGCCTTAAAAGAAAAAAGGGGTGTGTGAGGAGGGGGGTTAAATAAAGAGCATATCTCACACGCAGTCAACGGCTCGGAAGACGGGAGAGCGATAGAGAGTTGTTTACGTGTGCTCTCACAACGCACAGAACACCCGATTGAGTAGAGAACAAAGTTAACAGAAACTGAACTTTTAAATTTAGCGAGCGACCGGAGGACAAAAAAGCATAAAGCGTGTGTGTGTGTGTGTAAAAAACTAACGTGCTGTTAAGCGTGATACGAACGCAATATGGAGAACGTATGACAACAGTCAGATTCCCATTTATCGAATTCAAAAGCGAAACTGAAATCAGGGACATTTCTAAGGGATTTGATATCAAGAAGTTGTTAAGATCATAATCACTTCTTATTTTTTGGTTTACAGAAGTATAAGGTGGGCCATTTGTCATTTTAAATTTGAACTACTGACTACTTTAACTTTGAAAGGTAGAATAACATTAATTTTTATTTTCAGGTTGATGTTTATGTTTAACATTTGTAAAAATGGTACGCTATACGCTCGAACAAAATTGGGAAATTTTAAAAACTTACTTCCAAAGTAGTGAGTCTTGAACGCAAACTGTAAGGAATTTACTTTGGAAATTTTCGTGTTTTCAGATGAAGCTCATTTTCATCTCGGTGGCTATGTCAATAAGCACTATTGAGAGAAGTCAATGCATCCACAAAGAGTTACTGTTTGTGTGGATTTTGGGCTGCAGTAAAATATGAATAAACTAAGGGGTAAGCTTTATATTGGTGTTAATGTTAAACTAGTACAGATGAAGTATCATATCAGTTGAAGTATTTTTAACAGATATTCTCCTCTTTAATTTTACACTTTTACCGGCATTATAGGATTTAAATATTAAAAAACAAGTAAGGAAAGGCTAAAGTCGGACTCTGGGCCGACTATATGATACACTCCACTTTCTATCCGAATACAATTCAACTCGATAAAAAAGTGAAAACGGGAAGAATTTTTGTATGTTTCCTAATCATAGGCTAATATGACCTGGTCAAATTTGTCAAATCGGAAAGAATATTTGTACCGGGGCTACATCCAAACATGGAATAAAGATACTAACTTTCAAAATAAGTTCTTCCAGTTCAAATATAATGTGTTATGCTCAGTTCGAAGAAATTCGGTGAAAATTCGTGGTTTCTGGGACGGAAAAAGTCTATCTGGCAGCGAAATTTGTATTGGAGGTATATGTTAACCTGAACCGATCTGACCAATTTTCACATTTTTACCACAGGTGTTTCTAGTTCAAATATAAGATGTTTTGCCAATTTTGAATAAAATCAGTTAAAATATATGGTATCTAGAGTGAAAAGAGTCAAAACGGGAGTGAAATTCGTATGGGGGCTATATATAATTCTGAACCGATTTTCTTCAAATTAAATAGCGTTCGTCCTTATCCCGAAAAACTTCGTTGTGCAAAGTTTCATTTGGTTCTGTCTACAATTGCGATCTGTATCGTGATTACAAGAATAGATGGACGGACAGAGAAACAGACAGACGGACATTGCTAAATCGATTCAAAAAGTGATTCTAAGTCGATCGGTATAATGAACAATGGGTCTATCTCCCTTCCTTTTGGGTGTTACAAACAAATGCACAAAGACATAATACTCTCGTGGAGTGTATAAATATATTCCTTTGTAATTTGTAGTCATGTGAAGGGGCAACAGGATTAGGAAATGAAAAACTGAAAATGCCAATTAACGCCATCTGACGTATATCATCCGGTTTAAGTGTAATACGAACTGTCGGGCGGTGTTACACAAGAAAATATTGTATAAATTTAAAACATAAGAAAAAATGTTATTCCACTATTTTTTGTTCTAAGGATTTTTGCGTTGCTTGAAGGACAATAAAAATTAGCAACTATTTTTATTTCATAAAATGTATTCTAAGAAAAATATACATAAGTGCTGGGTTTAAAAGACTTTTAAAGAAAGTATAAGAGGAGGTATGGATGGCATGGTTAAACTTGAAAGGGAAAATACCCAATGATATAAAAAATCATTTCAGAAATGCCCACAAATTTGAATGCTAGTTTTAAAGACTTGATCATGGCCTTTTATTAAGTGTCAAAAAATTATCGCTCAAAGCTAACCGATTTACAGAAGCTTCCCCTTGTTCCTTCTGGGATGTTTCTTATTATTATATATATTTCGAATATCAGATATTTCCATTCAATAAAGTATGAGGGTATATTATCGTTATTCTTCCATACGGACAATCGTAATTTTATATTTGAAAATGTTTTTATAATCACATTAAACCTGTAGCATAGTTATCCCTTTGCTACGCCCCATGTAGTATCTCCCACACAGTTGCCCATATTCGGTGTGGAATTAAATCCTTTATAACTTTTATACCTACGCCTGAAATCCATTATGACTTGAAATTTGATGACGTGTTCACAATTCTTTTATAAATGTGGAAGCTGGGCCATACAGGCGAACTTCGAGAGTGAGGTTATATATAAGATGATTTAACCGACTGAAACTTACTTACTTGTTCTTCTTGCGAAGGAAAAGGTACCTACGACGACTACTTTAATTTTACTAAAAAAGCCACAATGAACACAGACAATCATTTTTTCGGCAAAATTATTCTATTTTAGTGTTATCGAATGATCTTTAATAAAATAGGTATGATATGATCACCGATCTGGCATTGTAAACTTCACAAAAGGCTGTGTGGATTACATTTTGTATGCCACGGTTGTTGACAAACAATGAAAATACAAAACCACAGGAAAACTCTATATAAATTGGATAAATTATGCAACCAATTATTTCCGCTTTCACCATATTCTTCAAATCTATCCTTATGTTCCCAAACTTGAAAATGTCACGACAAATGATGAGGAGGAATCGTACTAAAAATATGTAGCAATGAAATTGAATGAGTATATGTTGAGATATAAAATGAATCTTAGGAGACAAAAACTTCGGATCCCCACTTTATTTGACTAAACTCAAAACTCTAGATAAGAAATATGTTAGATACAAGCTCTTAGTCTGTTATTCTATAAACAACGAATTATGGACTCCTGCGGCTTGTAGATTTCTCGTAATAATTTGGAGATTTAGATTTCTCGTGATTTTGGATCGTTCGAACAGGCCCTAAGTCGTGATAAAAAATTTATTTGGTTCTGGGCCAAGAATAAGATAAATAAATTCCACTCAATGTGTTAAATATAAAATATAAATATAAAATAGCAATTAGCGTGCTATTTTCTAAGATAACGAGTATCGTGTTGTCAGATGTTTCATCCGTATCCGTTTAAAAAGATAAATGAATAACAATGCAGTCACCTCATAAAATCTCTTAATCGTTGCAACCTAAAAAGTCCAACCGAATAGCACTATTGTTTTCCACAATTATAAGTATTTTGCCAATTTGAATCTGGTAACACTTCACACAACCCCACCCACTTTGAATATCCATTGATATGTAGAAGTCAGAGTTCTTGTTGTTGCTTTGTCAAATTTAATTAGTTTACTTCCGCTTTCAAAATTCTCGATAAAATTACAAAAATGGCATGGCATACCTTCCCTACTTTACAACAAAGTAGATTCATGCAATTTTAAAGGCATGTGTGGTGGGCAGAGCGACGGTAGCTCGGCGGCGTGTGTTGGTTACACACTGTGTGTATGGATACGAGGAGATGGACGACGTTCATACATTCATATCCAGCCCATTTAAAAGTTCTATGTACATACATACATATTATATACCTCCTTATATGTGCATACGTGCGATTGTAAGTATGTACAATGTATATTAGGTTGGGTCACGGAAAAAAATATGTTTTCGCCGACCACGAATAAAATTTGGATTGTTCAATAACGGTTTGATGTAGGAACGAAATATTTTCCAAATAATGCTATAAAATAAAAAGATAAAAAATTTTGTATCCTAGACCTAAAAAATATTTTGTTGTGTACATTGATGCCTACTGATTCATAAAATGAACACTAATAAAATATTTTTTTTAACTTCGAGAAGAGATCGGCCTTCAGTTCAGCCCTCATGAAGATCATTTTCGGCTTATATCTAGTTTACCACAAGAGCTCCAATTTGTCCAAAAATCATACCATGCATACAACTTTTTATTCTTATCAAAATAAAAAATTTTTTGGCGCGGCCCATATTTCCCGAGTTATGGTCCCTGAAAGCTCGTAGATATATTCCTCTATATCTTCATCGGATCGGGTCAATATGGGTATCATTAGAAAGATTATCGCAACACCTTTAAAACGATATATATATGTTTTTTTTTTCGATCCGATAACCCATTGCGAGCCAAATTCAATATTTACGATTTTTTAGTCAAACTTATCTGGAAATATTACAGATATGGTGATACGTATTTTACAGTAGCTAACCCTTTAAAACCGGAGATATTAGAAAACAAAGTGGTGCAAATGAAAAAAGTGAAAAATTAATTCAAAAAAATCGCTACGCAAGAAAACTTTAGTCTGCGTAGCCGGTTTTGAACATACCCCAGAGGAGAAAATCTTAAACCCCGGCCGAAGGCCGGCTACGCAAAGCAACTTTAGTCTCCGTAGCTGATTTTGGGCATACCCCAGAGGAGTAAATCTTTAACACCGGCCAAAGGCCGGCTACACATAAAAACTTTAGTCTGTGTAGCCGGGTTTGGACATACCCCAGAGGAGAAAATCTTAAACACTTCGTGTTTCTGTCTGCGTGTTTACACATAAACTACTTTTAGGAGGTACAATACATCCTCATGTGTAAACACCCCTATAAAAACATTTATTTGACTCGCAATGGGTTATCGGATCGAAAAAAACATATATATATCGTTTCAAAGGTATTGCGATAAGCTTTCTAATGATACCCATATTGACCCGATCCGATTAAAAATATCGAGGAATATATCTCAAAAATTTCGGGGCCCCGTAACTCGGAAAATATGGGTCGCCGCCAATTTTTTTATTTTATTTTTTTTATCTACCACTTAAAAAATTTTTTTTTACCTCTTTTGCTAAACTAGATATGTTCCCATTTCTATTTTTTTTGTTGCTTAAAAAACCATGACCTGGCTGGAAATTATTTTTTTATTTGTTTGTATCCAGCCTAATATACATGGTAAGAATAACCATGCCTAGGAAGAGCACACAGCAACGTGTGCTATAGAATGCTCATAGAGAAATGTTTTAATGTGAAATGTCATGCATTTATCGATTTTTTTGCACCGCACGGAGGCGACTGGCAGTGCATTTAATGATAGACCCCCCCCCCCTTGTAAAGAATCTTCTTGTCCGCAAATGTAAATGGTTACAAATGAAAAATAAACTATTTGTGTTATAATTACATTATATATGACTACGAAATGTTATAATTGTATAAAAATTAATTAAAAAATATTCTATGAAAAGAGAATTTTCTAGACTCCAATCGTCGTTCGAGGAAAAATTCTCTACACCATGATAGAAGTAAAGCATTTTGAAATAGATTTATCTTTCTTTATTTTTTTTCAACATTTTATATATGAATTAAAAATTACTTTTTTACACCAAATCTTTTAGATTTTTGCAAGCGTGTTAACTCTGCTTTTCACAAAAAATACTTCTTCTTTTTTCTTTCGTCGTTTGCAAATTTTAATTTTTCTGTATATGAGAGTATAAGGAAAAAGAAGACACTTTTTCTTCTTGGCTGGTTGGTTGGTTGGAATTCACTTCACACACATACAAACACACACACACTCTCTGTACTCTGTGTTGTGTTGTGGATTTCGGGTGGTTTCAAAGAAGAATTTTATTTGTAAGCTTTAGCTTGAGAACGTTTGAAACGACTGATTCCTTCAGAAGACCGCACAAAACTGAGCGATAGTAAGTAACGTAGAGTTGAGTAGAGAACCCCAAGAGGCGTTCGTCCAAGAGTGGTGGACGACAAAGTGCAGCACCCAAACTGCGCAAATACCGCTTTTACCTCTTCTTCTTGTATGGATGGTTGTTGTTGTCGCTTCGCTCCATGCGAATGAAGGAACACCGCCGCGCGCACGACGCACACATAACTTTACAGAGTTTATCCCCTGTTATTGGACGGGCTGCTGTGTTAACTTGACATTAAACGCTAATTTTGCACATGGGAGTAATGTATGGTGCTGCGCTGCACAGTGTATTATGAGCGGGAAAAACTCTCAAATTTCATGCAGCCCCAACCTGTGCTCTTTGGAATTGAATTCTACAAAGAACATTTCATTCAAGAGTATTCTAAAAGATTTTGGCGATATCGTTATTTTGGGGGTTATTTTATTGGAAGTCATGCATCGTCTTGTAATTTCATAGTGCTCTTGGAGTAAGGAGCTCTTAATGTTGAAAAAGTGTAATTTCGGTTGACCTTACTCAGTGCCTTTAATTTTCTCCAGAATAAAACTACACTTGCACTAGGTCGACCGATAATTTGTATTTTACAAATATTGATACCATGGGGTCTCAGTTAATCATTGCAAAGATCTAGTTAATAACAAAACAAGTAAAAAAAGTGTTCAGTTCGGCCGGGCCGAACTTTATATACCCTCCACCATGTATTGCATTCCATAGAGGCTGTCGACTTTCGATTTTTTAATATAGTCAGACCAAATAAATACATATATAATTGTTATAAACCATGCTTATAAGACAAGGCTACCAATAGCTTTATCTATATATATATATATATATATATATATATATATATATATATATATATATATATATATATATATATATATAAATGAATCTGTGTTTGTTTGTTTGTTTGTTTGTTCTTTATAGCAGCCTAAACTTCTCAACCGATCTTCTTGAAATTTTCACAGTATGTTCATAGTGGTGGTGGAAATAGGCTATATAATTTTTTGATATTTTCAGTGGGCGTGGCACCTACCACACAAATTGGGGATTTATTCGTTTGTTATAAATTAGCATATGCTGAATACTGTTGCAGCTAGAGTCTTGAATTTTTGTGAAAGTTCACTATTTATTAGTCTGTACAGTTGTGCCAAAAATGGGCGGTATTGGAAAAGTGGGCGTGGTACCTCCCACACGAAGTTAAAACCCATTTTCGAATATATTCCGTTCAATGACAGATACAATACTGAAATTTTGTCTGAGTGCATCCAGCATCAATGTGCGCAGTTGTGCCAAAAAATGGGCGGTATTGGAAAAGTGGGCGTGGCACCTCCCATACGATGTTCAAACCTATTATCGAATATATTCAGTTCTATGACACCTAGAGTGCTGAAATTTTGTGTAAGTGCATCTAGCATCAATGTGCGTAGTTGTGCCAAAAAATGGGCGGTATTGGAAAAGTGGGCGTGGCACCTCCCACACGAAGTTAAAACATATTATTGAATATTGTCACTTCTACGATACCTAGAGTGCTGACATTTTATGTCAGTGCATCTAGCATAAACGTGCGTAGTTGTGCAAAAAATGGGCGGTATTGGAAAAGTGGGCGTGGCACCTCCCATATGTTGTTAAAACCTATTATTGAATATTGTCAGTTGTATGACACCTAGATTGCTGAAATTTTGTGTAAGTGTGTCTAACATCAATGTGCATAGTTGTGCCAAAAATGGGCGGTATTGGAAAAGTTGGCGTGGCCCCTCCCATACGAAGTTAAAGCCCATTTTCGAATATATTCCGTTCTATGACAGATACAATACTGAAATTTTGTGTAAGTGCGTCTAACATCAATGTTCGTAGCTGTGCAAAAAATGGGCGGTATTGGAAAAGTGGGCGTGGCACCTCCCATATGTTGTTAAAACCTATTATTGAATATTGTCAGTTGTATGACACCTAGATTGCTGAAATTTTGTGTAAGTGTGTCTAACATCAATGTGCATAGTTGTGCCAAAAATGGGCGGTATTGGAAAAGTTGGCGTGGCCCCTCCCATACGAAGTTAAAGCCCATTTTCGAATATATTCCGTTCTATGACAGATACAATACTGAAATTTTGTGTAAGTGCGTCTAACATCAATGTTCGTAGCTGTGCCAAAAATGGGCGGTAAAGGAAAAGTGAGCGTGGGACCTCACATACGAAGTTAAAACCTATTATCGAATATATTCAGTTCTATTACACCTAGAGTGCTGAAATTTTGTGTGAGTTCATCCTGTGTAAATAGTTGCACAAAGATGGGCGGAAAGTGGTCTTAGCCCTTCCCATATGAAATTAAAACCTGTTTTTGAGTATATTCGACACCGAGATTCCTATATTGTTGTGTGAGTTAATTTAGTTGTAACCTGCTTAGACAATATACAAATGGGCGGTATTTGAAATTTGGGGCATTTTTGATTTGAATTTTGTAAAATTACACTTTTTCTTTTGATTTTCTTCTTTTCAAGAAAGCGGAAATTATATTATTTTTGTAGTTTTTGTGTTGTAGGGAAGTACCTTGATTATAATTGGTACATATATTACCGGTCAGGAGAAAAATCAATATGAAAGCAGATTTTAATTTTTCCGTTTGGTTTTTTTTTTGCCTGGCGAAGCGGGCGGGGTTCAGATAGTACTATATATGTGCCAGTTAGAATTCAAAATAATGAGATTTTTTAATGAGATTTTAGTAAGATCGGATCTCTAATTTAAGAACTTTTATTTTTGATATTTATAAAAAAATGTACCGTTACAATGACATTTCTCATTTTATGCTCACCAAAATTGTCTTTAGTGTAAGTTGGAAAGTGGTCTAAGTCACACTATATCCACTAAT
Organism: Polietes domitor; assembly: GCA_947397865.1. NCBI lineage: Eukaryota > Metazoa > Arthropoda > Insecta > Diptera > Muscidae > Polietes > Polietes domitor. Next base: position 33,908,344 of record OX377621.1, on the reverse strand, counting down.
ATTGATGTGTGGTGATGCAAACAAACATTTTATTTTTAATGCCAATTTTAGGCGATTCAGATAATTTGACTAACATATAAAATTAAAGTATTTGAAAAGTAAAAAATAATTAAAATATAAAGTTTCTAGGCGAACAACCTGTAAATATTTATATATATTAAACAAATTTAATAAATAATAAAATATTTTTGTTTTCTTTCATTTTTTGGTAAGAAATATTACTTATGTCAATTTTGAGAAGAATGAAAGTGGTCTAAGTCAGTATATCCTCTGAAAACAGTGGTTCCATTAGAGGTACCAACTTTGTCGATTTTTTTATAAAAGTTCGATATAGTAGTAGGATATTCTAAGAAGAAAATTTTGTGCTTCTGGGGGAAAATATTTTTCAATTGACTCAAACACAAACCATTGCATATCTCAGAACGAATAAAAAGTGACTTAGACCACTATCATTCTAACTGGCACATATATCGAAGTAATACTTCAAGTCAATTCAAAAAAGCTTAAACACCCTAAATATTGCGGAATAGTGGGTGTATTTTCAGCTGCAGCCGTTTGCTTGATTGTATTTCCATCCTATTTAAATTCCAAAAGTATTAATTTTGAAATTCCATTATCTCTCCATTATCTTGCACGTACACAGTGCAAGATAACCTAGCTTCATAATACTACCCATTTTGCCGCAAAAGTAAAAAAAAATTAACCCCCTCAAAAGTACGACTTTCGAAAAATCTCTTTATTTGTGTGTACATCGAATTTTATCATTCTTGCTGTTGCCGTTTAGTTGTTACCATTTCTATCCCTTTGTTCTCATTATGTCTCTTGAAAATACAAATTTTATTATTCGTGTCTACGCAGTCAGAGGAATGTTTACTCATGTTTCTAGCTGCGTCCATTTAGTTTTTATCCCTTTTTCTATTTTACCCCCTAAAAGTACGGAATTTATATACAAAATTTCACGATTCCAGCTGCAATATTTTACTTGGTACCATTTGTATCTCTTTTCATCCCCCAGCCCCTTAAAAGGGCAAAATTGAATTTATATTATGCTTATGTGCAGTAAGATGAATTTACATAATACTTTAGTTGGTACCATTTTTATCCCTTTTTTGTTCCGCTCACTCCTTAAAAGTTCATATTCAAAAAAGTCAATTTATGTTGTCCGTTTCACGACTATAGCTGCAATACTTAAATTGGTACCATTTTTATTGATTTTTGGCCCCGCGCACCCCTTAAAAGTATAAATTTCTAAAAATCCAATTTTACTGCGCTTCTACATGGTCAGAGGAGTTTACATAACAAATTTCACGATTATAGCTGCAATAATTTAGTTGGTACCATTTTTATCCCTTTTTGTGCCGCTCACCCCTTAAATGTACAAAAATGCATTTATATTGCTCTTCAATGTGGTAAGAGGAATTTAAATTTCACGATTCTAGCTGCAATACTTTAGTTGGTACCATTTTTATCCCTTTTTTGTCCCGCTCACCCCTGATAAGTACAAATTTCGAAAAATTTATTTATGTTGCAAGTCTACGTTGTCAGAGGAATGTAAATACCGACATTCACGAATATAGCTGCATTACTTAAATTGAGTATAATTTTATCCCTTTTTGTCTCTTTCCTCCCTTAAAAGTACAAATTTCGAAAAATTCCTGTTTGTAGTTCGCCTGCATGGTCAGTGCAAGACACACACCGAATTTCATGTTTCTAGAACCTTTGTATTACAATATTTGTATTATTATAAGCCATTTAAATAGACACTTTTTGTAGGTATTCATGAGCACTACCACTGTGCAAAATCTTTGCAATCGGTGAATAGTTATACTTTTGGCTATAATTTCAAAATTCGAACCACTGTGTGCTGTTGCTGCTACCACTAGACTTCACACAGTGAACATGCTAAAATGTTGATTTAGGGGCTGTTAACGATTAACAGTCACATATTAAGTGAGTTGCAAGGTACGTACACATCGTGTATCAACGAAATCTGTTGGCATTGCAACTTCAAAGCAACACAATTAAAAACGGTGTTAGGTTGACATACAACCGAATGCATCATGAGGTAGAGAGATTTTATTCTAGCTCGAAATACTTAGCCCGGCGTTTTTCATTTTCAGTTCGTTATGCATAAAGACTTGCATTAACACACTTACAAGGTGCAATTGACTCGAGAACTAAAGCCTCTTGACCATTCCAAACGTCGCCAGTGGTCAGAATGGTGGCAAGAAATGACAACAGTGGATGATCAATTTTTGAAGAAAATCATCTTCAGTGATGAGGCACATATTCACCTCAGTGGGCTGGCGGCATTACCGGGCCGTATTTTTTCCAAAATGTGGCCGGTCAGGCAGTTACTGTGAATGGTCCTCGCTATAGTGAGATGATAACGAACTTTTTATGGCCTAAATGGGAAGACATGTGGTTTCAACAGGACGGTGCCACTTGCCACACAGCTAACGAAACAATGACTATTTTGTGCGACAAATTCAATGGCCGTGTTATCTCACGTGGTGGCGATGTCAATTGGCCGCCAAGATCATGTGATTTGACACCGTTGGACTTCTTTCTTTGGGGTTATTTGAAAGAAAACATGTGCGTAATATAGGGTGATTTTTTAAGAGCTTGATAACTTTTTTTTTTAAAAAACGCATAAAATTTGCAAAATCTCATCGGTTCTTTATTTGAAACGTTAGATTGGTCCATGACATTTACTTTTTGAAGATAATTTCATTTAAATGTTGACCGCGGCTGCGTCTTAGGTGGTCCATCCGCTTAGTCCAATTTTGGCATTTCCACGTTTTTGAGTAACAGAGACCCAATTGGTGCGAACGGCGACGAATCGAAAATTGGTGGTCATCATTAACACTGGCCGATACAGCTGCGATATTTTCTTCAGTTCGCACTCTACGTAAGCGTGTTGGTGGTTTAATGTCCAACAATGTAAATTTGGTGCGAAATTTAGTCACAATAGCCCGAATAGCCGCTTCAGTGGGTCGATTAAACTGACCATAAAATGGAAGCGCGCAATGAACTTTCTTAACAGAGCACGCATTTTGATAATAAAATTCAATAATTTGCAAGCGTTGTTCGTTTGTAAGACGATTCATGATGAAATGTCAAAGCATACTGAGCATCTTTCTCTTTGACACCATGTCTGAAATCCCACGTGATCTGTCAAATACTAATGCATGAAAATCCTAACCTCAAAAAAATCACTCTTTATTATCTTTAAGCATAACGTATACGCATAATTACACTATGCAACAAACAATAACAATTTTGTGCCCGAGACATAAACATAATAAAAAGGCATAAAATAAACACAAAAAGTTTTTTGTGGATATTTTTTTTTTAATTTTTACTAATATTCCCATTTTCATCGAAAGTATCTTTAATCATTGTACTCTCGTTTTGCAAATATAGGCCTGTCCATATAAGCGGGTTATATGTTCAATAACATCTAATTATGATGGCTACTCTTATTTGCGATTATGACATAATAACAGTGGTTTAGGAATAGTCACCAAAAAATTGATTTTTTTTCTTTTAAGCAAAATTTTATTTCTTATATTTTAACAGAATTCTTTCTGTTTAGAAATAAAAAATATTTTATTACTGGGACTTAGATTTTCGGGATGATGTCAAAATTACTCTATTGTTTAATCATTTTGTCCCAATACTTGTTCAAGCTCGAAAATTGAACAATTATTATTTAATTGTTTATATCAAAATGGTCGAATAATAATAAATATTCCTCTATCTTGCTCCTCATGTAGTTTGTGTAGAAATTTTAGTACAACTTACCGTCTGCGTCCTGAAATTGTTTTTTTTTTCTTAATTTTGAAAATTCGTAGAGATTAAGCTGACTTCATATATTTATTATAGATACAAATGTTCAATATATATTAGGACTCTTCGACTACTGTCTTAAAAATAATGTAGCTAACTACTCTCTAACTAATCCATTATCAAGTCTCTTAAGTCTGTAAGCTAGTAAGCCCAATAGAACAGGCATATAAAAACATCACCAGCGTTGGGGACAAATCCCCACATCTGCACTCAAGGGAATTTGTCAGTAAAATAAAGCAGCAAGTCTGGTCAGTTGAATACACATATTAATAAGACTTTTTAGAGTAAAGGCTATTATAATACAATTTATTACCACTGAAAGATATTGTGATTGTCTTTTCAATGAAACGCATATTGTCCCAAGCAAATATAAAAGGAAATTCAAGCCAAACTCGTTTTCGCCGTCGATCTGAAAGGCTTTCAAATTATGAACACTTATTTTTTATCGATTTTTATATTTGAATTACCAGCAGCCATTTTTAGCAGACAGCAAAGAGCAGTGTGAATGCTTATGCGAGATTGCGAGAAAAACTGCTGTAATAGCAGAAAAGTGCCTGCTGATAGGCAGCAGACAATCGCTGTTGTTAATAACAGCCTTTTTTCTCTGAGTGTACAATTCTGCAACGTACTCGAACTAGGTTTACCTGTAGGCACTGAATCTAACTGCGAACACAGTGATCTTTATCATAATAAATAATAATAAAAACCCGTCTTAACACAGACAAGCATTGAATTATAAAAATGATTTAATAAATTAAATTAGCAACTGTAAATTGCAAAATGTTTTGGAAACCACCACTTATAGGTTCTAATTTCTCAAATAATAAAAAAAATCTACAATTAAAAGCAAAATATACACTTTTCCCGAACGTCGAAATATTTGATTTATTTAATTAAATGAATTACATAACATGAGTACATTTACATTTTAATTGTGGGTCAAGGGATAAAGCTTTGTCATCGGCTTTATCCATTGACTTTGTGCCTCACGGTGTAATATTTTCAAACAACGTGCGGCAAAAATTACGACGAATAGTCCTAGGAACTTTGCACACATCACTTATATTGTCTAAAAGTAAAACAATTTCTGGTTTTATTTGTTTAAATCAATTTAAGTCAAATTAGATATATTTTTTAAATCCGCGTATGTCTAAGTCGAATGTAACATAAAATGAAAATTTGTCATATATTTCTTATATTTTAATATATAAGTACGTTAATACAAATCATTAGTATTTGAGTCTTCAATTAAAAGAAAATTGCCAGTAACACGCACATTTGCAATTTTTTACCATTTCGACATCTCTGATACAACTCCTTGTATCTTTTAAATGATGTCAACACCAACTCAAAATTTCCAAAATATCAGGAGACCGTAACCGTTTTTTGTAATTAATAAATCACTCCAAATATCCTGCCAAATCATTCCTATAAACTTATCGACTGATTGGAACATGTGTACTTCGTAATGCATGCTTTTAGGGTTAAAAGAAATGTATTAAAATTATAAAATTAATATACATATTTTAATGTCAGAGAAAATATAAATAATTATTCAATAACATTAATACACATATTTGAATGCCGGAAAAAATATCGCCCAAAGATATGCTGTACAAAAAATTATTCAACTGTTTTTGCAGTGGCAGACATGAATAATTTCGGGTTGGCTTTTTTGTTGGCTTTCCACCTTTAAGCTAATAAGCAAAATTTTCCATTTGTAATGAAACACACTCAGTAAAGACAATTTGCAGGAAAATCAATGTTAGCAAAGGAACACTTGAATTAGAATCGACTATAAAAAATTACTGATTATTTCAAATTTCTGGTTTTATTGGAAAGGTTGATTGAATTTTGTCATTTAATAATGGTACACAACATCATTCACATGGCTACCACGAATGGCTCGGCAGTACTTTATCCGATCAACCCAATTTTTCAGTACAGCTCAAATACACACCAAACAGTGACTCGTTGTGGATGCATTGGCTTCTCAATAGTCACGTGTTGGTTCTCCATATGCAGCAATTTTGCTTATTGACATAGCCACCGAGTTGAAAATGAGCTTCGTGAAGGCTGAACGGAAGACCGATGTCTTATCGAAACTTTTTCAACGTAAATTTCTTACAGTTGTAATTAAAGACTCATTACTTTGGAAGTAAGTTTTTAATCTTTCCCAATTTTGTATTGCAAATAAAATAATGAATAAAAAATGAATGTTTTTCTTCCTTTCAAAGTCAAAGTAATCGGTAGTTCAAATTTAAAATTTAATGGAAAAGAATCAGACAATTATAGTTCTTAATAACGCTCGTTGAGGCTATTGCAAATGTCAAACATAAACCTGGAAATAAAAATGAATGTTTTTCTTCCTTTCAAAGTCAAAATAATCGGTAGTTCAAATTTAAAATTTAAATGGCCCACCCTAATTATGTCAATACTTACAAATGTCAAAACCGGCCTCTCGATTATAATTTTATACTGCAGAAAATGAAACACACTCGGTAAAGACAATGCACTTATATGCCATGAACTTAACGAAATTCCAATAAGATACTTATGTTTAATAAATAAAGTGATATTTTTCAGTGAAAAGTCTTCACAAGGTGTACAGTAATTTTCATGTGTAAACACCCCTATAGATGTAACGCATTGCAACATATCGTGTGTGTACAGATCGAATGTGTTACATTTAAAAATAACTCCAAATCGGATCATATAATATAAACCTTATACTATTGTGCTTCACAATAATTTAAATTTTAGTCAATTGCAAAACAAAAGTGATTTCTCACATAACGACCTTTTCGACAACCCTGTACTTAATGCTGTCAGAGTTGCCTAGCGCCCGTTCTCTGGTTGTCATAGCAGTGTGTTGTTATCGTCTTAATTAATCGATTGATCAAAAGTCGATTACTAATTTCTGGTTGTCATAGCATTTGTTGTTTTTGAACAGATGACAAATAGAAACTTTTGTTTTTTTGCACGTTTCTTTATTCGTTCTTCTTCTTCCGTCGCAGTGTGAAGCTGTCCACAGAAGTAATTCCATAATTATTCCATCTGCACGCTATTAATTAACAACAAAAAGATTGTAAGACATCAACATGTCTGGCCAAGAGGAACACTATGATAACATTTTACTGGCCATGGCTCAGAAACATTCCGGAGGAATGCCAGATGTAAGTACCTACAACATGGCTGTAATTACTCGATGACCTGACCACCTTTACCGTTTCTAGTTCCTTCGCACATTTGCCGGTTTTCTAAGGCGTCGCAGTGATTTCTATGTTGGCGATTGGGAAAAGCTCATTATGGACATTCTCCGCAAGGAGGGAGATATTGCCATGGCCGAACACAAAGAGAAAATGCGCAAACAGGAGGTGGCCCAGAAGCAGAAGGAGCAAAAGGAACGCGAGCAGAGAGAAGCACGTGAAAAGGAAATGTCTGAAAATAAAATTTGTGATATCAGCGACGAGGAAGCTGCCCAAATTATTAAAGAGGAGGAAGACAAGTGAGTAATGTGGCCACTGGCTGTGTTAGTGTTGACTAATTCTTTCTCTTTCTCTCTCTGCTGTCAAGGAAACGACAGAAACTATTGCAGGATGCTGCAGCTGCCGCTGGCGGTAGTGCTCCTGTCGCCGTCACTGAAGAAAAGTCCAAACCTATTGAAAAAGTCGAAGATGATTCAGAGAAAAACGAAGTAGGCAAATTGTTGCCCAACTCTGGCAATGGTTGTACTTTGGATAAATACATGTGGACACAAACGTTGGGCGAAGTTGAGGTAAGCGCACGTTTTATAATAATCTATCCGTAGATGTGGTAAAACCACAGAAACGCATAAAAACGTGGTTTACATTAAAACATACACACGTTTACATTAATCTACTATAACAGTTTGCCAGTAGCTTCTGATTTTCTTTGCACTTTTTATCTAGGAAACGTCCAAAACAATATCCTCTACAGATTAGAAAGGGATTTAGTGTCGCTTTTTTGGTGAATTACAAATTTCTAACAATTCGTCTATGATGTTTATGATAATGCCACTGAAAACTATATAAGACCCATACCCATCAGGTGTTATGTAGACCGTTTAAGAATTTGATTTAAATTTATTTTTTTCTTCCGACTGTCTCTAGCATTTTCATGTTGTTGAATCCTCCAAGGGGTATAATGACGTTGAGCATTTGTCCACATCATTCATTAATTAGTATCCCGATGGTGTTACAATCCCTTTCTTAGCCGATTTAGCTTTGGCTTTCTCCATGTCTGTCTTCTGAAACTTTGCACAATCAATTTGTTCGTGCCAGGGACAGATACTATGAAATAGAATTTGAAGCATATCGCTTCAAGTTTACAAATTTCAAATGTCCTTTCTAAGTTGTCGTTTTCCGCTCCGTCATATTTCAACCGATATTGGGCAAACTTAGACAACTGTTTATATTACACCTAAAACATCTAGAGTGAACATAGATCGTATAGCTCCACGTTTCGATATAATGACCATAACCAGGTGAAGAAACCTTTTATAACAGTCGAATAATCACATGGGTCAAAACAATCTCTTATGTCGTTTTACAAAACGAAATAGGGATACGAAAACAACACGTTCTTTTTCACCTAGAATCATTTATAGTTAAAAAGATTCACATTTCCTTCCCGATTTGATGTTTTCAGCTCTAGAAGCCTTATATTTTGTATGACATATTTTCCCATGTAAGCTTCTACTTCAGAAAAAGCGGTTAAATGTCGTGGCCAGTTTCTTCCAGAAAGTGGATTGATTGAAAATATAATAGTGTTGCATATTTTTAGGCGTATTGAAGAAATATATAAGTGCAAGTTGAACTTTTCTAGGGATCAGTGAATTATGTTGTTATAGGCAAACGGTTGGATTAAGGCATTACGCGTAATCTAACTTTAAATAATAAATAAACTGAAATTTTAAATTACTCGACATTTTTAGAAATACATAATCAAGGCTTACATTTGTACTTAATACTAAAAACCCCTTTTTTATTATGTTGAATCTTTAGTTTCACAAATTTTAGATTTATTCGTCATCGAATACGTATTCTACGGCACAACTGTGGCGAAGGAGTCATCTTAAAACGGGTTTGAATGTTTTCTTATGGAAAAGAATCAGAGAATTATAGTTCTTAATAACTCTCGTTGAGGCTAGTGTCAAAAGTACAAAATTAGAACTTGTTTATGTTCCTGGTATGGTTCTTTTAAATTTTTCTCACACGTCTAAGAAAAAATCTTGGGGAATATTTTGCACCACATATGGTGACGACAATCATCAAGGATACTGTTGTTGACACCTACGCCACAGTTGTGTTTATACTCATATTTTAAATGACCCTCCTGTATTCATAACTTACATGGTGAAACGTACATGATCATCACATCGGTCAAACCTGTGTTCCCAAATCAAATATAAAATCCATATGTTTTGGCAATTTCAAATTAAATTTATTCGTTGGAACGGACGTTTTTTTTGGTGTATCAGAAAAGTGTGCGCAGTGATAATAAAAATTTCAAAATTAATTTTTGAATTTCGCTGTTAAGAGTATTAACTTTGGTGTTCCCGCCATTTCGAGGCTTATATTCATATCGAACAAAGTGGCTATGAACAAAAACACAAATTTTCGGGAGAGCGAAAACATGATGTTCTCCTTAATTTTAAGAGTAATTATTAATCATTCTTCTACAGTTTAATCTAAAGATGATTACTAATTGCTACGTTTAAAAGTTTTTTTTTTAATTTCCTATTATTCGCGGTTTTATGGTTCATAGCCACTTTTGCAGGCACAAACTAACGTGTGAGTGTATAACCAAATCAGAAAATTTCGAAATAAAAATGACTAGAAAAAAATTATTCTCCAAATTTATGTGACAGATGACAGTGGAACAACGTACTATTAAAATTATAATGAAAACCACCAAAATATTTCGGTTATAAATTTTACCTTTGTGTAGATAGAGCGAATATTACATAAAATTAATTTTTTCTTTAAAACGTCGGTTGTGTTTCACTTTTAATGGTAATTAATAATGAATGATGAATTCTGTATCCAATGTTGTCAAAATGTATACAATCAATTGATTTCAAATTAAAAATTAAAATCATACTAAACTGAGGAATTCCATATTTTATTGATTGTCAAAAATGCAGTAACATACAAGAGAAAAATTATATAATTTTATTTTGGCGATGTTGGTCTCTTATTTTAAACATTGCGATTTCATTATCAATTTCAAAGTAAGCTACACCTTTTCCAATTGAAATTGAGATTTTCCATTTGAAATTGAGATTTTCCATATCAATTTGAGAAAATTCCAAGCGAAATTTCGATTTTCCATTTGAATTTGAGAAAATTCCAATTGAAATTGAGAATTTTCTTTTCATATTGAGAAAATACCAATTGAAATTTAGAATTTCCGTTTGAAATTGATAAAATTTCTATTGAAATTCATGGAATTCCCAATGTTAGGCGGTGGTAAACCAAAGTAAATGTTCCTCATAATGTTTTACATAAATGGAATGGAAATGCAGAAAAACAATTCGAAAACATTTGTGGAATGAAAAAATCTCACAATTCCTAAAACGGGGAAAATGAATACCAAAAATATGATTTTTTAAATTACTTCTCTTCTTTAATTTCGATCGACGACCAGAAGAATTGTCGTATCTCATATAAAAAATACCACATTTCTTAAAACAGGGAAAACAAATCCCAAAATTTCATTAATTTCGTCAGGGAACAGAAGAATTTTCATACTTCATATAAAAATGCTACAATTCCTAAAACGAGCAAAATAAATCGCCAATCTTCTGAACCTAGATCAAAATTAAGCAATCGCGGAAATTTTTCTAAAAAAGTACATTTTCAGACTTATTTTTCTAAGAAATGTGCGAGTTTTATGTGAGGAAATAGAAATATTTTTGAAGACAATTTTTTATATGACAACCTCATATAAAAAATCCCACAATTCCTAAAACGGGGAAAGTAAATCCCAAAAATGGGAATTGTTTAAAAAAATCCGCCATTCATTAATTTCGATCGGACCCAAAAGAATTGTCATACTTCATATAAAAATGCCACAATTCCTAAAACGGAGCAAATAAATCCCAATTTTTTTTAGAAAAATAACTGTCATTCCTTAATTTTGATCGAGAAGAATTGTCGAACCTCATATAAAAATCCCATAAAAATAAATCCACAAAATGTGAATGTTTAAAAAAATATATTTCCTTTCCTTAATTTCGATTGAAGACAAGAAGAATTGTCGTAAAAAAGTCTCACAATTTCTAAAACGGGAAAAAATTGTCTTAGTCTTCGATTTTCCATCTTTTTATTTTCTCAAGCCCTGCAGCGAAACCTGTACCTTCGACCGATAAATTTAAGAATTGTGGGATTATATTTTAAATATTTTTGAAAACAATTCGAAAATGTATAATCGTGTTACTTTTGTCATTTTTCTATAAAAAATAAATCAAAAAATGTTAATTACAAATTAATTAATTTCGATCAAGAACTAGATCATGTTAAGCGGTACGATTTTTGACCTCGATTTTTTGGACTTTTCTTTGTTTTTATACTTTGTTTTATAAACTAATGAAAAAATGACCATTCTGATGATTTTTCACCGAAATTCTGGTTTTGCAAAAATAAAATAAAAAAATCGTAAAAATTAGAAGCCATCATTTCACCACTTTCAAACTCACACAGCCACTAAAAACGACATCTAAGAACACTACTTTAAAGTTTCAAAAAAAAAATGGATTAATGTAATAATTTCGAAAATCACAATAGAAAAAATAAAATTGTAAACATTTGATTTGAACTGGGATATTGTCCTGGCTCAAGACCATTTTGCATCTATAATTGCGATTTTTTAAACGCAAATTCGGCAAGTGAGTTGTGATTCTCGTTCGTTTGTGAGAATCATCTCCTTATAGAGGCCGGGTTTGATGTGGAAAAGTCGCTGCGAAGCCACCTGAATGAAACCTTTAGACAGGGTGGAAATCATGATAGTGGTAGTATGCAGCCAAGTAATAAATGTCACCATGCCATTTGGAAATAAATTTGCATTCTATTAAATATAGATGCAAAATGGTCTTGAGCCAGGACAATATCCCAGTTCAAATCAAACATTGATTACAGACCAAAAAAATACAGACGAAAAAAATAAACCAAAATATATAATTTTTGAAAATTCCCACTGAAATTCCATTCCTAGACTTACATAGAAGTCTGAATAAAGGCGAACATACAAGTCTCTGTTGTCCCATGTTTGGCTTTGTAACATCAGTAGAATTAAATGATATCGCCCTTAACTTTGGACAAGATAATTTCAATCACATCTATGGAATTAGGGGTTATCTCATACCGAAAACATTTAAATTAACCACCTTTTCAGGATTCACTCCACTCGTTCTCTTCGTTCACACAACATAAAAAGTATCTCATGCAAGGAATATTCCTAATTTTAATTGGAATTTTCACAATTTAAAATATAAATTCTCATTTTCATTTAGAATATGAAATGGGAATTCTCAAATTCAATTGGTTCTTTCTGAATATGAAAATGGAAATTGTTAATTTTAATTGTAATGTTCTAAGAAATAAAAATATTCAATTTTAATTGAAATTTTCTCAAATTCAAATGGAATTTCAATTGGAATTCTTGTTTTTTAACTTCAATTTTCAATAAGATATGTAAATTCTCAATTTCAATTAGAATTTCCTCAATCATTCTTATCGCGAATGAAATTTCCATGGAAATGAATTGTTCCTTCAATATTCGAATCGTGATTTATGGTATGGTTTTTCGAGTTTCTTCTGATTTCCTACTTCGATTTTATCTCTTTATTTCTACTACAACGTAAAGAAGTGAAACCTATACCCTATTACACCCGCAGAAGAATAGAAAATTCCCATTTTATTTGCGATAAATATGAAATTGAAATTCTCAATTTCAAGTGGAATTTTCTCATCAAATGGACTACTTACTTTGGGTATAGTGCATTCAAGTCAAGATGTTATATGAATATCTAATGTTTCACACATTGTATCGACAATTCAAAAAAATAAAAACACACATGTACAATTTATATATGAATTGATTTATTTTATTAAACATATCACAGGGATAAACAATTATTATTCTTTTAATTAATTAATATTATCTCTCGCTTAATATTAAAAAATATAATACATCCAAATTTCAATGAAAACGCCGCTTTATAACCTACTACTACAGACGCTAAAGACGCATCATGCCGCCGCCATTCACACGAAAGTGTGAAGTTCGTCGTTCTCAAGCAATTAAAAAACTAAACATTTTTACACAAATTAACAAAAATATGATGAAATTTCAGAAATTTCGCAAGAAAATTATAATTATTTTATAATTACAAGTTTGTGAAAACATTTTGTGCATGCTTTTGCAGCTGTCTGTCTTTGTTTTGTTGTGTTCGTTAAACCAAAAAAATGAGAACTTAAAATTAAAACAATTTTCGTTTTTTTTTTCAAAAATTATTAGAAATAATAAGAAAAAATGTGCGTGACTCTGGGTTCTTTGCTAAAATTATAAACAATTAGAGTAGAGATAATAATAAATGTATATGAATGGGTGTGTGTGTGTACTAAATGGATGTATGGATGTTTGTTGGTTGGTTGGTATTAAATTACATTAATTAATAATAAACTCTAGTAGTAAAACACGTTAAACATAGATGTGTGTGTGTGTGTGTGAATGCAGGGGAACGAACACAGGAGTGTTGTGGGATGTGTACGATGGTGTATGAAAATAAGTTCTTTTGTTTATTAAATAATGTTGCTTCACTTCTTCATACCCTCAAAACGTTTCAGAATTGGTTTTGTTTTTTTTGTTTAATTTTTTGTTAAGAAATTATTCTAGTTAAATTAAAAGACGTGCCGTGGCCTTGTCCCTTGGCCATCATCACTTTTGGCGGGACTGTCTTTAACTTTTCTTCTTTTTGTTGTGATTGTTATTTAATGATGACATAGAATGTGTTTGCTTGTTTTGTTTTAAATTACAAATATAAATGATTATTTTTTGTTTATAGTTAAGAAAATAAATAACTTACAGACTACACATATTTAATTAACAATTTCTTTCTTTTAAATATAAATTAAATGTTTTTGTGTTTGCAAAGGTTTTTTCTTTGTTGTATTCTCCTTTGTTTTCAAACGTTTACGTTTCTTGCTCTTTCTTTTCTTCATAAATAATGAGTTTTCTCACTGTCTCTAACTCTTACTCTTGCTGTTTCTTTCTCTTCTCTTTGTTGTTTAAAGCAACAAACGCCTCTCTCTCCCTTCTTTATTGGGGTTTTGACAAAAAAAAGAGTAATTGCTACTTTGGAACTCTTTCTCCTTCAATTTAACTCTTTTTTGTGGGCTTGGAGAGAGCTGTTCGCTCTTCAACGATCAAGAAATGTAGTTAACTTTGAGGCATATCGCGGGCACGCACTGAAAAACAAAAAGAAAAAAGTTGTTTATTATTTGTGTTTTTTACGTATTTTGTCTGAAGAGTGTGGTATGATAAGGTTGGGTAAAATTTGTTAAATTCATGGGGTATAGTACAATTTTCGTATTCTGAGAATTGCAGTGAATTGGGCCTTCTTGTTCGGTTATTTCCCAAGATATTGTGACTTATTTCATGACCAAAAATTAATATTTAAAGAGAGAACAATTGAAAAAAAAAATCCCGTTACATTTTATTTCAATTTAGAACCCCTGAAGATGTTTGAAGATTTCAATCAAAATATTGGAAAATAAATAATTAAAGCAATAACACCAGATTTTTTTTATATATAAGCCGAATTAAAAATTTAAAAATATTTTTTTTTTAATTTTCCATTCTTGTCCACTTTAGCTGAACTGCTTAACCGATTGACAAATATTGTTTAGAATATTTGTAGGTCACATATTTGTCTTGAAATTGGACCTTAGCTGGTCTGGATCGGTTAGTTCCGTCGTGAAACAGAGTGAAAATAGTAAAAATAACCTCGAAGAGAAATTAAAATAAAAAAAAATTATTTTCTAAACTAAATTCAAAAATTATAAAAAATTAACCAAAATTATAATATAAAAAAATCCTCATTTTTTCCATTCCGATTTAGAGGAAAACACAAAATTACAATATTTTTAGTTTCGGGAAGCAAAAGGAAATATTTTTTCTGTGAAAAATTAATACACAAAATTTAATCTAAACATAATTTTCTCAAATGAAAATTTTGAAATATAAAAGAAAAATTGAAAAAAAAATCCATTATTTGTTTTCCAATTGCAATCGATATATTTTCAAATTTAAGTGGCAAATTCAAATTTTAACAGTAACGTTCTCAATTTTTTTTTAATTTTTAACTAAAAAAATAATATAAAAAATCCATTTTAGAGGAAATCACAATTTTTTATACTTTTACTTTCGGGAAACAAAAAAATCCGTCGAAAATTAAAACAAAAAATCAATATTGATATTTTCTCAATTTAAGTAGAAAATTCAAATTTTAACCGTAATGTTCTCAAAAAATTTTTAATTTTTAACTAAAATTAAAAAAATAAAATATAAAAAATCTTTAATGTTTCCTTTCCATTTTAGAGGAAATCACAATTTTTTATACTTTTACTTTCGGGAAACAAAAAAAAATCCGTCGAAAATTAAAACAAAAAAATCAATATTTTTTATTTTCCATTTTTATAATTTATGATTTTTTGAAATTTTAAAAATAATTTTATCAAATGAATATTTTGAAATTTAAAAGAAAAATTGAAAACAAAAATTCATAAATTGAAATTGATATTTTCGGAATTTGAAGTGGAATATTTAAATTTAGCCGTAATGTTCTCAATTTCAATTGGAAATTTTCCCAATTTGAATTGGTAATTTCTCAATTTCAATTGGAATTTGAGAAAAAGATTTTTTATTTTGATTTTTCTCAATTTAAAATGAAAATTCTCAATTTGAATTCGAAAAATGTTCTTATATTTTTTCTTTCCAATTTGAATTGGAATTTTCTCAATTTGAATTGTAATTTCCTTGATTGGAATTTTCTCAATTTGAATTGCAATTTTCTCAATATGAAATTGAAAATTTCAATTTCATTTGTAAATTTTTTAAAAATTAAATTAAAAGTTTTTAATTTGAATTGGAGAAATGTCCTAAACTTTTGTCTTTTCCAATTTTTTTCTAATTTGAATTGAAGTTTAATTTTTTTTTTCAATAAATTTTTTTAAATTCTAAATTTTTTAAAAATAAAATTGGGAGTTCTCAACTTAAATTGGAAAAATTTCCTTAAATTTTGCCTTTTCCAATTTTTTTCAATTTGAATTGGAATTTTCTCTATTTAAATTGGAATTTTCTCAATTTGAAATGGAAATTTCCTATTTCAATTGGAACTTTCTAAAAATATGAAATATAAATTCACCATTTCATTTAGAATTTTCTCAATATGAAATTGAAAATCTTAATTTCGTTTGGAAAGTTTTTAAAAATAAAATGGAAATTCTCAATTTCAATTGGAATTTTTACAATTTGTAATAGAAATTCGCAATTTCATTTAGAATTTTCTCAACATAAAATGGAAATTCGCATTGTCAATGTAAAATTGAAATTCTCGATTTGAAATAGAAATACTCGATTTGAAATAGAAATTCTCGACTTGAAATGGAATTATCTCAATATGAAATTGAAAAATGGATTTTTATGAATTCGAAATGGAAATTCTCATTTTTAAATGGTTTTAAAATGTCGATTGCCAATTTCTATTGGAATTTGAAACGAAAAATTCCTCAATATGAATTGGAATTTTCTCAATTTGAATTAGAATCTTCTCAATTTAAAATGAAAATTTTCAATTTCAATCGGAACTTTCTATATTTCAAATATAAATTCGAAATTTCATTTAGAATTTTCTCAATAAGAAAATCTTCAATTTCATTTGGAATTTTTTTTAGAAATTAAAATTGAAAGTTCTCAATTTGAATGGGACATTTTCCCATTTTTTTCTTTTCCAATATGAATTAAATTTTTCTCAATTTGAAATGAAAATCCTCGATTTCATTTGGAAATTTCTAAAAATTAAATTGAGATTCGCGATTTCATTTGGAATTTTCTCAACTTGAAATTGAATTCTTCATTATTAAATGAAATTTTCGCAAACTGTAATAGAAATTCTCGATTTCAATTGGAAATTTTTCAATGTGAAATGGAAATTATTATTTTTAAATAGAATTTTCTAAATTTAAAATGTTGATTTGCAATTTCAATTAAAATTTTCTCAATATGAAATGGAAATTATCATTTTAAAATGGAATTTTGCCAATATGAAATGGAAATCCTTGTTTTAAAATGGAAATTCTAATATTAAATTGAAATTTTAACTTTATATTGTAAACTCTCAAATACAATTGGAATTTTCACAATATGAATTGGAAATTCTCATTTTTAAATTGACTTTTCTCAATTTGAAATAGAAAATCTCAATTTCAATTGGAAATGCTGTATATCCCTTCATTAATCTACAGAACAGCCTAATAAAACTACCCCCGTGTCCCTTTTTGTGTTGGAACTTTTGTCCCTCTCTTATCCAAATATAAACATAGCTTTCTTAACCTTCCTTATCACACCCCTCCCCTCCCCATAACATGAAGAATAATGTGTTGTCTACTTACTTTCCAAGGCATACACCATGCCCATGATGAGCAAGAGAAATACCGTACTCATGCTTATGATCAGGACCGTCACTTGACGTCCCCGGTCACACAGACCCTTTTTGGTCTTCTTATTGGCGCCGGTCTCTCCATTAACCATGGTAAAATGCATTGAACTTGCTATGGACACGGTGTCCAAATCTTTGGTTTTAATAAAATTCAAATTGGGATCAATGTCTATGACAGCATTTCGCGCTGCTGCTCCTCCGGCTGCTACATTATCGGGTTGATCCGCGGATGCTGTCGACGTCGATGTCGCCGTCCTATAGCCATAGCCATAGTCGTCTCTAGAGATAGTCGCCAATTGATAGTCTTGCTGTGCACGTGTGGCATGAACCAAATTTGCGTTGTAAATAGAAGAGGCGGCGGCAACATTGGCAATGGCTAAATTGTTACTGTTGTTGTAATGATGCTGCTGTTGCTGCTGATGATGATTGTTATTCAATTGTTGTAATTTACTTTGATTTTTCTGTTGTTTCCTGTGGATTTCCGTCATGCGTTCTAAATTCGCTGCTGTCAAAAGCAACGAGCCAGAAGCGGCACTCTAAAGCGAGAAGGGGAAGAGAGAGTTGTTATTCATTATTATTGTGTCCAGTTTATTGAGAACCCCAGGAGTACTTACTCTTGTACTATTATTGCTATCATTGCTGCCTTGGGAGGAACGGGAACCCCTTTTGGCTGCTGCCAAAATGGCGGCTGTTGAGGCTGCTGCACTACTACTACTGTGGTGGTGGTGTTGCTGATGTTGATGATGGGGGCTACTCATGTCACTATCACGTCTGCTACCTCCTCCTACCGCAGAACGTCCTCCGGACATATTGTGATGTCTTGCCGATGATGTTGTCTGCTGTTGATATTGTTGTTGTGGAAGACGATGTTGCTGCTGTTGAGGATGAAGTCGATAATGTGTAGGTGTTGTTGTATTCTGTTTAGTGTGATGCGATCTATTGCTTCGCTGTGTCGATGATGCCGATGACACGGCTGACGATGCGGAGGATGGTGAGAGTGAGGCTCGTGGTATGTGCCAGTAATCATTCATCTGTAAATTGAATCGAAACGAAAAAATATTGTTATTGTTGTGCTTTGTATATTAAAAATATTTGTTTTATTAATTTATTTTTTATTTTTAAATTGTTGCTATTTATGATATTAATTAAGTGATAAAAATAAAATATAATAAAAAACGCACACAGTGGCAGTGAAAGGAGTACAACCGGTAGTTGGTTGTCAAGTACTTAGTCAGTGCGTATATTAGGGTGTCCCCGCGTAGAGAAGGTCAACTGTTAAAATATTTTTTTTTTCACAGCGAACAGCGATTTTTGTTAAAGAATAAGGAGATTTTTCCAATTAAATACAATTCGTGGGGGAATGATATTTCTATCTTCCTGCTCTGCTCGATTTGAATGAAGTTTCACATATGAAGACCTATATACATGATTTAATTTTTTTAAATATTTAAAAGAAAAAATAAGAAAATCCGAAAATATCGAAATAGAATTCAGAAATGAAAATTGAAATTTAGAAAATACAAATTCAGAAATGTTAATTGAAATTCAATTTGAAATTGAAAAATGAAATTTGAAACTAAGAAAATGCAAATTGAAATTCAGAAATGAAAATCGGAATTGAGAAATGAAATTTGAAATTGAGAAAATGCAAATTGTAACTCAGAAATGAAAATTGAAATTGAGATAAGAAAATTGACAAAATACAAATTGAAAATGAGAAATATAATTGAAATTCAATTTGAAATTTAAAAATGAAATTTGAAACTAAGAAAATTCAAATTGAAATTCAGAAATGAATATTGAAATTGAGAAAACGAAAATTGAAATTCAGAAATGAAATTGAGCAATTAAATTTGAAGTTGAGAAAATGCAAATTGAAATTCAAAAATGAAAATTGAAATTGAGAATAAACACATTGAAATTCAACTGAAAATTGAAATTGAGTAATGAAATTTTAGATTGAGAAAATGCAAATTGATATTCAGACGTCTAAGTTGAAAATAATTTGTATATTCTCATTTTCAATTATTTATTTCTCAATAGCAATTTGTATCGTCTCTATTTCAATTTACTTTTCTGAGCTTCAATTTGTATTTCTCAATTTTCTCAATTTCAATTAACATTTCTGAATTTCCATTTGTATTTCTCAAAATGATGAATTTTAATGGAAATTCTCAATATCAATTAGAATTTGCGCTATATGGAAGGGAAATCCTCATTTTAAAATGAAATTTTCTCAATTTGAAATGAAAATTCTCAATTTCAAATGAAATCTTCTCATTTTGGAATGGAAATTCTCAATTTGGAATTTTCTCATTACATCGTTATTTTAAAATGGAATTTTATCAATTTGAAATGGAAATTCTCATTTTTAAGTGGAATTTTCTAAATTTCCCAATTTCAATTGGAATTTTCTTGATATGTAATGGAAATTCTCAATTCAATTGGAAAATGATGTAGTACAATGACATAAAATATTTAAAATAAATCGATTTTTGAGAAAATTGAAGATGACTGATGAATAAAGTAAAGAAATACAAATTTTCCAAGAACAATTTTTAGATTGCTTTGGAAAAATGAAAACAAGTTCGTAGCTCATGCTCAATCCATTCAATTTTGTCCCTTTACATGACCTTTTAATAAAAACAAGATTCATTTGTTGAATTTAATTTCTATAAATTATTTTTTTAATTATTTTTCTAATTTAAAATTTATAAATTAACAAAAAAATTAATTAAATTAAAAAAAAAATAAAAAAATGAATTTTAATTGTAGTCTAAAGATCGACCTTTTGTATTGGTAGTCATTTGAAAATTGACAGATTTTAGCCAAATCTCAATTAAATTAAGGCAGACAATCAGAAGATATAACTATTTGAACATGATGTCCTTGACATACATTTTCTATTCAAATTTCAAATTAATAAAGGAATCTATATATTTTTAATATAATTTAAATAATTTAATAAGTTTTGATCATATTTTTTTTTGCAAACAAAACTATGGCGATTCCTGAATTTCTTTTTAATTCAATTTAATTTATTTATTTTGCCGATTATCCACAGATCACCCAAACACATCATTTAGGGAACACACTAGTGTTGTTTATCCACATATGTTTACCAAATTTAGTTTTTTTGGCAATTCATGTTTGTTATGAAAACAATAAATATGTTGGTGGTTGGTTGGTTCAATTTCGTCGTTGGTGTATGAATGAATGAATGGATGGATGGATGGTTGGCTGGATTTCCAAGTGGTTTTAGTGGGATACTCTACTAGCCAAAGTTTTGTTTGCAAATTGCAGCAGTGTTCGTTTCCTAAGTCTTTTGTTTTGTTTACTTTGGCTGTCTTGTAAAGTTTGTTTCTTAAGTCTTTTGTTTTTTTGTATGGCATTTTATTGGTCTTTTGGCTTATCAGCAGCAGCGGCAACAACATGATTTGCTTGTTTCGGTCGGTCAGTCGGTTTGCTTTCTTTTAGCAACAATCCATGAAATCCATGAAATTTGCATTTTGTTTCGTTCTATGGCGTTTGTTGCTTAAGTCTTTTGTTTTTATGTTCCTTTATTTTATTGATCTATTAATTCGACCAAACGCCAAATATGATTGCATTTGAAAGTCTATGAATAGTATTTCAGGGGTTTCAAATTTAATTTGGCAATGGTCGGTGTTCTTATTTGGTTACGAAATTGGGAAATAATGAATGAATTTAGGGAATTCCTATTTTTTGGCAGTTAGAAAATGAAGATGTTCCAGAGATTTGATTTATCGTTGTAGCGCGGAATCTAGTTTGGTACGAATATTGCCAACACCATGATTTTAGAATATACAATGTAGTTTCTTCTTAAGGAAGTATTTCCTTTTTTATTGTTTTTGCTTTTCTTTTTTATTGTTTTTAGCAACAATTTCCTCTCAATTTGTTATTTGTTTTTTTGTTTTCGTCTTATACATGTTTCTTTCAAGTCTTTTGTTTACACTTCGATTTCGATTTGTTTCAAGCTGTTTTTGCCCTAGTACCATTTGGGAGTTTTGTATCAACACGACTTTCTTTTGTTTTAACCGGCAATTTCGCCGCATCTCTATTCAGTTCGATCCAAAAATAAAAAACTTGGTGGTGTTGCTTAAGTTGCTTTTGTTTATAAGTTTGAGTTTTTTAATGATCTATTTATGAACCAATCGCGAAATATAATTGCATTTGAAAGTTTTGTAGTGTTATGTCCCACGCGCAGACGAGGTTCATATTATAAGTCAGGGCAAAAGCGACAAAATTATTGACATAATTTTACTAATAGAAAATTTTTGAATTTTTGAGCTAATATGCTTATTTAACTTTGCTTAAAATTTTTAATTTAATTATTTTTTTTTTCAAACATGTTTTTCCCAAAGTTTATAGGTTGACTCTTAAGACCATATTCTTGAGCTAAGATAAAAAATAATTGTTTTTGTGTACCACAAATAAAACTGTGTATACTAGGCAGTGTCGCGGTCCAAACAAATGGAAAAACAATTTCCAGTCACGCCATGAAAATAATGTTTAATGCCGATTTGCTAAATATTTCGTTCCTACATCAAGTCATCTTTGAGCTAAACGATCCTGAAAATACCCCTAAAGGTCATGCCTTTCCCGCGTAATTTTTGTATGTTGCATTTTTGTCAAAAACAAATTTCTGAAATTATAGACCCTTGAAAGCAATTTAAATATAAATTTTGATTCTTGTCTTAGAGTAACATATAGGTCGAATTATTGGACGTTTATAGATTTTTTTAGTATTTTATAGAAAAATAAATAGCTGCAGTCAATATAATTCGGATGACGCCACAAGTCAAGTTGTAAAATAAGTTGACTCTGAAAAACTATCTTTAGTATTAAACTATTTCACAAGAATTGGAATTACTGACGTCATTTTTCGATCGATATTCATCAATTAGGTATCATTCGAACGATATTGATTTTTTTCTATTCTTTTTTTCATAACATCTATTACAAAATGTTTCCAAGCAATATGAGTTATTAGCTGTCATTTTGAAAAAAAAAAACGCAAAAAATCAATCTAAACATCCAATAATACGACCAATGAGTTATTCTAAGACAGGAATACAATTTTATATTTAAAGTACTTCCAAGGGTCTATTAATTCAGAAAAGAATTTTATTTATTATTGTCATTTCTGGGGTGTGACCAGAGCTATTTATTTTATTTTTTAGTTTATTTAAATTAATTTGGTATGAGCTCTGAAATACGTTTTAATTATTTTTTTATTTTAATTTGCTGGTGAAGCTAGAATTTTGAAGGTACTCTCTTTTTCTAAATTTGTATTTTTTATTTTTTTTTGTTTATGCATATTAGGCTGGGTGACAGTCCATACAAATGGAAAAACAATATCCAGTCACACCACGAAAATAAAGTTTGAATTGTTTAATGATAATTTGCAAAATATTTCGTTCCTAGATCAAGGCGTCTGCAAGCTAAAGCTCCTGAAAATATCCCTAAAAACCATGTTTTTTCCCGTGTAACTTTTTTGTGTTGATTTTTTTAATTATAGACCCTTGAAAGCACTTTAAATATTTATTTGCATTTTTTTCTTAGAGTAACTTATAGGTCGAATTATTAAACAATTGTTTTTCAAATGAGAGTCCTAAACGAAAGGATTTTTCTCGAAATTTAAATTAATAAAAATATATATTTTTGTCCAAATTTAAATGTAACAAGTAAAAACGGCGTTAAGTTCGGCCGGGCCAAACTTTATATACCCTCCACCATGGATTGCATTCCACAGAGTTTGTCGGTTTTCGTAGAAGTGCAGTAATATTACAAGAAAATATAATTTTTTAATATAGGCAAATAAATAAATATAATATTTTAATTATTTCAAACCATTATTTATTTCAAATCAAAAAATAAATATTCTTATATTTATATTTTCAAAAAGCTTAAATACCATAAATATTGGTAGATAGTGGGTGCTACAGTTGGTTGTATTTCCATTCTATTTTAATTCCAAAAGTACCAAAAAATCCATTATCAGACGATAATAGAAAAGGTACAAATTTGGAAAAAAAACTTTTTATTTTGCGTGTCTATGCAGGCAGATTAATGTATACACCGAATTCCATAATTCCACCTGCGACCATGTGGTTGGTACTATTTTTACCCCCTCGACGTTTCTACGCAATTAGAATTTCATCATTCTAGCTGTAGTCATTTAGTTGGTACTATTTTTATCCCTTGAAAGTACGAATTCCGAAAAATTCGTTTCTTTTCCGATTCCTACTCAATCAGAGGAATGTATACTCCGAATTGCATGACTCTAGCTGCGGTCACTTGGTTGGTACTATTTGTATCCCCTTTTTCAATTTTAACCCCAAAATGTACGAATTTCGAAAAATTCGTCTATTTTCAGTGTCTACGCAGTCAGAGGAATGTATACTCAGAATTTCATGACTCTAGCTGCGGTCATTTAATTGGTACTATTTTTATCCCCTTTTTTCATTTTAACCCCAAAAAGTACGAATTTCGAAAAACCTGTTTATTTTAAGTGTCTACGCAATCAGAGGAATGCATACACCGAATTTCATTATTCCGGGTGTAGCCGTTTGGTTGGTACCATTTTTATCCCTCCGTACCCATTGTATCCCTTGAAAGTACGAATTTGGAAAAAACCTTTTATTTTTCATGTCTACGTAGTCAAAGGAATGTATACTCCGAATTTCATGACTCTAGCTGCGGTCATTTGGTTGGTACTATTTTTATCCCCTTTTTCTATTTTGTCCCCAAAAAGTACGAATTTCGAAAAATCCGTTTATTTTCCGTGTATACACAGTGATGTCTACGTAGTCAAAGGAATGTATACTTCGAATTTCATGACTCTAGCTGCGGTCATTTGGTTGGTACTATTTTTATCCCCTTTTTCTATTTTGTCCCCAAAAAATACGAATTTCGAAAAATCGGTTTATTTTCCGTGTGTACACAGTCAGAGGAATGTATATTCCGAATTTCATCACTCTAGCTGCGGTTATTTTATTGGTACTATTTTTATCCCCTTTTAAAAAATCCGTGTATTTTACTTGTCTATGCAATCAGAGGAATGTATACACCGAATTTCATTATTCTAGGTACAGCCGTTATGTTGGTACCATTTTTATCCCTCTTTTCCCATTTTACCCCTTAAAAGTACGAATATGAAAAAAATACTTTTATATCATGTATCTACTCAATTAGAGGAATGTACACGCCGAATTTTGTGTTTCTAGCTGTTGTCGTTTAATGTGTACCATTTTTATCCCTTTTTTGTCCCATTTCACCCCCTACAAATAAGAATCACTTTATTGTGCAGTTTTTTGCTATAAGGGTAATACGCATACCAAATATCAAGCAAATATAAACAGACATATTCAAAAAACATGCTTAAATACGCTAAAATAGTAGGGATTATTATGGGTATTTTTAGTCCTTGTGAGGGAAAAATTTTTCCCTTTGGGCCGATTTCGCCCCATTTCAATCCCAACCGATCTACGACTATAAGACGCATTTATGGAAAATTTGGACGTCCTAGCTCCTTTCGTTTAGATGCTAGCGTGCTTTCAACAGACGGACAGACGGACGGACGGACGGACATGGATAGATCGTCTTAGAATTTTATGACGATCAAGAATATATATACTTTATAGGGTCTCAGGTCAATATTTCAAGGTGTTACAAACGGAATGACAAAGTTAGTATACCCCCATCCTGGAGGTGGAGGGTATAAAAATGGCAATCTTATAAATTAAATTAATGTACTTTTCAAGAATCAGAATCATTGAGGCAACTCCAAAGTTCTGAACCATGAGATGCATCCTTTCATGCACAGAACCAGCTTTCACTTCACACGTCACGTCACACGTTATGCACAAGTGCTTGAGCGAGCATTGCCGTGGAAAGAATACTGGAATTTCCAATTCCAAGAACTAGCTAGCTAGCTAGCTAGTAGAACTATCAAAATAGTGGACGAAACTCGTCCGTCAACATCACAAAAACGTCAGCCATTCAACTATTTGTGTTTTTTGCCGCTGTTTTTTTTCCGTTCTTCTTCTTATTCTTCTCGTTGTTGTATCAATACAAAAAAATATATATTCAAATTTTTAAATAGTTGCGCGAGTGGTTTATCATATTCATGTTTTTCTTCGCTAAATTGTTTGCAACAAACAAATTAATTCTAAGATTTTTGTGATTTTCTAAAATGCCGCCACCGTAGCCGCCACTCACTCACTCGCTCACACGCGTCCAGCCACACGTCTGCCGGGCGGCGACGGCGTTTTAAATTTCTAGTTTCTACTGTTTGTTTTCGTTTTTTTTCGGTTATTTTATTTTCGCCAGAATATAAATTACTCGATAAGAAGAGAAAAATATTTTAATTTTGCATATCGCAGAGAATAAGAAGAAGAAGCATAGAAAAAATAAATTAAAAACTAGTTCCATTTGTGGGGGGACGTAAATCGTTTTTTTTTCTTTCTTTCTTCTCGGGGTGTATTTTTAGTTTCATTTTATTTGTTTAATTTAAAATGTCTTTTTGTTGTTGCTGCTATTGTTTCTGATTGTCTCGATTGGTGACGATCCAGCCGCAGCACACACCACCTTTCTCTTTAGACAAGAAGAAAAAAAATAATAATAAATAAATACAAATAATTTTTCATTTTTTGGGTTTTTTGGAGCTGCTGATGATTGAAAATCAATTCTTTTTTTTTTGCTTTATAGATCAAGGGGTAGCTGTTTTTAATTGTTGGCTGGCAGGGTTTTTTGGGTTTTTTTGGGGGGATGGCACGACAGGCGACAGTTGACAGTTGTGTTGATTTATTTTCAATTTTGTGTCTTAAGTCTTTTGTTTCGGTGTGAGCTTGCAGCGGCACGAGCTGTTAAAACACTCGATCGTTCAAGTTTTGCTGCTCTGGTCCGGGTTTTTAGATTTTAGGTGAATTTAGCCGCTTGTTTGATGTTTGTTTCGTAAGTCTTTGTATTGTCTTGTTTTTATTACTATTTTTTTTGTATTAAATTATTAATTCATTAGTGTGGAGCTGTGTTTCAATTCTATTTTTATTTATAGAACATTATACTCAATTCAAGATTAAAATGAAATTAAAGAAATTGCCATTTTTGAAAGAAAAATTTGTAAAAAAAACTACAAAACATTTTTGTTTAAAATATAATTGATAATATGCTTTTCATAGTGACAACTGAAAACTTTTTCCTTTTTTGGTGGTAGTATTTTGTATGCTGTGAATGTTTTTCGAAAAACCCATCTTTTCTATTAAACCTTTTTTTCACAAAAATGAAGTTATATCCGACGATGTTCATAATTTAGGCATCATTCGAAAAGTATTGATTCCTTCTTTTTACAAAATATGTCCAAGAAATATAAGGTTTTCGTTGTAAATTTGAAAACCCACAAAAACATCCAATAATTCGATCAATGAGACAAGAATAAATATTTATATTTAAAGTGCTTCCAAGGGTCTAATAATTTAGTTAGAAACTGTAACATTAAAACACAACACTGGGAAATATGATTTTTAGAGGTGTTTTCAGGGGCACGACGAAATATTTTGGGGGTTGACCGCAGAAATTTATTTCGTAACCCATCCAAATGTATACTGTAAAATTAAAAACAATTTTTAATATTTATAAAATTATTATTTTGTATCACTTGGTAGTCTTATTGGACGTTTAGATTGATTTTTTGTTTTTTTTTTTTTCAAAATGAGAGCTAAAAACTCATATTTCTTGGATACATTTTGTTATCACATTGAGTGGCAAGCGGTTTTGACGCAAACCTTCCCAGGAGGCCAAACATTTTTGTTTTACGGAAACGTACGACGTGGCACTCCACGACGGCAGGCCAAACTTTTTTTTACGGAAACGTACGACGTGGCACTCAATATGTTAAAGGTGTTATGCAAATTAAATAGAAGGAAGCAATACCTTTCGAATTATGCCCAAGTGATGATTATCGACACCAGTGACTCCATTTCTGAGAAAAAAAATTAAAACTCTTTTTAAAAAAATATGCGCTGCGACGTCAATTTTCTTCCGTTGTTCATCATTTAGCCATCGTTCGAATGATATTGACTGCAACTAAAAAATTAATTTGAACTGGGATATTGTCCTGACTCAATACTAAACATTTTTCAGTTGCCACTACGAAAAAACCCTCAAAAATTACTATAAAAGTCCAATAAGTTACTCAAAAGCACGAATCAAGTTTAATATTTAAAGTAAATTCAAGGGTCTTTTATTTCAGAAAGAAAAAAATGACTAAAGTGCAACATAAAAATTCAAGGGAAAGATATAATTTTTTTTTTGGGGGGGGGGGGTGGGTTTTCAGGAGCGTTTAGCTCACAGACGTCTTGAACGAAATATTTTGCAAATCAACATTAAACATTCCAAATTTTTTTTTAGTTTTTTCGTTTGTATTTTTTTGGTCTGTAATCAATATTTGATTTGAAGTGGGATATTGTCCTGGCTCAAGATCATTTTGCATCTATATTTAATAGAATGCAAATTTATTTACAAATGGCCTGGTGACATTTATTACTTGGCTGCAGACTACCACGATCATGATTTCGACCATGTCAAAAGTCAGTTTTCAAGTGGCTTCGCAGCGACTTTTCAACATCAAACTCAACTCCAAATTTTATTTTCGTAGGGTGGTGTTTTTCCATTTGTATGGACCGTGATACAGCCTAATATACATGTACAAAAAATAAAAAAAATCTTATAATTTAAAAAATGAGAGTATCTTATAGAATTGGCTTCAACAAAAAATTAAAAAAAGGATAATAAAAACGTATTTCAGCTCAGACAAAATTAATTTACATAAAAAAATTAAAATTATTTCAGATCAGACACAATTAATTTATATAAAAATAAAATTAATATATAATAAAAATAGAAATAATTTACATTGATAAATGTCTATATATGCAAATTCTATATATTTTTCTATGATATATCAAAGTTGACTTCTGATGCATTCAAATATTAGGGCTGTTTTTCTTTAAGCCGGGATAACAAGCTGCGATAACAAAAAAGTTAATAAAATTTAATTTTTTGCTCAAAATAAAAATTATTTTCTCACATTGTCGCCAACTACAATATAAATATATGTGTCAAAACAAATTTTGAAAAAAAAATATTTTGTGTTGACTTTATTAGACCATAATTTTGGATAACCATAATTTTGACTTATCCAGTCTAAGTCAAAAATTTGTAACACAAAATTATTTTTTCAAAATTTGTTTTCACACACACATTGATATTGCTTTTGGCGACAATTTAAAAAAAGAATTTTTTATTTTAAGTGAAATTTTAACATTTTATTTAGATTTTTGTTATCGCATTTTTTGTTTACATTTAGTTATTCAGTCTTAAAGAAAAACAGCCATATTAATGTAACATAAAATGTATATCTTCGTGCCCATTTCTCTCTTAAACCATTTATTTCCTCTTGCATTTCATCGCGTACAAAAAACTGTGTTTGTTATTCGAAGTAATACATATTTTAGATTATAATAAAAATGCTCAAACATTTCTAAATTTTAATTTATTTAAGTGGATTCTGCGGGATAATGATTTTAGGGAACATCCTGTCATGAGTATAAATTAGGAAACTTAAAACTCAATAGGTCCATACTTCTTCAACAAGTATATCCAATCATCTGTATTTATCATAGAAAAAATTAGGGCCTTTTGAGCGTTTTAAATTGTTTGCAAATTTTAAAACCAACAGTCAGTTTGAAAAATCATAAAAAGTAGTAAAAATAGTAGCTCAGTACTATTTTTTCAAGTCTCTTTATATTTGTAACATTAGCATAAAATCCCAGTGTTTAACAGAAATTTGTAACAATAGTAAAAAAACACACACTAATAAAAATGTTTATTTATTTTTTCATTGAAAGAGCCACCTTTTATCATTCAATATTTTTCCGTTTGTCTGTCCATTCATTCGATTAAATAAGTACTTTTTAGGAATTCCTTAAATTATTATTTATTTAATCGATTCTCCCCGTTGTTTCCCAAATTGTGCGTCAACCTTTTGTTTGTCTTGCCTTAAGCCTTAGTCACACTCAGACTTGTGGGTTTTGCCTACTTTTTAAATTATTCTTAATTTAAGAATTAAAATTCTTCAACTGTTAGTCAATTTGCACCGATTTTTGTATACGTTCTGCTGTTTGTTCTTTTATTATAAAGCGCCTGCGCGCGCGTACACACACAATTCTTTGTCACTTTTTTATTTCGGTTTTTTTAATTTCCGGTAAAGTTTTCATCGTTTCATCCAAGGAATTTTAATGATTTCCATGTTCTAGAATAGGCCAAAAATTTCATAGAATTTTATTATTGCTTTTTTGGATTTTACCAAAGAAGTTTGTTTCAAACACAGTTATGTCATATAAAATTCAATTGCACACACACACATTTTGTAATTGTTGTAAATTATTATTTATTTTTTTTATTAATATTTTCCGGAATATTTTCAGTTTAAATCTCACTTCAATATATTTCATTGTTCATTATTAGTTTGTGGTAAAATGTCTTTGTTTTTGTGGTTTTCTTCACATTTGAGTATTTGAATTTTATTAAATTTCCAAACAACAGTATCGATGGTTTTTTTGGACCAAGTTGTATTTAAAAGTTTTGCTGAATATTATTTCATGATATTTACTGCAAAAATGTCAAGTAAATATGACAATTGGGATTCCAAAATTATCATGAAATTTCACAGCCTTCAGAATGTGAATGAGTTTTTAGCTTTTTCATTTATGTTTTAAGTCTTTTGTTTGTTGTGGTAGAAATACAATTTTTGGCGTACTCCTGATCTACTCTAAAATTGTTATATATTTTCAAAATTCTTTAATTTTGTGAACAAAAGAAAATTAATTTTAATAGGCAAACTGAGAGAAAGGGACACAAAAAAGTGACGTGACTTAATTTTGGGTAGAACTCAGTGGTTTAACTCTGTTCCAAGATCGAAATTTTTTATTGTCTCAAACGATTTTTTAAATATATTTCAAGGACAAGATCCTAAAAAACTCTTCCGCCTCGAAACATATTTCTACAAATGATCCTGGTCGATATATTTAAAATTTTTTTAAATTTCAATTTTCGCTGAAGGTACCATGAGTCAGTACTTCTACATTTAACCATAAATTTTCTTCAAAAACGTCTTGTTTTCTTCATTCGGATGTCAGCTATAACCAAATTTATTTTTCTGCTATCTAATTTGTAAATCGGTATTTCACGTTATTCAAAAAATTAAAACATTCATGAAATTTTTTCTTAAAAAATTCTTTTGTCTCTACAAAGAGTGTCACAACTTCTACATTAAATCCCATAGTATTTTATATTGAAACTTTTTTTCTTTGTTGGAATGTTATCTATTAAAAATAAAACAAAATATTTTTTCTGATTTTTTAGTACCAGCAAAAATTTTTTTCAATTTCAAATTCTCAACATTTTTAGTCATCATCATTCGGACTTGTATTTCCAAATTGGATTTTTAGTAAAACATATCCGTAAAACAATTTTGTGTGTGATTTTATGAAACAGTGCCTATGAAAAATAAAACAAAATATTTTTTCCGATTTTTTTTTCTATTTTCTATTATTTTTATTATTGTCGTGCTAGCAAAAGATATATTTTTTGAAAAATAAAACGAATTATTCCGTTGTCTAACTTGCGTTTACAAAGATTGTCCTAACTTGTAGATTTATCCATAATCTTTTCTATACAGAATGTTAGCAATAAAAAAATAAAACGAAATATTTTTTGTAATTTTTATGTTTTTTCCAAAAAAAAAATAAATTTTTTCCAAAAAAAAAAACAATTTTTTCTAATTCCTTGGAGACTATTCCTAAAGCACTGCTTGCATGTGAAAGTGGCAATCGCAACATTTGTAGCCATCTCAATTATCGTTCATTGAACATATAGTTGGGTGTTATCGGACTTATATTTTCAACATTTACAGTTGAAAATGGATCTTTAAGCTTAACACAAAGATCAGAAACTCATTCACGGTTCCGAGTCTGCCCTTTTCTCATTTTTTGGTATTTTGGCACTTGTGACTTTCTTGCTTAGGACGGCAGTATTTTTGTCATTATTTTTTTCTAAATATAATCAAAAATACGTATTGTGAGAAGTATAAATAACATTACGCATGCCTATCGGTGTTTTTTAATCATAATAATTTCACATTCGTTGAAAATGGTATTTTTTAGTAAAAAATAAAAAAGATTCATAATAAAATTTGTGTTGATTTTATGAATTTAAGTTTTGGTAAAAAATTAAAAATATATATTCATAAGAAAATATGTTGAGTTGATGAATCGGAATGCCACAAAAAATAATTTGTCGAGCTCAGACACAAAATGTTACCTTAATAGTGTTGTTGGACTTTCATAGTATTTTTTTGTATTTTTAATTTTAGTGACAACTGAAACTTTATTCGCATTTGATGTTAATATTTTATAAAAATAAATAAATTCCTTACGAATGATGCCTAAATGATGAACATTGGAAGGAAATTGACGATCGCAGGGTTCATTTTGGTAAAAAGAGTTGTTGGCTCTGAAAATCCATCCAAATCCATTTCACAAAAATTAAGCCAGTGACGCCATTTTTGGTCCGATATTCATCATTCTATTATATTTATATTCTATTATTTTCGCTTTTTACAAAATGTTTCCAAGAAATATAAGTTTTTAGCCGTCACTTTGAAAAACGACAAAAAATCAATATAAACATCTAATAAGTCAAGAATAAAAAATTATATTTAAAGAGCTTCCATGGGTCTCTTAATTCAGGAAAAAGATTAGACAAAAATGCAGATAAACAAAAATACACGGGAAAAAATTATTTTTATTTTGTAAATCATCATTAAATAATCCAATCTTCATTTTTGGAGGGGTGACCGCAGCAAAGTATTTTCGTTACCCATTCCAATGAACATTAAAAGTTTTTTCCTAAGTTTTATAATTAACGGTTAACAAAAATTATTATTTTAGCGTTTAACCCCTTAAAGCAACAATTTAATTTTCAAAATATAATAAAAAAGACTTAAAAAATCAACATTAGGTTTCGGCGTTGAAAATTTGAAATATCAGAAAAGAAACCTTTCACAAACTATTCTGAATTTGTCTTTTGCTTTCTATCTTTTGTTGTGTTCACTGTCAACCAAACATTTAAAATTGTCCTGAATTGTTTTGAACAATAATTTACACATCTTTTCAGAGTTTTTTTATCATTTTTAATTTATTTTTTCTTAAACACAAAATTTATCTTTTGTTTTATTTATTGACCAATAATTCACATAACTTTCAGAGTTCTTTAAAAAATTCTAAATAGATCTTGCAATAAAAAATGTTGTTGTTGCAAGTCTGTTTTTTAGTTTTAAAAATGCTGCCAATAAAAAAGTTTGTGAAAAAATAATCTCCATTTTTCATACTCAAAAAGTCATTATTTTTTCTTGTATTTTCGGCAGCTTGCGTTTAACTGTTTTGCTTAATTTTTAATGATCATTTTTCTTCACACTCACTTTAAAGCTATGTTATTTTTGGATTTTCCGTTTAAAGTCACACTTCACATTCACACTTTTCACTGATGGGTCGCATCACTGGTACTGGTTTCGACCTGACCCGACCCGAGGCGACCAATTTTGTTAGAGTCTTTTTCTTTCTTTATTTCTTTCTTTCTATTCGGTTAAAAGTCCATTTAAAACAGTTTTTAGTGCAATTTTCGTTTAATGACAACTTTGGAAAAATATAAATGGTTTAGGTTTTCGCCAAAAATAACAAAAAAATGATTGCAAAATGAAACACTGTTAACGCTCGAAATTTGTTTGTTAACTGTTTTTGTGTGGTGTGCGAAAAAGTTCATTATAATTTTCCCCCGAATGTTCAAAGCGGTGTGTGCGCGCGCCAATGTGTGTGTGTGCGCGCGGTTTGATAACGTTTTACACTTTTTCGGCTTTTTTTGGGGGGATTGAGTTTCAAATTGTATATTCATTTGACCGGTTTTTTTCTTTTTTCGAAAATGCGTTGAAAAATGCATGTAATACGACGAAAGCGGAAGTTTTTCGCACCAAAAAAAACAAACAACAACAAAAACACAAATAAAGAAATTAAGAATTTGCAATTTTGCTCAATTTTACATTGAAATTTATGAATGGTTAGCCCGGGCAGCTTTGTTTGTGTGTGTAAGTTTTATTGTTTCTTAAGGGTGTGTGGGGGACAATACTTACTTTGCTTTTTGCTGCTGCTGGTGGTGGTTGGCAGTTGTTGGATTTTTTTTTTGTTAAAAATATAATTTAAAAATATCACAATTTTATTATCTTTTCTTTCTTTCTTTTTTCACACTCTCTGCTCAGTTTGCCTTGATTTGGAAATTATTCGGAAATTATGCTGTCTCCTTGCGGCCGTTTTTGTTTTTTGGTTTTTGAAATTTAAATTCAGCTTCTTCTTTAGTTGATTTATGTATTCAAATTAGTTTAAATTTTGTTACGTTTACGTTTTTTGCTAAACCGTTACAAACACGACGGGAAAAAAGAAACAACAGCACTACAACACGCTTCAGGAAAAATTAAAGCCTGGTGTGTTTGATAGTGTTCTTTGCCTTTTCTCAAACAATTTGCTGGGGAACTCTAGAGTTGTCCGTTTGTGTTTGTGTGTGTGTGTGAGTTGAGCAACAACGACCCGCTTTGTTAGCCCAGTAGAACCGATCTATCCAACATCAAGAATCAAACTGAAATCTAAAGCGCTTTAGCATTTGCTCATTTGTTTAAAAACGCTGAGCAGATAGAGATTCTGCTTTTTAGCCATTTTTTTTTGCTGCTGTTGTTGAGTTGTTAGCAAAAAATCGATTGTTGTTGTTGTTTGACGTAGACGTTTGGCTAAACCACTCGTCGTGGCTGGTGATTGTTGGGGCTGGTCTCTGGCCAATGTTGTTGCCTCGTCTCGTCTGGTCTCGAGTTGGCTCGGCTTGGATCGATGTTGCTGCTGCTGCCGTTGTTGCTTTTGACGTCGTGGCCAATGTTGTTGTGAACTTGTTGTCAACAGGTTGTTGTTTTGTAGACGTTGTCGTCGCCGTCTTTCCATTTGTTTAGCGCGTTTTGGGTTGCCGGATTTTGTTGTGGAGTGTGTTCCTACCTACCACACACATTTGCCATTTTTTATGCCAGCCCGTTTTTTGTGTGTTAATTTTTTGTTGGTTTTGCGAAGACGACAACGACGACATCCCCAACCATGCCATCGATCTATGCGCTCGACCGTCCGTCCTCCCCATACATTTGCTATGTTTGTGTTCTTTTCTTCTTCTTCAGCTTCTTCTTGATGGCTGGCGATGATGATGATGGTGGGGTGGTGGTGTGTGTGTGTTTTGTTTGTTATAATTGTTTATGATGTGTTAAGTAACGCACGCCATGCACGATTCGCTTCATTCTTTCAGCTACTGCCGCTGGTGCTGCTGTTGTGCGTGCCTTGCCGTTTGTGTGTGTCTGTTTCTTTTTTTATCAATTTTTGTTTGTTTATAGAATATTAATTTAAATATTTGCACTGCGCGGTTGTTTGTTCTGAGGCGGCTTTTGAAATTGTCGTGCATTTACGGTTTATTTTATTTATTTTTTTTTTGATTGTGCACATCTTCCGTTCTTTGCTATTTGTTTTTCTATTTTTTCTGGTATTTATTTAATAATATTGATTTTGTGTGTTGTGAAGTGCGACGGAAAAATATAGATTTTTAATTAATTGTCTTTGGGAGATATTTTAGTCTTCCGAAATGTTTTCTGGGAAATGTGTAGGTTTTGTTATTTTGCAATCTAATTGAATTTCCACCAAATTTTATCAATTTTTCTAAATTCTATTTATTTTTGTTCCAAAGAGAGGTTTGTTTCTTAAGTCTTTTTTTTCTGTTCACTGCTGCCAATCGTTTAAAAGTATATTAAGAAGCTGTAATTGTTCTTCTGAAAAAAAGTTGTGCTTCAAGTCTTTTGTTTTGGTAATAGCAACAGTGAGCTTCAAAAAATTTAGAAAAAATTTTTGATTTTTTTTAATTTGAAAAATATATATCGTTACCAAAATATAAAAAAATACTCAACAACATTTTTTTGCAAATCGAGATTTTTAGTTATTTTAATAAAAGAAAAAATGTTAGTTGAGTCTTTTTTATATTTTGGTAACGATATATTGGTTTATTCATAACCAAGAAATTGAGAAAAAATATTTTCTTTTCAAAAAAAATTTTCCTGGCCCGAAAATAAACCATAGAAATTGAAAAAAATTGAAAAATATTTGGAATGTATATTTTTTTCTAAATGCCTTTAATGTCTGTTTCAAAGAAAGGTTTCTTAAGTCTTTTGTTGTCTTCACTGCTGTATTTTCTGCCTATAAGCTATAATTGTTCTTCAGAAAAAAGTTTGTGTTCTAAGTCTTTTGTATTTTTGGTACAGAAAAAATTATGTTTCTAGTTTTCATACTTCTTCCTTGATACTTTGTGTGCTGAAGTGCGACGGAAAAAATATACTTTTTAATTAATTGTCTAGGGGTTTTTCGTTTTTCAAAATTTTTTCTTGGGAAATAGGTTTTATTTTTTCTCTTTTTTTAAATAAATGAAAAAAAAATAAAAAAATATCGATTTGCAAAAAATTTTGTTGTCTTTTTTTATATTTTGGTAACGATATATATATTTCAAATTAAAAAAAAATCAAATATTTTTTTCTAAATTTTTTGAAGCTCACTGTTGCTATTACCAAAACAAAAGACTTAGAGCACAGACAAAATATAAAAAACTCAATTTTTATATTTTGGTTTTTGGAATATTGTTTTATTCCTAACCAACAAATTGAGAAAAATATTTTTTTTTTTTCAAAAAAAATTTTCCTGGCCCGAAAATAAACCATAGAAATTGAAAAATATTTGGAATGTATATTTTTTTATAATTTTTTCTAAATGCCTTTAATGTCTGTTTCAAAGAAAGGTTTCTTAAGTCTTTTGTTGTCTTCACTGCTGTATTTTCTGCCTATAAGCTATAATTGTTCTTCAGAAAAAAGTTTGTGTTCTAAGTCTTTTGTATTTTTGGTACAGAAAAAATTATGTTTCTAGTTTTCATACTTCTTCCTTGATACTTTGTGTGCTGAAGTGCGACGGAAAAAATATACTTTTTAATTAATTGTCTAGGGGTTTTTCGTTTTTCAAAATTTTTTCTTGGGAAATAGGTTTTATTTTTTTCTCTTTTTTTAAATAAATGGAAAAAAAATAAAAAAATATCGATTTGCAAAAAATTTTGTTGTCTTTTTTTATATTTTGGTAACGATATATATATTTCAAATTAAAAAAAAAATCAAATATTTTTTCTAAATTTTTTGAAGCTCACTGTTGCTATTACCAAAACAAAAGACTTAGAGCACAGACAAAATATAAAAAACTCAATTTTTATATTTTGGTTTTTGGAATATTGTTTTATTTCTAACCAACAAATTGAGAATTTTTTTTTTGCAAAAAATTTTTTCCTGGTCCGAAAATAAACCATAGAAATTGAAAAATATTTGGAATGTTATATTTTTTTATCATTTTTTCTAAATGTCTTTAATGTTTTTGTTCCAAAGAAAGGTTTGTTTCTTAAGTATTTTGTTGTCTTCACTGCTGTATTTTCTGCCTATAAGCTATAGTTGTTCTCGAGAAAAAGTTTGTGTTCTAACTCTTTTGTTTTAGTACCGAAACATAATTTTCAGTTTTCATACTTCATACTTCATCCTTGATACTTTGTGTGCTGAAGTGCGACGGAAAAAATATACTTTTTCATTAATTGTCTAGAGGTTTTTAGTTTTTCAAAATTTTTCTTGTGAAATAGGTTTTATTTTTTTCTCTTTTTTAAAATAAATGAATTTGTCCTTTGATTTCTTACTGAACCACAATTTATTAACTTTTTGAAACTTTATTCTTTTAATTTTTGTTCCAAAGAAAAGTTTGTGTCTTAAGTCTTTTGTTGTATTCACTGCCAACCATTCAAAAGAAAGTTTGTGTTCCAAGTCTTTTGTTTAGTATTGAGCTATAACACTAGTACTTCTATCAGAAGGTTCATAACTTCTTTAAATATTTCGCTAAGATGCCAGTTACTCGAAAATAAAACAAAAGTATTCTGTTATTTGTTGCGTCATTTATTTTGGTTCAAGACCACAGAATATTTGGTTCGACACCATCAGAATTTTTGCAATGAATATGTTAACTTAACTTAAATCAGGGAATATGCTCACATTGGCGATATTTTATATGTTTACATATTTTCTACGAGTTATTTAAATGACAATTAAAAAATAATATTTTTTCGACTGTTTTATTTCGGTCTGTGCAGCCAAGTAATAAATGTCACCATATCATTTGTAAATAAATTTTGCGCTCTATAAAATATAGATGAAAATGGTCTTGAGTAAAATCAATTTTTTTTATTTTTTTTCTTAAAAAAATATTTTTTTTGGCTACTGTTCGTTTTTTCTATGTGTTCTACATTTGAGTCATCATAAATATGTTTAAATAAAGATAAGCAAATAGTAATGATACATTTCATGAAAGTAGGAATTTTAGTACTTCATTTAAAAAAATGTGCTTAAAAAATTTGTAAATTAGGAAAGTTATTCCAAAACTATTTTAGATAAACAAATTAATATGGAGTAAAATCTGCAAACATTTAAATATCGTAGCGAAATATTGGAATTATGTAGCAACAATGTCTCCGAAAATTACGACTAACATGTTTTAGGATTTTTTTTTTTAATTCCCAAAGTGGGGAAATATGTTCCAAAATTTGGGAATTGGTTAATTTCTTTATATTAATAATTTTTTATATTAATAAATTTTGAGAAAATATAAAAAACATTTTCTGATCGATGCTTTGTGATTTGAAAAATATTTTTTAGTGTTGGCAATTTTGGAGATGATATGTATAGGGTGGACCATTTAAAACTTTAAATTAAAATCGGCTAAAAAAAGTATTGATTATTTGTTCAAATTTTTGTTTTTATTGGAAAGGATGATCTTTGTCATTTAATAATGAATGTGTGTCTATATGACTACTACTGGCTCGGCAGTGGCACATCCGCTTAACCCAATATTTCAGTACAGCCCAAAATCCGCACCAAACAGTGACTCGTTGTGGATGCATTGGCTTCTAAATAGTCACGTGTGGGTTATCTGAACCCCATGTGCGGCAATTTTGCTTATTGACATAGACACCGAGATAAAAATGAGCTCCATGAAGGCTGAAGTGAAGGCCAATCTCTTCTCGAAAGTCTTACAGTTTGCGTTAAAGACTCACTATTTTGGAATTAAGTTTTTAATTTTGTTCGAACATAAATTTTAAATGGCCCACCCTATATCAGGGAAGTCCGTTGACTAGGGCATTAAACCTATCTCAATTATATTTTCTTCCCGAAAAATTAAAGAAATTTGCACCTGCAAAGAAGAAAACAAACATTTACAAGCGAAATAATGCTATCACATTTTTGTGGAAGAGAAATGATAAAATTGGTGTATTGGACTAACACATTTGTTTAGGGTTTTATAAGTAATCTAACAATATAAT
This sequence comes from Polietes domitor, assembly GCA_947397865.1. Lineage (NCBI taxonomy): Eukaryota > Metazoa > Arthropoda > Insecta > Diptera > Muscidae > Polietes > Polietes domitor. The sequence continues at coordinate 33,869,154 of OX377621.1, read as the reverse complement.
TATTTTGTAAATGGGGTAATAATGAGATCGCAATGCTATAAATAGGCTGACAAAAATATCACTTGGCAGAGATTGGTCGGATGGACAAGTTACTATCGTGTAAAATCATTTTTTTAATTTAAAGTTATTTTTTGAGCTAAAACACTATCTAAACAATAATACAAAAATTAAAAAATCCTATACAGTAAAAGCTCTCACGGGCGAACACTCCATCAAGCCGACACCTCTCTTAAGTAGACACTTTTTATTAAATCTATCAAAATTTTAAAATTTTCATTATAATTTACCTCCATTAAGCAGACACTTTCTTATGCGGATACGGACATAAAATATGATTTTTTTATTTCACCTCCCACCTCGGGGCAAATTTTTGATGACCGTGACTGTCCGCTGTTGAGAGGTTTCACTTTAAATGTAGCTATTTCTACAGAAAATCTTAAAAATTGAGATGTATTTTTCAAAAACTAAATTAAAAAATATTTTTCTTTTGCAATATGTTTCACAAATATTCAATATATGTTACGGTACAAAAGAAATGACTGTTTGCATAAACCCTCTTCTTCAAAATGTCAAAGTTACAGTTTCTAAAACTTTTCAAAATAATTTCGTCTATTTGCTTGCAATACTAGTAATTTTCATCAAAAACGTAAGAACTTCAAAAATATCTCGTTGATTTAACATAGAATATCATAAATTAAAATCCTTCGATTTCGTATTCACACAAATTGAAGCCTCATATTCTCATATACAATTGGTGTGTTTTTTCATTACCTATGAAATTATGACAGTTTTCAACAAAAAAGTACCAAATTTACCAATTTTCATTAAAAATACTAAGAATTTACTTTACCTTTACCCTCATTTTCACAAAATATTCTTAATCTCTAGTTAGTGATAATCAACAGGTATATCTGTAAATTTTTGAGAAGATAGACATCTGTATCAGTTTGTTACCTCTAACCAGACTTGATGAAAATGATTATGATTTTATTATTCTCGAGTATCAAATTTTCACAATGATGAAATTAACATATTCGAAAGAAATCGATATTTTCCTATGAGAGTTTTTAATTCAACATTTATCCAAGGATTTTCTTCAAAAATAATCGTGCATCTCAAAACTAAAGGGTCCGCCAAATAACTTTTTGTTTTGAAAATGTTATAAAGAAACTACTGAATATTTTCTCAATTTTTTTTTTTTTGAAAGTACAATCCTTCCGGTTAATAATGGAAAATAATTTCATTCAAATGGCTGCCTCGGCACCCCACAAATAATAGTCCAACGGTTGAATAGTTGAAAAAAAAAACGTTAGATGGCGACCCTTTAGTATAAGTCGAGAAAGTGACAAAAATAGTCGTCGACGAGAAATCTAAATATAAGCATTTATCCACAAATGTTTATTGGATTTTGTTCATATTTATAGTTGAATTATTATAAAAAAAAAAATTAACTTTCCGAACACAAGAAAAATTTATTTTGTAGACCAGAGAAACAGATATTCTTCACGTAGCATGGAATTTTAATTTTGTGATCACATAGTTAATATGGAAATATTCATGAAATAATTTGTTGATGATTTTTCCTATCCGCCACTTCGGCAATGACATGCATAAGGTTATTTTGTTAAATTTGTAGTGCAAGAGTTCGTTAAATTTGCATTTGTATTTAAATTGTACAAGTTCGTTAAACCTCTCTAAGCCAACAGCCTTCTGAATTTCCCATCTATCTATGCGGGTATTTTTTTGAATATTTTGCGGTTATTTTTTTTTTGCATAAATATTGAAATATTATGATTTGAGTAATAATAATAAACCCATTTGGTTTTGGCTGTAGTAAAAAAATCCCCCACAATGGACATTTGAAATTCAAATAAATATTTACACACATTTCACAGTTACTTACAACATCTCTAGAATTACCCACAAACGTTTTTGGCCTAGATGAGCGCAGACAGATGCTGTTGATCGCCGTTTTACTAAAACCAAGAACAGAAACTCATTCGGTTTTCTTCTTTGCATAATTGTGTTGGACTTGTTGGCTTATTGGTTCGTAGTTGTTGTATTTTCTTTGGCAACCGGTTTCTCGATTCGTTCGTTTGGCTTAAAGAAATCACACACACACACACACAATTTGTTGTATTCATATTAATTTGGCATTTATTATTAAAGAAAGATCCGTCCGACCATCCATACATTTGTGGTTACTCATCAGCTGAGCGTGCTCTGCCCTGAAGATGAAGAGAAACGGCAACGTCGGCCAAGAACTCTGCGCCGGTTTTTATTGTTATTGCTTTGGAAACCTTATAATTATGCAAAAAATACACAAGAATTTGTGTGTTATTTGTTTGTTTGGAAAACCTACCTAAATGTGTGACTCAACTTAGGAATTCATTTGTGATTATAAACAAAACAAAAAACTCATTTCTTAGAATTAATTATGATACATTAAATAATAACAGGAGTTGCATTGCAAACAAAACGTGCGTACGTGTGTTTGTTTGTTTGTAATAGGAAAAACTGGAAGAGATTCTCAAAACCTGTTAATGATGCGACTATATAGTAATGACGCGGTGCACAGTGCCGTTGGCCTCTGTGTAATAGTATTTATTTTAAATCAATGTTAGCATTGCAACTGTGCTAAAAAGGAAAAACGACTTATGTGTCGTTTCCTTACAATACTGGAGAGCATTTTAAGGTTTTAAATTACTTTTTGAAAATATTTTAAAAAAAGCTGAAGCCGATTATTCGCATAAATATATAATTATATATTTTGGCAAAGCTATCAAGATGAAAATAAGGCTTAACGCTGTAAATTAACGAACGACTTGATGTGTTCCTTTTCTAAACTAAGGAATTGAAATCTTACAGATTTTATCCCAAATAGAAGGTTTCGAAAATAGAAAAAAATGATAATAGTAATGTTACCTATTTTCTGAATATAGTCTAGTCTAAGTTGTTCTGCCTTTGTCCGCTGCTGAAGAAAAAAAATATTTTGTTTTTCGAACACCGACTTATATTGTCTTAAATTGTGTCTCCATAATGCAATTTTAAAAATATTCCATTTTGTGCTGACTTAATTAAGTTGTTATCCAGGGCATATTTTGAGAATTGAACCAACAATTCATATTTTTTAGTTTTAGTGTTTTATGATTAGTGATGTATTTTGATAGACTTTTATTTTATTTAAATATAATACATTCTTTCTATTAATTTTTCATAAAACCTTTTACCATATTTTTCCAAGAAATATGAGTGTTTAGCAATCGCTTTGAAAAACCACAAAAAGGTATCTAATATACATCCCATAATACGACCAATGAGTTTTTCTAAGACAAGACTAAAAATTTATATTTAAAATTTTACCAATTCAGAAAAAAAATTTGGACAAAAATGCAAGATAAAAAGAGTGTTGTGAACAACATAAAACCTTTCGCATTGCCATTTTTCTTTGGCTATATTTAATAGATTCTATCCAAGTTTTCAAAAACAGGAAAAATAATAAATAACATATGGGCATTTCCGCAGAAAGGTCCACCAAGACAAAAAAATTAAAAGTTAATGTAAACGCTTTGTTTTATTATATTTGCATAGAGAAATAATCAAATTTAAATTATGTAAAACAAATTTTACTTTAATTCATATCCTATCTTATGATATTTGAATGCAAAGTCGCACAAGTGCAACTTTACTCGTCTGAATATTTCTCTTGCATATTTTTGTTTTGATAAAAGTTCTTAAATAGAGACATTACACTTGCTGTCTAAAATCCTGCACGGAGTACAAAGAGTCAGAAAAGAATGGATACGAAGTTAAACGACTGCTATTATTAAATCTCTTTGCTTTGCATTATCTCATATTTCAATGTCACGTTCGACATGGAAAAACAACATTTGTTGCTACTGTGTCCAAAGTACATGCAGAATGATCATAAAATTTTGAGTACAAACAGAGATTTTTATACAATTTAAATAAAAATAAACGTTACTGCAAAATGAGAAAATTTGTGACCTTGGTACTTCATTAAAGTTGGTCACGTGTGACATCTTAAGTGTGAAAATTAAAAAAACCTTACTTCAATAATATATTTTTGTATTAAAATACTTTTGTAATTTATTTATTAGCAAAAACGGAGGCGGAAAAAGTAAAGAGAGCTGAAAACAGCGGTGAAAAAGTTGAAAGAAGATTAGCTAAAATTTCAAAATAATAAATTGAACACAAAATTTTGTTTTTTTTTTTTTTGCTGTTATTATTTGAGAATGAATACATTGAATACTTCTGTGGATTAAAAAAAATATATATATTATCTATAATTTCGTAAAAATTGCAACTGAAACAACATAAATAACATGATGGAAAAAAATGTCACGTGCGACATGTCACGTCCGGGCTTAAAATTAAATTACAAAAAAAATATATTAATAATTTTCGGATAAAATCAAAGCCATTTTTAAGAGACATCGGTACACAACGTTCTAGAATTGGTCACATCGAAATATTGCCACAAGTTTCGCTGAAATCAGCGTTTGAATTGCTGGTCGCAAAAACGGCTTCTGTTTTGGTCACGTGCGAATGCCTTGGTTTTTTCAAATTATCTTGAAAACGAAAAATTACCCAAAATCCACATTAGCACCAATTATACAGTTAATTAAGAGCTATAAGTTAATCATATGGTCAAAATAAAAAATTTTTGACTTTTTTGCCACTTTAAATGTGTACAATGGTCACGTTCGACATCATGGAAATGCCCATATATTTTCTAAATATTTTCTAAACTTACGCCTCCATAAGTTGTTTGGACTTAGCATGTTGCTAAATAAACAGAATAATAAAATTGTAAAAAATATTCAGTCATTTTGTTGTTTTTCCATCAAAAGTTTGATATTAAATGACAATTGAAATAAGAACATTCTTGTATACGATCAGTAGTATTCGGCGATGAGACAGCTACTTTCCACCATGATTCGTTAAACGTCAAAATTGTCGCATTTGGGATTCAGAAAAGTTTCAAGTGTTTGTTATGTAATAAATGCTTACATCTACAATTTTTTAATTTTTTTGTGGATAGACCTAATCCATCGAAGCTGCCTTTCACCCCGTGTCGACCGGTTCGGGGGAAACGCTGAAATTAGTGCTAGGTCTCTTCTCTTGTTAAGTTGAGATCAGTTGTCATAGAGAAATATTTGGAGAGATTGGGAACTACTGAGCACATAAAATTAAACCTTTTATGACTGATGCAATTTCCCATTGAGTAGAGAAACGGACGCAAAATAATGCTTAGAGAACAAAAATAAGAAATATTTATATCGATCATCCTTATGATTCACTGTAAGGATTTGCATCGGTGTACTGTTCAACGCCATCAATTCGTATGTTTTAATTTAAGATAGGAAAAAGTGCGAAATGATTTTAATTTGAAACTATAATAAAATAAAGAGTTACTTTAATATAAAATATTTAATAAAATATTGCCTAAAATACGATACGATTATTTAGTTGATAGCGTTTTTATCCTTCTCTGCTCAATTCTACCCTATGCAGTAACATGAATATTCATCCTCTATTTCATGGTTCTCAATTGATCAGGGAGTTAACAGACAAATTATGACGCGCATTACTCTCATAATTTCACTATTCAGTCGTTTGGTAGATACAATATTGATTCCTTTCTATCCTTTTTTACTGGACCAACAACATCCCCTGGCAGTCCCCTATAAATGCAATGCATTCAAGGGCTGAAAGACGATAAGGAGTTGGATGGAGGAAAGATGGAGTAGTATTTGTTGACATCTGTTTTGATTCTCTGGATGTCATAATTGCCGGGAAAGACATTTGCAGGACGTCGATTACACATACGATTACGAACGAATTAATTCTGTAATTTGTAGCGCGGCCAGCTGTCCAATAGACAACAAATGAAAGTCGTGTATCTCTATCGAACTTCCTCACGTCCGCCATGAGATCACGAATATCCGGAGGACAACAAACACCATAAAATTATCAATAGAACAGCGACACACGTCCCACATTACGACGATGATCAAGAGAGACAATATAATTGGATATCCTACCGTCGCATATCAACACCATTGCCCGCCTCTGAACATGTTCAAGTAGCTCTAATGAAGATCTTGTAGCTTCCTACCTACCATATATGAATTACATCTTAGGAAGAGAAGATCAGAGGGAGTGAAGTATTTCTTGCACCGCTTTAAAAAGCCTAAACTCTTGATTGCTTCCTGCGACACATCGAATACTACGTTTTGTCCAACGAACATCACATTTTATTTTCATGCCCATCCTAGAGCGTATCATCATATCATCAAGAGCGTCCGATTTCTCAATATCTACACCGTTCATAGTAATCGACGACAACCTTGGATCAGTTAAACGCGTGTGACACACAAAAAGGGAGCACTGGGTCTTACGTGCATTAAAATCTACTCTATTCACTCGACGCCATTCTGAAATGGCCAGTAAATCCTAGCTGAGTGACTCATCCATTAATCGCCCTTTTTCCTCAATTTCTTGGTGACCCTCATTATCTTAGGCCTTTGTGTATTTTAATTCCTGAAGTACCCCTCGATTTTCATTAATAAAGACAATTTCTGAGAATTTTCTTTGGAAAGGACTCGCTTTCATTAAAGATACCTCAGATCACCTCATGTATTTTCTGGAAAATATCTCAGTTCTTATTTTCCTTAGTAATTATGCCTTTATTACTGAATATTTCCAAGGAAAGACAATTCCTAATAAGAGATCTTGAGAAGATCCCTTAAAAAAGAACTAAATTGCTTCCATTAAAGAAGATTTCAGGCTACAAGAGGTAATCCTTAGGCAAACTCTTATTTCTTCAAGATGACTTCTTTATAAATACCACTACATTTGAAGGGTTGTCTTGGAAAAACCTTTATGTATTTGCGGATCTTCTACTTATTTAGAGAAAATTAATAATATATGTGTTTTTCTTAATAAAAAATCTTGCAACAGTATCCTCAGAGGAGATTAGTTTGTATATGATCCAAGCAATATATTAACTCAATATTTTCCTCAACGAGTCTTCAGTATCTCCTTTGAAAATGCAAGTCTTCAGATGATTCATATCATCATAGATGGAAACATTATTTTTCATAGAGTATGTTTAGGGTATAGACTTCCCTTGAAGTCATCTGTAGTTTGTTTCAGGTTTCCTAAAAAAATATCCCTTTAGGAAACTGTCCATTATCTGAGTTTTATCTGAAGAATGAACTCATTGTCTGGAGGTTCTCTGTAGGAAGTCCTCAGATGATTCAAATGCCATTGATGTGGACATTAATTTTCGGTTGTATAATTTTTTGAGATCACTGTTCATTGTCCATGTTTTTATTTAGACAATTACGTTTAATACATTTAAACAGTGTTGTTAATTTCATGTGAATGGGCCATAACTTCGGTGTGTTTCAAGAAAGTTTGTTAAATATTTTATTTTATTATTCCGTTTCACAATAAATCTCACTCGTGATTTTGTTTTCTATGGAAATGTTTTTCCCCACACTAAATCTTAGTTATTTGCTTGAAACTTCACATTTCCTATAGAAATGTTTTATTTTTAATGTGGCTATTTTCTGCATAAAATCTTCAAATACCCCAAAAATAATCAAAACGTATTGAAATATATTTTTGCTTGTGTATGCGTGTGCCTTTAGGTATCACTTTGGTATGGAGAAAAGGTTTGTTAACCCTAAATGGATTAAATCGAGAGGGCCGGCCACAGTTTGCTTATTTCACAACAATTAATTAATTAACATAAAAAGTGCGACGGCGACGAGGGTCGCACTAAAAGTTGTGCAAAGTTTAAATTTTTTAAATTAAAAAAAAAAACATTTCTTTGGAAATGTGACAACTGCCATGTTTCTTAGTTCGGGAAACCGAAATGTCATTCACCTTTACTTGGAATGCTGATGAAAGCACAAGATCAATTCCACTATTTCCACGATCCACTCATAAAACCGCAATAATTTATGAAAATCGACGTCATCAAAATAAATGATGCAAAATTTATTCATGAGCTTAGGTTTTATGCGCTGATCAGTGATCATTGATATCTGTCTGTAGTGGTCAGTCAAGTGCTGTAGCCGAGACTAGCTGATGATGATCGTTGATTAGTGCAGCGAAGTGTTGTGGTTGTGCGCGAGCATAAAAAACAAGTCATGCCATTTTATTTTATTTAGAATTTTCTATTGCTCAGCCAGCAGCTACCAGTCTCGGCCAAGAACGGCTAATGTTAGTCATAAATATCGGAAGCAGTATGAGGTGTGGAAAAGCTTGAACAAAGTCAGATATTCTCAGCCAGAGTTGAACCTAAGTTTATATGTATTGTAAGCAAATACACTACATACCTCAACATTTTTTTTTAATATTCCAATTAATGAAATTTGAATGAAGTAGTTTTGCGTAAGATAACCTATTCATCTTGCGGAAAGCTACGACATTCAAATTTTATTGATTCGATTATTTTGAAATATGTTGAGGTGATGTTCTTGAGGGGTTTCTTAAAAATTACTACTGAAAATACATCGACTTTTTATACATTGGATATACTGAGACTCTCTGAAGTCATATTTCAGACTTTCTTAAAACTGATGACCACAGTATCTGGAAATATTTTTAATGTCGCAAATTCGAATATATCGCTCAATTTCGGAGGTTTTTTTGTTTAGCAAAGGCATTTCGGGTCTGTACGCAGGGATTTCTATTTCAATTTATGATAGATAGCTTATTTTCTGAGCTTTTCATTGGAAATACTAAGCTCTGTGAAGGAATATCTCAGATTTTCCTAAAAACAATGACCATGAATTCTGGAAATATATCTGGAAACTCTTCTATTAGTTTAAGAATGACATTTATATTAGACATTTAACGATTTAAATTTCTTAGGTTTCTTAAGGAAGGAAATCCATGTTTTGTTCAGGGAAGATATCAGTGAAGGAATATCTCAGATTTTCCTTACAACCAATGACCATGGTTTCTGGAAATATTTTTAATGTCGCTATTTCGACATTTCTATTTCTGAGGTTTCCTTTAGAATAGACCCGAAGGTATCTTGACAAACTCCTCTATTAGTTTAATAATGACATTTATATCACACATTTAACGAGTTAAATTTCTTAGGTTTCTTAAGGAAATCCATGTTTTGTTTAGGGAAGCTATCAGTGTCTAAGAGTTTCTCATGAGATGGTCTTGCCATATTTTCAGTTTGGTTTGAAGATAGAAAGTCCACAAGCTCAGACTTTCGTTTTTGGCATTAACGCATTTTCTTCGGATACATTGTGGAGAGTCCTCAAGATAATCCTTCTTTATTTATTTAGGGAAGACCTTATACTTTCAGAGAATACCTTACACATTCGGAAGACTTTATACTTTCAGAGAAGACCTTATATTTTCGAAGAAGACCTCATGAGTTAATTTTTTTTTTTATTTATTTATTTAGGGAAGACCTTATACTCTCACAGAATACCTTATACTTTCGGAAGACCTTACATTTTCGGAGTAAATTTCGAAAGGGGATGGTCTTGCCATATTTTCAATTTGTTTTGGAGATTGAAAGTCCTCAATCTCAGACTTTTCTTTTTGTCATCATTGTCCTCAAGATAATCCTTTTTTATTTATTTAGGGAATACCTTTCGGAGAATACCTTACACTTTCGGAAGACTTTATACTTTCACAGAAGACCTTATATTGTCGGAGAAGACCTTACACTTTCCTCAGAATTCATCACGCTTTCGTCGTCAAACTTCATAGAAGACTTTGTTGAATTTAATGAAGATATATTTTTGTTTTAATAAATACTACATTTCTGAATGTTTATCTTTAAAAACATCTCAATATCTAGATTAGCCTTTGGAATAAATTATGTGGCTAATATTGCTGTTGGGAAATTTCTCAAATGATTAATTTCTTTACGAAAAAATGGTATGAAAAGATTTCAATTTTTGAGAAAAATCTTCGAAGTTATAGCGTTTTTGTTGGTAAAGACCTAATATTTTCTTTAGCAAAGGCTTAGTTAATGTTTGTCTTTATTAAAGGCATCCATATTTGAGAGCTTCTCTTTAGGAAGCATTCAATATCTAAGATTATTCCTTAGAATGAACACATTTTCTGAAATTTCTCCAAGGTAGATCCTCTGAAGACTTAATTTCGGTTTTAGCAAAACCTCCAAAATCTGAGTTTCTCATGGAAAGATATAACTTTTCTTACTTATTGATTTACCTTAATACTTCACCAGTCATATCATGTCATTAGCATTACCAGGTAATGACATCTAATTACCGCCCGCATATTTGTAACTAATATGTAATGACTTACTAATAGTCATTGATCCACCGTAATTATTCGTATCTAATTCATTAGTAAATTTCGGGGTAAGTAGTTATTTGGCAACTTCTTGATATGTCTGCTAGTAAGATGATGAATCGTGATGAATTGTTATGTATTTCGATTTCGCTTAATGTCATTTAGTAATGAAATGATACGTCGTTCTGAGGAAATACCTTCAATGTTGAGGTTTTCTCAGCCTCAACATTTAAGGGTGTTTAATGAGGACCTCAATTTTTTTTTGAGGGAAGATCTCAATTTTTTAGTTTTTCTCAATCTTTCTTAAGCTTTTTTGGATAATTTCTTTATGAAAGACTTTAGTTCCTGACTGATTGACTAAGACAAGACCTCAACTCGTGAAGACCTCAACTCTTTAGAGAATGCCTAAGTTTCTAAGAATTTGTTTAGGGTGACTACAATTTCATGGGGTTTCCAGAGAATATATGACGTCCTGATACTTTCTTTAGGTAAGAGTTCACTCTCTGAGGCAGTTTTTGAGATTTCTTTAGGGTACACATTAGTTGTTGGTATGATTTTCTTTGGGAAATACCTCAGTTTCTGTGAACTTATTAAGGATAGACCTCGGTTTCTTAGGGTATCTTGAGAGAATGTTTGAGCTTTAGAAGCTTACCTCAAGGAAGTTTCTGAAGTGATCGTTAAAGAGGTTCCACTTTCACGATTTTGTAGGATTTCTGGACACGTATTATTAAAATGTTCTAAGTTTAGTGGGTTTATTATGTTACAGTACGTTTTTGAGGGTTTTCATAATGATTTGTAAAGGACACACCTAAAAATCGCAGATTTTCTAAAAAAAGATCCTCAACATCTTCTTCGTCTTTATATCTTCCTTTAAGATCTGTGAACTTTTCTTAAATCAAGCTTCACTTTCTTAAGTTCACTCCAAACCCCGTTAATCAACCGCTTTGTGCAAAACTTCCACGGGTCCCCCTCGCATGATTAAATCATCAATTTCAATTTAACAAAACCAATACAATCATCAAATTTCCTTTAGAAAGTCATTAACTGATTGGTGATAAATCCAAAAATGATTCGTCACATTATGTAAAGCCCAAACGTGACCGACAACAGACCAGACTTGTGGACGTCAACTTTTTTCGGCAAAACATTTAGTCTTGCTCACTTCGAGCGCAAAAACAAAGCGCATCTTCAGGCATATCCATCCATATACAACATCCATGTACAATATAATATGCTAAATAAATAATTGGATGCTATTTCAAATCAGCCGACATCACAAGCTAGAGACACACACACATACATTGTGACCAACAAATTATGAGTGGGACTTCCCTAAAGCAATATTTAATGGGCAACAACAACACATCATTTGGCCAACTTAAAGCAACAAAACCTAAGCGAGGAGGCGGAAGATGTGACAACGAGTGAGGGAAGAGACCTGCTATCCCATGGGCCGGCTCACAATTGCTTTCGTTTTATAGGCGCGATTCCTTGCCCCCCCCCAAACAAACTTCATGCACAGAAACGCACAGCTACTAACTTATAAAAGTATTATTTTAATCTGTTGCTTTTTTTATTATACAAATACATTTGAATTTCTTTTAAATTGTGTCTTGAGATTTGCATAAAAATCAAGTTGAAAGCAGTCAACTTGAAAAAAGCAAATACAGATAATGTCATGTAAACTGGTTATAAGAAGAAGAAGAAACCAATCGAAAAGCCCCAAACAATACCGCACACTCCGAACACTCATCTTCAAAGTCATAGTAAACTATGACAAAAAGTCAATAATCATTGTTACTCATTTGCATTTTTGGCTAGATATACCAGCAGAAATCAATAAAGTTTGCAAAAAAAAAAAAACAAAAAAAAAAACACTTCCAAAAACATTCGGTATCCATCCACTCCCATTGAGCGCACTAAAAACAAGCACGCCAACAAAGTAAATGTAACAAGAAGACACACGTGAAAGATGATCTTCTCATCAGCATCGTCAACGTCAAGATCGGCAGAGAAATTCCAAAGCCATCATTCACACTCGCAACTTGAAATAATTTACATACACTAAAAGCCATTACTCTTTTTCATGTGGGCCAGGTACCAACATATCATATTCAAATATTCACTTATAGGAGTAGTTAAACATTCCGCAAAGTTCATTAGAATATTTACTTGTTTTTCTTCTTCTTAAAATGCTTCTGCATAAGCCTGTCGAGGATGACCACGATCAGGTTGGTGAGACAAGATTTTCTTTCTAGGTTCCCCCAATGAAAATATATCAGTCTTTAAATATTTCCTTCGTCAGGTTGGCAAAACAAGGTTTTCTTCCAAGGTTCTCTATTAAAATATATCAGTCATTAAATATTTCCTTAGTTCAGATTCCTAGATTTCTCTAAAAAATGGTTTCCTTGGTTTTGATATATTCATTAAAGAAAACATTAATTTCGTTTGAGTTGCTAAGGTTTGCAGAGGTTTTCTGTGGTTAAGACCTCAGTATCTGAAGTTTTCTGTGGTTAAGACCTCAGCATCTGAAGTTTTCTGTGGAGAAGATCTCAATATCTGAGGTTTTCTGTGGAGAAGATCTCAGTATCTGAGGTTTTCTGTGGAGAAGATCTCAATATCTGAGGTTTTCTGTGGAGAAGATCTCAGTATCTGAGGTTTTCTGTGGGGAAGACCTCAGTATCTGAAGTTTTCTGTGGGGAAGACCTCAGTATCTGTGGTTTTCTGTGGAGAAGACCTCAGTATCTGAGGTTTTCTGTGGAGAAGATCTCAGTATCTGAGGTTTTCTGTGGAGAAGATCTCAGTATCTGAGGTTTTCTGTGGAGAAGACCTCAGTATGTGAGGTTTTCTGTGGAGAAGACCTCAGTATGTGAGGTTTTCTGTGGAGAAGACCTCAGTATCTGAGGTTTTCTGTGGAGAAGACCTCAGTATCTGAGGTTTTCTGTGGAGAAGACCTCAGTATCTGAGGTTTTCTGTGGTGAAGACCTCAGTATCTGAGGTTTTCTGTGGAGAAGACCTCAGTATCTGAGGTTTTCTGTGGAGAAGACCTCAGTATGTGAGGTTTTCTGTGGAGAAGACCTCAGTATCTGAGGTTTTCTGTGGAGAAGACCTCAGTATGTGAGGTTTTCTGTGGAGAAGACCTCAGTATCGGAGGTTTTCCGTGGAGAAGACCTCAGTATATGAGGTTTTCTGTGGGAAGACCTCAGTATATGAGGTTTTCTGTGGAGAAGACCTCAGTATATGAGGTTTTCTGTGGAGAAGACCTCAGTATCTGAGGTTTTCTGTGGACAAGACCTCAGTATCTGAGGTTTTCTGTGGAGATGGCCTCAGTATATGTAGTTTTCTGCGGAGAAGACCTCAGTATCTGAGGTTTTCTGTGGAGAAGACCTCCGTATATGTAGTTTTCTGTGGAGAAGACCTCAGTATCGGAGGTTTTCCGTGGAGAAGACCTCAGTATATTAGGGTTTCCGTGGAGAAGACCTCAGTATCAGATGTTTTCGTTGAAAAGACGTCAGTATCTGAGGATTTCCGTGGAGAAGACATCAGTATTTGAGGTTTTCCGTGGAGAAGACCTCAGTATCTGTGGTTTTCTGTGGAGAAGACCTCAGTATCCGATGTTTTCTGTGGAGAAGACCTCAGTATCTGAGGTTTTCTGTGGAGAAGACCAAAGTATCTGAGGTTTTCTGTGGAGAAGACCTAAGTATCTGAGGTTTTCTGTGGAGAAGACCTCCGTATCTGAGGTTTTCTGTATTGAAGTTCTCAGTTTCTGACGATTTCTGTGGGGAAGACCTCAGTTTCTGAGGTTTTCTCTGGGGTAGATCTACGTTTCTGATGGTTTCTGTGGGGAAGACCTCAGTTTCTGAGGTTTTCTTTTTGAAAGACCCCATCTTTGAGGTTTTCTTTGGGGAATACCTCAGTTTCGAATTTATTCTATTTCTTAAGTTTTCTTTAGGAACGATTTCAATTCTAAGATTTTCTTTGGGGAAGTCCTTCGTTCAAGACGATTTATTTAGAGAACATATCCGTCTTTTGAGGTTATCTCAGAGGGAAGACATTTAATTTTTCGTTTTTCGTTGGGATATAAAACAATTTTTGAAGCTTTCTGTGAGAAAATCTTAGTTTCTGTTCTTTATAGTTAGGGTATAAGAACAACTTTAGGTCTTCTGATCATTTAACCTAACCCATCATACCACACCGATTTAAATCAGTCAAATCACACTCGAATTTATTGAAATTAACAAGTGATAATAGTATGTGTAGTGTACGAGTATATGGTGTGATTGGTGGTAGTCTCCTCGTCATTGTAGTAATGACGTCTAAACAAATATTTGAACAGCAAAAATCATCATCATCATCATTTCAGAATTGATGTCTAACTTACTCATGTATGTTTGTATTTATTATTATTTATATTTGTTTTATTCACTTCTTTTCACTATTGTCTGGTGCTGACTGTATTGTAGCTGTCGGTCGGTTGGTCGATCGGCAGTATTGCTGGTGCTGTTTGTTGGTGGTGGCTGGCTGGTAACAATTGGTGTCAGGCACCCAAAATATCTCCGACGAGATGCTCCCCACTTTAGCATGTTTTTGAACCGTCAATCTCGAGACAGTCACAGACTCGTAGTCAGTCAGTAAGTCACTCAAACGAGTGGTCTGCTGTCAGAAGAACGTCCGCTCAACAGCACAAAAAATAAAAAAGAAACTGATGAAAAATAGCAACATGTGTAGTATTTGCTGATGGTGGATGCCAAAAATATACGAAAACCAAAACACTTATAACACTTATAAGGTGAGAACAGCTATACTTCAACCAGGTTATTTTAAAAATATGTTAAGAAAACATTATTGTTTAAATATCTGTGTGTACCATTATTTCCAATTGTGATACAATGGCGTGATCTGGTAATGCGAGATCTGTACATATACGACTCCCGAAGTATGAAATATAGATCAGCTCTATTGTAATTAATATTGTTGATTGTTCGACAGGCAAAGTACTTGCGGAAGTGTATATTGAATCCATTGTGATATTGTGAAGAGAACAGCTAGAGATAAAAATTAGTGGCAGAACTCTCAGGAAGAATGGTAGAGAAGCAAGAAGGTAGAGCGTTTATCTTAATTATTTAATCGTACTCAAAATAATTTCAGACTCATTGAAAGGGGCCTTCTTCGCTTTCAAACCAGTTCCAAATGTCTAAATTCCCATGGAACATACCAATTTTTGAGGCTTTTTGTGGGGGAAGATCTCAGTTTATAAATTTTAAGGAAGGAAGATCTCAATTTCTGCGGCTTTCTGTGAGGAAGTCCTCAGTTTCTGTAGTTTTTACTGAGGTTTCCCCACAGAAAACCTTAGAAACTGAGGTCTTCCCCAAAGAAAACCTCAGAAACTGAGAACTTCACCACAGAAATCATCAGAAACTGAGGTATTCCCCACAGAAAACCTCAGATACTGAATCTTCTCCACAGAAAATATCAGATACTGAGGTCTTCTCCACTGAATATATCAGATACTGAGGTCTTCTCCACTGAATATATCAGATACTGAGGTCCCCTCCACAGAAAACGTCATATACTTCTCCACAAAAAAAGTTTCTGAGGTTTTATGTTGGAAAGACCTCATTTTTTGATGTTTTCTCCTTTTCTGATTGTTTCAGTGGGGAAGATCTCAGTTTTTGAGGTTTACTGTGGGGAAGACTTTAGCTTTTGAGGTTTACTGTGGGGAAGACTTTAGCTTTTGAGGTTTACTGTGGGGAAGATCTCAGTTTTTGTGATTTTCAGTGGGGAAGTCCTCAGTTCCTGAGCTATTATTTGGGGAAGACCTCAGTTCCTGAGCTATTAATTGGGGAAGACCTCAGTTCCTGAGGTTATCAGTGGGGAAAACCTCAGTTCCTAAGATTTTAAGTGGGGAAGATCTCAGTTTCTGAGGTTTTCAGTGGGGAAGATCTGAGATTTCTGAGATTTTCAGTGGGGAAGATCTCAGTTTCTGAGGTTTTCAGTGGGGAAGACCTCAGTTACTGAGGTTTTCAGTGGAGAAAACCTCAGTTACTGAGGTTTTCAGTGGAGAAGACCTCAGTTACTGAGGTTTTCAGTGGAGAAGACCTCAGTTTCTGAGGCTTTCAGTAGGAAAGACCTCAGTTTCTGAGGTTTTCAGTGGGGAAGACCTCACTTTCTGAGGTTTACAGTGGGGAAGACCTCAGTTTCTGAGGTGTTCAGTGGGGAAGACCTCAGTTTCTGAGGGTTTCAGTGGGGAAGACCTCAGTTTCTGAGGGTTTCAGTGGGGAAGACCTCAGTTTCTGAGGGTTTCAGTGGGGAAGACCTCAGTTTCTGAGGTTTTCAGTGGGGAAGACCTCAGTTCCTGAGGTTTTCTATGGAGAAGACCTCAGTTAATGAGGTTTTCTGTGGAGAAGACCTCAGTTAATGAGGTTTTCTGTGGAGAAGACCTCAGTTCTTGAGGTTTTTTGTGGGGAAAGCCAGATTTTTGGTTAGTTACATGAAAGACCTTAGTATTTTAAGTTATCTATATGGAATTCCTCAGTTTCTGAGGTTTTCTATAGAGAAAAATGATAATTAGCTTCATATGAAGAGTTAAAAGAATTTAGATCTCCGGTAGTGAAAGTGTTGTATTCCAGACATTCGATGGTTCTATACCCGCCTCTTTTCGATTTTGATAGACCATAAAATATCGCCTATTTTCCCCCGCAATTAAATTTATAACTTTTTCATGGAATGGTGACTAAATTCCATTTTTGTAATTCTCTTAAAATTATGGCATATTTTAATATTCAACGTTTAAGCAGCATATTTCATCTCTACTAATTGTGTAGTTTTTAGACGAAGAAAAAGAAGAAAACGACTTCTTGTTGTTCAAGAGCAGCCTGCTTTACGAATAATATACGAATATATAAGTTATTGTTAATGTTAATATTTATAAAACCTTAAGCTTTTAAGCCAAAATCTCAACATTTGTTGTTTATATCAGATGAAATGGACACGCGTCGCGCCATCAATTCATTCAACAAAAACTCACCACTCACGAACATGAACTGATGGCAGTGTCCGGGGGTGTGTGCGAGCACATGCGTGCGTGCGTGCGTGTTTTGGATCATTTGTATTTTGTCTAAATCGTTTTTTGGCCAAAAACAAAAATGTTATCGTTTCACCACCACCAACCAGCAGCATCATTTCAAAGAAAAGAAACTAATACCAAACTTGGACAACAATAAAAAACTCTAAATATATGACCATAATTATGTGAGGACTAATTCGAAATAAATTACATAGCAGCTCGTCGTCGTCGTCAGATTCGAATCGAATCGAGGTAATACCACTCATTTGGTCGATGTGTTAAAAGTGTCCCCTAACATTTTTTTGATGAATGTTTATGTAGATCGCTCGCTGTTTCCATTCCATAGCAACAACAACAGCAACAAACAAAATCAACATCCGAATGTATTATTAATGCAAATAAACAACAAATCATCGTACAAACATTATCGGTCGATGGTTTAAATTAAATATGCAGAAAATAAAAGAAATGACAACGGCACCGAAGAAGAAGAAGAAGCAGCAGAAGACGGCGGTGATTTGGATGAAATAATTCGAAACCGATATCGGCGACTGGTACCAATTAAGCGGTATAGTCGACGCTGCCGCAGTCGACGTCGTCCGTGTCAATCTCGGTCTCGGTATCGTTGGAGACATCGTCTCTCTATTTAGACTGTATTGATTTCAAAATAAACATAATCGAAACAACAACAAATAAATCGCAAAATGTTATTTCAAATTTATACAAACGAAAGAAGATGAAGAAGAAGCTGACAGCTAAGCAATCGATAACAATTTTTCGCCCCTACAGAATCCATAAGAAGAAGAGGAGATCACTACCATCGAGAAGATGATAGAAAAAAAACTTGATTCGAAATTGGCATAAACAATTTCAACCATTCACCGAAATGAGTTGACACAAAAGAGTGGAAAGAGATGCTGTTGTTGGCTGGTGGATAGCCGGTGGCTGGTGCTGTTCTTCTTCTACTTGTCTCGTGGATATCTAGAAGTTAGCCCAACACCAACACCAACAATCCACAGTGCACAGTGATAACAAACAAGAACCAGCAAAGAGATATTGATTGTCAACATATATCTCGAAAAGTACAGTACCTATTGGAATATAAAATACAGAGAGAGATTGTTGAGTAGGAGTTAGACTATCAGAAAACTGAATTTATTGTCACCCTGGCTCCACACAGAGAAAAAACGTATATGATTTCCTTGGTATGCCAATCAATCTGGTAATTATGGGAAGCATTTTTAAAAACTGCTTTGGAGGCTGCCGGCATCTGAAAATTAAATTTATGGTCACATTGGCTCCACATAGTGAAAAAAGGGATATGGTTTCATTGGCATGCCAATTAATTAAAAACTCCTTCGGAGGTTAGCCGGCATTTTTAATTGACAAACCCAGTGTATTTGTTTATTGGCAAAGTTTGACTCTACAGATACTTAATTTGAAGTTTGTCATATAACAATTTAAACAATCTCCTCTATACAAATTTTTGTCCACCACCCACATCCTTTGTTAAAGAATAAAAAATGCAAGTTTTCTAAATTCCAAATGCAGAAATCTATCCGATATTGAAACACTCGTTATAACCGGTGTTCGGTGTTAAACCCGTTCCTCTGTACTATTATTAATAGCTCTTGCTTTATGACAAAATTATGCACAATAATTATAAAAATAAAACATGAAATGAAATAGAATGCTTTTTGTTTTTTTTTTTGTTTTTAATTCTTAAAGCGGTGCATGTCACCATCAGTACCATCACACAACACATTCACATTGATGTGTTCTTTTTTTTTCGGAACAGATCCCACTAATTTATAGCCAATTATGTCAGCTTGCAGCAAATTAATATAATAATATCAAACAATATAATTTTATTGGGGTAGTACAAAGAACAGAGTAAAGAAGTGGTCTTCCACGAATGATACCCATTTTCCCAAAAGTATTGGGAATTTTCAAAGAAAGGCCGTTAATATCGACCAGTCATGGCAAGGGTGCAGAGATACAAGCCGACCGATTTTAAGCCGACAAGCCGCCGCCGCCGATTTTAGTTCAACCACCCATTTCATCTGCTCATATCGACTCCAACCACGCTGCCGACATTAGTTAGAACTCCGTCAAATCTTACTACCAAAATAGACAACCCACTTAAAATTACAAAAGAAAACACAACTGTCGACTTAGACAACCTACTACTGTGAAATATATGGATCTTTCTTGGATTTTGGTATTCATCCCATTATATGATGACGTCTATAGAAAGTTGAATGATTGTATTTTGATTTGAAAGTCGCATTTATATAAGTCAATTCCAGTATGCGTGTCCATGTGTTCCTATAAAAACAAACAATAGCTATTATATTGTTCTTCTTTAGTATGTCAAAGTTGGTAGAGCTTTACCCCTCTTTAGAAGAATTATGATATTCAAAATGTCTGGTCAAATATGCCTCACATGAGAAGCTGCAATTGCAAAAATATTTATTAAATTCATCCATATTATAAATGTTGGGAATGGATTCCCACTTCCAAAAATAATTGTGTGGTATAATAATCACCCATATCGTGAATTAAAGTGGAATTTATTCACGTCGAATTTTCTATTCCCCTGAAGTCGTAATTCTTTAATATGAATATAACTTATTAATTTTTTTGTGTTAGAACAAGAATACGGTGATCTATTCGAAGTAAGAAAGCAGAAAAAACTTGAAGAGATACCAAAATGCACGTTGGCAATATTAAGGGAACAATTCATTCCCAGGGGAATTTTATTCACGATAGGGGTGAATATGAAATTATATGAACATTTGCTAATATTGGCCAATATTAACGAATATTGGATTACTTGCCAAAAAAATTAAAGAAAAGGTATTAAAAACCAATACAAATTGTTCCGTCTATTTTCCCAAATTTGTCAAATAAATAGGGGGTTGATCGAATAACAGAACGAGGCGGCAAATCAGCCGATAATTCTGGTTCGCTTGTAACTCTGCAAGGGTGTCGATGTTATGTCCGTGTACAGGGAATAATACACAAGTACTTTTTTTCAATATATATTTTCTGTTTTAAACCTCTTAAACTCTAAACTTGACAAAAAAAATTTAATATATATTTTTTACAAAATCCCTGTACAAATACGTAATTTATGACCTATTAAAAATTCCAATACAATTTCAATACGCAACAAAGTTGAAATATAATTGCCCAACGTTTGGAATTTTTAGGAGTTGCTCTCACTTATTAGACTATAGCATCTATACACATGGATATTTTAAAAAGATAAAATTTTTCGAAGAATATTAGTATTCTCGTATTTCTCTCCAAACATTGCAAAGAGTCGCCATTAAACACCTATGAATTTTGAAAAGCTATAATTGGTAATGTGAAAAGTTTCAGGTGGATCATAACACTCTTCAAAACGTTCTGTTGCGAGGTTTTCGGGTATATATAAAGGGTGTTTTTTATTGAGGTATAGAACTTCGAATTGAAATAAAACGCAAGAAAATCGTTTTAAAGTCCATCAATTTGGCATGTTGCCGCCGCGGCTGGCTCGAATATAGCCAATTCTACAGGTCCAATTTTCAACCAACGCCACGAATGTTGGCTTCCAAGTCCCCTAACGTTTCTGGTTTGTTGGCGTAGACGAGCGACTTCACATATCCCCAAAGAAAATAATCCAATGGTGTCAAATCACACGATCTTGGTGGCCAATTGACAGGTCCATTCCGCGAAATTATGCGCTCATGGAATGTTTCCTTCAATAATTCGATTGTGACGTGCGCTAAATGGACGGAGCTTGCGGTGAACTTCGCGAACTGAACCATTACTTTCGAAATAAATTTGCACGATTTGCAAGCGTTGTTCTTTTGTCAACCTGTTCATGATGAAATGGCAAACCAAACTAAATATTAATCACTTGACAGCTGACAAAATGGCCGCCAGTTAAAAAAGTGATGCCAACTTAAAGTACTATACCCCAATAAAAAACACCCTTTATATATTTATATAATTGTTCAGATATCAATTGCAACTGACAATCAGAATAGAAGTTCGAAGGGTGATTTGTGTAGGAGGTACAGGAAGGATCGTGGCAAACTCCACCATTTTAAAGTGATTATATAGATAAACTTTGTCATATACCAAAATTTAGCCAAATCGGATGATGACATATTCTTGGGCGACATTGTCGTCGGCGACCACATTGGAGACAATGTCGTCACATTGTAGTCGAGGACCTTATTGCTTATAATGTCGTCACATTGTCGTCGACCATATTGGTGACAATGTCGTTACATCGTCAATGACATATCGACAATTGTCATCGTCGACATATTAACGACAAAGTCGTCACATTGTCATCGACGAATTCATAAATCCATCATAGGAAATTAAAAAAAAAACAAAATCGGGAAGAAATAAACTGAATTCTCTCTTAATTAATGCATTTTTTATAGCTTATCCTCAATGTCGGTGTCTACAAGACCATCTTAACGACAATACCGTAGGTGACATTTCGAGAATTCGTTGAGGAATAGTTGACGACAATTTTGGGAAGTTATCAAGTTAAACTTTATATATACTAGGATATACCCCAGGATGAAAATAAAAATGTAACATAAAAAAAATACACGGGAAAAACATGATTTTTGCAGGTATTTTAAGGAGTGTTTATTTGAGATAAAAAGTTTTCTGAAGGCCAGATTGAGAATGTTAAATATATTAAATTATGGAATTTTGGATTTTCAAACTTTTTTTCTGATTGCTTTAATATAGAAAAGACCTAACTCGTGTTTGGTTATTCTTATGAAACACGAATATTTCTGACATAATCATCAACAAGAACACACAAAGAATATGAGTGTTCCATGAAAGAGAAATATAGGAAAGTTCAAACCAAAATATATGAAGGGGCCGGATCTTTCACATGGTTTGTCATTAGATGTGTGAAGTGCCCCCCGTGGTTAGAAGACATTTCCGATATCTGTTTTCTACTAACAGTTCTAAAGACTTTTCAGTTGAAATTGAGAAAATACAAGTAGAAATTGAGAAATGAAAATTGAAATTGAGAAAATACAAATTGAAATTGAGAAATGAAATTTGAAATCAAGAAAATGCAAATTGAAATTGAGAAAATACAATTTGAAATTCAGAAAATACAATTTAAAATTGAGAAATGCAACTTGATACTCATAAATTTAAATTGAAATTAATGATTGTGTTTTTTATTGAGGTATAGAACTTCGAATTGAAATAAAACACAAGAAAATCGTTTTAATGTCCATCAATTTGGCTTTATTGGAAGGATAATTTTATGCCATTAATGTTTAAATATGATTTCGGGCATGTGGCCGCCGCGCCGCGGCTGGCTCGAATATAGCCAATTCTACAGGTCCAATTTTCAACCACTTTCTCCAATTGCTGTGCACGGTGGTGAATCGATCCATTCGGGTCCTCTTCAACACTTTGCTCTACAGCGGCAATTGTTTCTTCGGTGCGCACTGTTCGACGTCTCTGCGGATGCGTATTATCACATAGAGTAAACGTAGTGCGAAAACGATCCATGGTTAACCGAATTAATTGCTCTGATGGACGATTATGTCGACCATAAAATGGTGAACTTCGCGAACTGAACCATTACTTTCGAAATAAATTTGCACGATTTGCAAGCGTTGTTCTTTTGTCAACCTGTTCATGATGAAATGGCAAACCAAACTAAATATTAATCACTTGACAGCTGACAAAAAGGCCGCCAGTTAAAAAAGTGATGCCAACTTAAAGTTCTATAGCCCAATAAAAAACACCCTTTATATTCTCAATTTCAAATTACATTTCTGAATTTTTATTTTCTCAATTTAAATTTACATTTCTGAATTTCAATTTGCATTACCGAATTGTATTTTCTCAATTTCAATTTGTATTTTCTCAATATGATGTTGTATTTTCTCAATTTCAATTGGTATAGAATAAATAATTTTCTTTGAAAATTATTACCAATATGTTCTCAACTTCACATCTATTTTATTAATTGGCGATCGTTTTTTGTAAAAACAATACATCTATTAAATATACATAAGAAATGAAAAGTGAATTGAGAATTCGTTCAGACTTTGCCATCAGTTCTGATATATATCCCAATCGACCTATATTTTCACTTCTCCTTCCAATCGTTTCAAAATTTCCACCGAACCCCCTACAACATTATTTATAACCCCTCGTCATAAATAATTTTATGTTTGCAACCACTGTACATCAGCCACTAAAGCCAGCCAGCCATGACAAGGGTGGCATGTTTCGCGTGTTCTTCTTCGACGTCGTCTTTGAATCATTTGATCGATCTTTGTTGTGTGCATTGAAATGCTTTGCCATTAGAATGATAAAGTACTTTATTTTTCAAAAACAAATTTTGAAGTTGTTCAACAACTTCCCAAAAAAAACCAAACCAAAACGATAATAAATTATTGAACGGGCATGGATAGGAAAACAACAACAACAAGAATAAATATTCTAAAAATTCACACAGCACACTAATACCCCAGCGATATTACACTTTAAATGTGATTTTTTATGTATAATAATTCCGAAAGAAAAAAGTTTGCGATTTGAAAACGAAAACTAGTTCCATTTTTTTTGTTCTTTTGCGGCTGCTGCTGTTTTGGTGGCTGGTGCCACTGTCCAGTTGGCAAAAAGGTTTTTATCGCACTGTCGCGCCATCGCATCTATTGTGTGGGACCAAAGCAAAAATGCCAGTTGAACTTGTCTCGCCACCACCAGTAGTCTCGATGGAGGGGTTTTTCTCAGCCATAGCTCATTTTATTAAATATGCTACTGACATTTTTATTCGAGTGAGTCTCTGTCTGTCTGCCAGCCAGCCAGCCTATCGTGGTGGTAGTAATAGCCGACGCCGCAGCAGTGCTTACGACGAATGTCGTTTGCAAATTTGTCTTCGGCTCTTTAGCTTTATAATTGGTTTAAAATTGAAATCGAAACTAGTTTTTGCCTTGATTTGTTTTCAAATGATATCTTAATAAATATTTATGTTGCGTGTCGAATGTTTTCCGAAATTTGGCGCTACCTATTTATATTTCTGTTGCCATTGTTCTATTGTCTCTGAGAACGAGGAGGAAGGGGAGGAGAACACATTTCGTTGTGCTTGGACTGTAGAAATCACACCTGTGAGTTTTAGGTCTTTTCTTTATTTCTTGGAAGAATATGAAAATATTATTCTGAAAATGAAAAGCTGAGTCATTGCAATTTGATTGTGAAATTGTTGAAGCGAAGTTGAAGTATTTCCAAGAAAACTTTGGAGAAAAATATGTATTTCATTCATAAGAATTGATTATAAAAATATTTTCTTGAGAACAATAAACGCTCATTTTGACTTCCTTCCTTCCATTAACGAATATCACACAACCACATCAAAACCAATAGATTTGCCTATAGGAAAGAAAGAAAGGTAATTTCCCATCGATAACTCGCTGTAATTTCTATCGTGTGGAGAATACAAAAAAAAAACATATTTTTTGAATATGACTAAATAGGGAATATTTGAGATAAAATGTCCTTTAGATAGAGAATGTTAAAATATATGCAATTATAGAATTTTGGATTAAAAAATCTGCAATGCTTATTTTAATATAGAAAAAGACTTAATGTTAAAATATATACAATTACGGAAATGTCGATTTTCAAACAACTCTGCAGTGAGTGTTTTGTTATAGAAAATATTGCCTATTCTTTTAAAACACATTATTCTGTCGGAATCATCAACAAGAACTCCCAAAAAGGCAACCAGACTTATCAAAAAATGACCCAAATTCTTATAGAATATCTTAAAAATTCGCTTTTGCCAATTGAGCCAAATGGACACACCTCAACTCGTTTATCCCACACAAATGACTAAAAGCCAAGGTTGTATGAAAACCAAGCCTATAATGAATACACATACATTTGAATTGACCTTAAAATTTGATATATTTAATTGAGATCGATTTGACATCTAAAAGAATACATGTAAACCACCGGGGGGTAACACTGTCACATCTGTTTGGCGCCAACTTTTATTTAAAATTTTGTTAAATTTAATTTCAATGTTATATGAGTATGAAAAAGAATATATTTCCAATAACACTAACTACTTGATGCTCCCGTTACAGAGCGACCTCGTAAAAAAATACATGTTTATAGAAGAATATATCTTTCGTTTTTATGTTTGAAGAAAATCCATTAAAATACACATGATATTGTCTAGTTTGAGACCATTACATGATGGAAAAACCGACCGACTCACAGTGGGAAAATAATTCTGTTGGGCGCCAGAATTGATTACAACTTATTTACTGTCCGTTAAATGCCAGGGGAATGTTACGCTGCAATATTTCTGATTCTCATGGAATGGTAGGAATTGAGTATGAGAAAAATCGAAATATTTTTTTCAATACAAAACTAATATATTTTTATATAGAAAAAAGTGACTGAATTTACAATAATATTTGTTATTAGAAAATTATTTATTTAGGAAATTATTTAAAATTAAAATTAAGATTTGGAAAAAATTATTGTTTCTTTGCAAATTAATTTTTTAACAAAAAATAATATTTTTTTAACAAAAAATAATATTTTTTTAACAAAAAATAATATTTTTTTAACAAAAAATAATATTTTTTTAACAAAAAATAATAACAAAAAATAATATTTTTTTTTTTGATTTTTTTGTACAAAAATATCAGAGTGTGATTGCTAGTAATTTCTGAGATATCGGCAAAAATCATGGGAAGCTAGAATGTGATTCCATAAGAAAAGATATCGACAAAATTGAAATCTTTCAACACATCTTTCAATATAAAAGTATACTTTTATATTTTCCAAGGAAATTGGAAATTGTACTGACAATAATCTGTTCACATCTCTGGCTAAAGCGTAAATATTTTTAGGTTTAAAGTGTTTATAAAAACATTTTCAAAAAACAAATTGCAAATGATTTGGACTACCCGTGCGGATGTTATATCGTCTTTATTGTGACCAAAGTTTGTGCCACTTTGTGTGGGAGGTACTAGAAGGAGTGTGGCAATAGTGTCCATATTCCATGCGAATGTGAATTCTATAAAAACATTGCCAAATATCAAAGTTCACCGTTTTTCGATCATCTGAATAGAAGTTGTAACAGCTTTAATTTTACGTAGTTTTGGCTGATTTGTGTGGGAGGTACTGGAAGAGGGAGTGGCAATATCTCCCATATTTTGTACACTTAAAGTAATTATAAAAATAAAAATATTATCAAATACCAAAATATAGCGAATTCCGAATATTCGTGTGGAAGTTACAACGATTTTAATTTAACACGGGAATATGGGTCATTGTGTGGGAGGGCGTGGAAAGTTCGCCCTTCTTCGAACTTAAACTAAGTTTGCGAAAAAATATTACCATGTGTAAAGTTTGAATTGATTCCCTTCGAGTGTTATCGTGTACACCAGCCAGCCAGCTAGCCAGACGGACGGACATGGCTCAAACATATGAAAAGGTTGTGAAAGGGGTTTGGGGTCTTAAGTCACTCCGTCAACGCGTTAAAATTTTTTCTGTCCCAAATGATATATACCCTCCTACTCTGAGTGAGGGTATAATTAGGGAAATTTTTTTTTTGAAATAAATTATTTTAACTATTTTTATATTTTTTAGGGGACCCAAAATTCAAGAAGAATTTTAATCGGAAATATAATCGGATTCGCTGATTCATACGCTCTTGTTTTGTCGATATTTTAATGACCCATTTGAGTAATGGGTCCGAATTTTCATTTCACCTTTTCAATGTCCTGTAGGACATTGTGTTCTAAAAAATGATAACTCACTTCTGATCACCCTCAAGGAGAATTGTACCAACAGGAAATGACTCATGCATTAATTGAAGTATTTCTCGATTACTTTATTACTTGGTGCGATTTTTTAAACGCATATTCGG
This sequence comes from Polietes domitor, assembly GCA_947397865.1. NCBI lineage: Eukaryota > Metazoa > Arthropoda > Insecta > Diptera > Muscidae > Polietes > Polietes domitor. The sequence continues at coordinate 33,841,816 of OX377621.1, read as the reverse complement.
CAAGTGAGTTGTGATTCTCATTCGTTTGTGAGAATCATTTCCTTAAAGAGGCCGGGTTTGATGTTGAAAAGTCGCTGCGAAGCCACCTGAACGAAACCTTTAGACAGGGTGGAAATCATGATAGTGGTAGTCTGCAGCCAAGTAATAAATGTCACCATGCCATTTGTAAATAAATTTGCATTCTATTAAATATACATGCAAAATGATCTTGAGCCAGGACAATATCCCAGTTCAAATCGAAAAAAATTATAAATTTTTAAGGATGAATGACACGATGATGCCTCCAGCCCAAAGTCCGTACCAAACAGTCACGTTATGGGTGGAGTTGTTTCTCAACAACCAATTCAAGATTTTGTAGCCGAAATGTTACAATTTAGACTATTAACGAAGCCTTTCAGTCGTTTTAATATCTTTTTCATACTCTCCTATTACTCGCTTTCGGATTTTTTTGCCCATACGTGTAGAGTTGATGCGTGCTACGGTACACACAACATCTGCTGCTGCCATTGTTTATAACCAATTCAATCCGATTAGTTGCTCGAACATAAACATTCATAGCCAATTCATTTGGCTCAGCATAGTGTTCGCTCGCTGATGATCACGCGTCTTCATTTAGCATAACTTTAGGATGACACAAGAAGAAGTTAAACGATGACGACGAACAAAAGAAGAAACAATTTCATAGACGATTAACTTATAAATTATAATGATCGCCAAAGAAATTGTGTGCAACACACAACCTTCAATTAAACACATATATAATGTACCTATAATACCTGATGATGTAGAATTTAATTAAATTAAAAACAGAAAAAAATAATAGACAGACAGAGCAACACAACATTCAAACACCCATCTGTTCTGTTCTGTCTGTCCATCCATCCGTCTGTCATTTTCGAAAAAATCAATTCAATTCAAAACTGACATAAACATTTAATGGAGAATTTATTGGAACAATCGAACAAATTTCGAAGATGAAACACAAGCCAAAGCCAAACAAATTGGCAAGAACAATAGTTATGATCGCACAGCAAATCGGTGCAGAAAAAATCAATTTGCATATGAAACGTAAACAAAGCATAATTGATTAAGAAGAAGAATAAAGAATACCAACAACAACAGCAACACTTAATTACCCCGCAAAACACTTTTAAAATATTAATATCGTCGTAGTCGTGGCCTGCCAGCCAACCAGCCAGCCTGTCTGTCTGTTGCTTGTTTTTATTTTATTTTGAAATATTTCGAAAAGATTAAAATAATTTATGGATCCCCCGCTCACTCAGAGTGACGAACCAACCGACCGACCAGACAGGCACCAATCACCAATTGCCAAACACAAAATGTGCTGGTTGGCTTGACAATTTTTTGCAAAATAATTAACAACAACAACAAAACATAAAGAACGCATTGAACTGAAGCTTAACAATAGTGTTGAGTTATATCTGGCTGTCGATAACAAGGAATTATTTCATTTTTGTCTTCATTATTAATATCGTTTCATAAACAAATTGTATGTATTTAAGAGTAATGAAATACGATGATATGAAACGTGAAGCTATGTCATCCCACTTTTTTGGGGTTATATCCCAACCAATGTTGACTTGAAATTTAATATTTTGGAAAAAAGATTCTCTAGAGAGAGTCCTAATGTTTCCAGTGTGGTTAGCTTAGCTTTTCCAAAAATAATTAAGTACGAGGATATGATTATGATAATATTTTGGCAAAGGGATCTCTTTAGGATATAGGGCCAATGTTTCTAGTCTGGTCAGCCTAGCCGTCTCTGTAATGTGATTTATTTTATATGTTGCGATTTTGAAATATAATCATAATCAGCATAAATATCAGCAATAAATAAATGTCCGTTAAATGTCACAGAAATGTAATTCTCTAATTTTCTTGGGATGGTGGGAATGGGAAAATCGAAACAGATTTTTCAATAGAAAAATAACTTTTTCATAGAAAAACTGACTGTTTTCACAAAAATATTTTTTTGAAAATAAAAATGAAATTTGAAATAAAATTGAAATTTGAGGTCTTACGAATGATTTTATTTTTTTATATCTTCTTTTAATTTTGAAATTTTTGTTTTTGAAAAATATTTATTAAAATCAAAAAAAAAACTAAGGGACATTTTCGAAGGTCTTATGATTTGGATGAAAATTGTTGGATGTTTTTTTGCAAATATTTTTATATTTAATTTTTGTTTTTGTGTTTTTTCACAAAAATATTAAATATAAAATATAAAACATACGAAAAATTATTTGTTTTTAGAAAATAAAGGACATTTTCGAAGGTCTTATAATTTGGATGAAAATTGTTGGGATTTTTTTTTTCAAATATTTTTTATATTTTTTGTTTCTGAAAAAATATTTTTTTTTTCGCAAAAATATTAAATATTAAATTTAAAACAAACGAAAAATTAAAATATATATATAAAAATAAACGAAATTTTCGAAGGTCTTACAGTTTGGATATTTTTTATTCTTTATATTTTTTAAAATTTTTAAATTTCACAAAAATATTAAATATAAAACAAACGAAAAAATTTAAAAATATTTGTTTTCAGAAAATAAAGGAAATTTTCGAAGGTCTTATGATTTGTATGAAAATTATTTGGTGTTTTTGTAAATATATATTTTTTTTAAGTTTGAAATTTTGTTTTTTTTTTTATTTTGCAAAAATATAAATTTAAAAAATATTTGTTTTTTTTATAATGAAAATTTTCGAAGGACTCATTTTTTGATGAAATTTGTTGGGTGATTTTTGCAAATATTTTTTTACTTTTTTTTAATTATGAAATTTTTGTTTTGAAAAAATATATATTTCATTTTTATTTTTTCGTGCGAAAAGCTACTCTGAAAATTTCAGAGTGGGATTGCTAATAATTACTGGGATGTCAGCAAACATCGTAGGAAACGAGAAACACACAATTAAACAATTTTCAACAGATTTTCCACAGGAAACAGATCAAAATAAACGTTTTTCAATATAAAAATATGCTCTTGTATTTTTCAAGAAAATGGGTAATTGTACTGCAAAGGATCTGGGGAAAATAAATTGATCTTTGAGATAACTTATTTCCGAGGTGTTGTTACAAAAATATAAGTTCCACCACAAATTATGCGTCGGAAATATTTCTCTGTTTCCAATACAAAGTATTAAAAAAATCAAACAAAATAATAGCATTCCTTAACTGGAATGCATTTGTTGCTTATTAATTTGTTAACGCTTAACATAAATCTTATTGACAACGATTTTCTATCACGTTTTGATTTATTATATGTTTAAAAAACTAGTTTTACAGCCGGGTTTCTCGAAGAAAACAGATGCATATAAAATTTAAATATAATAATAATTAAATTTAAATAAAAATCCATTCCGGTTCAAGAGTGACAAATTAGATATTTTTGGATTTTGATTAACAGAATTTTGACCCGTGACATCTGTATATCGCCAAAACTTCCTAAATATGTTTATGGTATTTATAAATTGGGAACTGTAGATAATGAAAATATGATAAAGAATTCAGCCGGTTTTCTGCGATGTTTCACATCGATCTATCTATCAATCACTAAAGATGCATTCACACAAATTCTTCTCACATGTTCAGCAATAAAAAATCATTCCACTTCATTTATGATTTCTTAATTTAATTTGAGATTAAACATTATTAATATCATACGAAAGGTCTCACTCAGTCTCGAAATACGAAATTAATTCTAGAAACAATTGTAAGTTTTGACTTTTTCTGACATTTATGTTGAGTTTTGGTGTATACAGAGATTAATAAATAGTAGAATTTTAAGGCAAATATTTTGTAGAACATTTTGACCCATTAAATTCCTGTTTTAGGGGTGTTTTTATCATTTTGCACAAAAACGACCAAAAAAGACCCCTATATCGGGAAGATATAGGGTGAAAGTGTTCCACAAAAATGTTCATCGTAGTGTTTTAAGTAATATTACTCAACCTTTACTTAAAATATAAGGTTCACAAGCATATGAGTCATTCCATGTCAAGCGGTACCATTTTTGACCTCAATAGCTTGGATTACTTTGAAAGTTTGTATATGCATTCTTCGCATAAAAACATTTCATACATTTAATTTTTGGAAAAAAAATATTTTCACGAGTTATGACCAATTTAACAGTTGTGAAATTACGATTTTGATATATTATAACTTGATTAGAAGATAATTTCAATTTAAAATATTGAAGTGGTTTTGCATCGCCGCTTTGGATTTTTTAATATTTTTGTACAAGTTTATTTCTTTTATTTTGATTTTCGAAATGATTACATTTGTGATTTTGAAATATGATCGTTATTATGATTATAATGAACCAAAAATATGATAATTATAATTAAGATAGATGTTGACATCTAAAAGAATACATCTAAACCAAGGGGGCCGTCAACATCATGAAATTAACTAAGCGCTCGTCTGTTGGGCGCCAGAATTGATTTAAACTTCCACAATTTTACTATTCGTTAAATGTCAGGGGAATGCAACGCTGCAGTATTTCTGATTCTCTTGGGATGGTAGGAATTGAGTATGAGACAAATCGAAATAGATTTTTTCAATAGAAAACTAATTTTTTAAGTGAGTGTTTTTTTAAAGTGAGTTTTTTCACAGACATATTTTTTGAAAACAAAGGAAATTTTCGAAGCTTTTACGAATGAATGAAAATTGTTGAGTGTTTTTTGCAAATATTTTTATTTTTATTTGATTTTTTTAAATATTTTTTTACAAAAATATTAAAAGTAATAAATACAAAAAACAAACGAAAAAGTAAAAAATATATGTTAATAGAAAATAAAACAAATATTCGAAGGTCTTTTGATTTGCATGAATATTTTTTGTAAATATTCTTTAATGTGCTATACCTTGATAGTTTCAATTTAAAACTTTTAAAATATTAAAGTGACTTGTACTTTGAAAGATTTTACAAATTTATTTCTTTTATTTTTATTTTTGAAATGATTACAGTAATTGATTTAGAAATTTTAAAATAGCTTTCTTAGATGTCTTTTTTAGCGACTGTGTGAGTTTGGAAGTGATGAAATGAAATATTTTTTACGATTGTTTTTTTATTTTTTATTTTGGAAAATTAACAAAATTTTCGTAAAATATCATCACTAAAATACCACATAAATATTTTAAAAGTAATAATTTACCTTCCAAACAAGGTATAGTACATAAAAATCGGCCAAGAATTAGAGGATTTACAGGCGATTTTTTCAAAAAGGTGTGTTCATTACCTTTTTGAAAAAATCGTAATTTTACCACTTGTGTTACCATCTGTATATCTTTACATTTTTGTAAATTTACATATATTGTATACACCCGAAATCCTCACCACAAATTGTTTTGAAAACTGTTACGATATACCTAAAACCTTTCACATTACCATTGTCTGTAAGCTGGGAAACCACAGCACAATACAGCTTTCTCTCCATGAATATAGTAGACAACATTTCTATGAATTTTTTACTATATCTTGAGACAGAAAAAAACAAGGTCAAGGTAATTTGATTAGAAATAAAATTAATTAATATGGCTCAGAAGTTAAAAAAGTTAGAGAAAAGTTATTTCTTTTAAATAAAAAATCTGAAGACAAAAAAATCGAAAATACAAAAGAGCTCACATAGTAATGAGAATTTATTTTGTGTCATCATATAGTCGAACTAGAGGAAATTAAATTAATAAATGATTTTCAATAATTTCAAAAATATATATTTCCCACCTTCGTGATGAAATTTTTGTAATCTAGTGTAACTGGCAATACATTATACATTTCTGATACAGGCAATAATTCATAAGACTGAGATTGATGGGGTGTAAAAAATGTAGCGGGTACCTGCTCTTCATCGCCATCATCATAAATCAATTATTCCACTTTAATCGTTCAACACTAATCTCCGTTTGATGGTGGTGATTATATGATTAATACTCGCATTTCCAATGTAAATCAAAATTCACTTAAAGATTAACGTACCGTAAATAATTCCAATGTTACATTTCCATTGTGCCGTACAATGAAAGTAAGACGGCATTTACATCACAACATCGATATAGCCTAACCCTCCTCCCCCTCCCTTCGTAATTATTTAATAACCCTGTACGAGGAGTCGTCGTCATCATCATTACGAGTATGTACATCAGCAATTGTGTGTTTGAATTTACCTGTAATGAAACAAAATACATAAAACAATTATTATTATTAATTCATTTAAACAATAAACAAACAAACAAACTTGAGAGATTGTACATCACAAATCTCCTATAAATTGATAAATTATGTAAAAAAAACAACAACGATTAAAATACTTTGTAATCAAATTCTATCGAAATTAAATAATTGCATGATCAACTGTGAGTTGAGAGTGCCGACACCACAGGGCACACAATTACATTACAATTATCCGTCCATCCACCCGTTCAATCACACCACCCACCCATCCACCCAGCCAGACATCAAACATCACAGATGTTTGTTTTTGCCATATGGCGGCAATTATATTTTAGAATGTTATTTTTACGGTTTTATGAGGTCCTAAAAATAAAAAAAAATCCTATTGCATAAACCCCAGGGAATGTTTTTTAATGCATTTTTTTCATATGATTTAACAAATTTAGCTTTTATAGCCGCAATTAAAGATTAGCGAGCGAGTGAGAGCGATTGCTAAGCAACAGCACAGCGCCACACATTCATTGTCATAAATATTGTATAAATACAAAGCAGCGACTGAAGAAAAAAAACTGCACTTTATGATTGATCCATAACGACCCCTCACTCAGTGAACCTTTAATTGTTATTAAGATTAATCTATGCAGACATATTTAGTATTAGAACAATTAAATATGTATAGTTGATAGTGGCTATGGCAATATCATTTGCTATAACACAAGCTTACGGAGATTTGGTGGTGTGTCCAATTAAAATCGAGCCGGCCAAATTTAGTACATCATCATTTAATGCATCAAATTTTAATTCTCTACTAGAAAATATTAGAGAATAGATGGAAAAAAATTCATAAAATATTTTTATCCGACTTTTGAATTTTTCGAATAAAATTTCGAAAAAAGAATAGTATTTTTTTTTTGAATTTTTATTCAATTCAAAAGTCGAATAAAAATTGTATATAGATTTGTAAACCTCCACCTCCAGGATGGGGATATACTAACTTTGTCATTCCGTTTGTAACACCTTGAAATATCGTCCTGAGACCCTAAAACGTATATATATTCTTGATCGTCATAAAATTCTAAGACGATATAGCCATGTCCGTCCGTCCGTCAGTTGAAAGGACGTCCGAATTTTCCATAAATGCGTCTTATAGTCGTAGATCTGTTGGGATTGAAACTGGGCGAAATCGGCCCAAAGGGAAAAAATTTTCCCTCACTATGACTAAAAATACCCCTAATATTTTAGAGTATTTAAGCATATTAAGCATACTTACTTGATATTGGGTTTGCGCATTCCCCCTATAACAGAAACGTGCACCATAAAGTGATTCTTATTTGTAGGGGGTGAAATGGTACAAAAAGGTATAAAAATGGTACCTATCAAACGACAACAGCTAGAAACACGAAATTCGGTGTGTACAAAGTTTTTTTTCACATTCAATTTTCAAATTCGGGTAAAGGGGTAAAATGGGAATAAAGGGATAAAAATGGTACCAACCAAACGGCTGCACCTAAAATAATGAAATTCGGTGTATACATTCCTCTGATTGCGTAGACACGTAAAATAAACGGATTTTTCGAAATTCGTGCTTTTGGGGTTAAAACGGAAAAAGAGGATAAAAATAGTACCAACCAAATGACTGCAGCTAGAGAGTCATGAAATTCGGAGTATGACTGTGTAGGCAAGAAAAATAAAGAGTTTTTTTCCAAATTCGTACTTTCAAGGGGTACAATGGGTAAAGAGGGATAAAAATAGTACCAACTAAACGACTACAGCTGTAGAATGATGGAATTCGTTGTGTACGTCCTTCTAATTGCGTAGACACGTAAAAAAGAGATTTTAGAAAGTCGTACTTTTAAGGGGGTATAGGAAAAAAGGGATCAAAATGGTACCAACCAAATGGTCGCAGCTAGAATCATGGAATTCAATGCATACATTCCCCTGACTGCATAGATATGCAAAATAAAAAGATTTTTCCAATTTTTTTATTTTTACGGCAAAAATTTTTTGAATCATGATAAATAACCTTATTTAGCACTATGTACGTGAGATAATGGATTTTCAAAATTTGTAATTTTGGAATTAGAATAGAAACCAACTGTAGCAATATTTATGATATTTAAGCTTTTTGAGAATGTAAATATAAGAATATTTAATTTTTTAATTGACTTGACTTGATGTATTATTGCGATATGTAAACGTATTGGTAGCCTTGATTTATAAGCGTGGTTTGAAATAATTAAAATATCATATTTATTTATAAAATGTGGTTAAAAGAGGATACAAATGAAAACACCACCCTGATCAAAAAATATATTTTCAATCAAAAAAAAACATATGTTCTGTAAAATTCGGGTGAAATTGTATAAAAAGTGATGAAAATGGTTCCAGACAAATAGATGGACCTGGAATCATGTAATTCTTTGTGTATAAATCTCCAAATACATCGAAACGCAAGATGAAGGATTTTTCGAAATCTGTACATTTAAAGAGAAAATGGGGATAAATGTATAAAACTGGTACCAACAAACATGGCTGTAGGTGTGTATATTCCTCTGTCCCAGTAGACGCGAAACATAAAAGGATTTGTCATGAAGACCGGAAAAGGGATTAAAATGGTCCCAACCAAATTATTATTACGTAGACGCACAATATAAATGAATTTGTCAAATTTGCGCTTTTAAGAGAAAAGCGGGGCAAAAATGGAACCTCCTGGGGAATAGAAAATTCCATGTGAATAAAATCCGCTTTTATTCACGATAGGGGTATATTAATGACGATGCCATCACATAATTTAACGACAAGAGATCCTTTTGGGAACACATCACTGCAGTACATCATAGCATAGGGGCTATCATTCAACTCACATCATAAATATGAAATTTTCTATTGGTATTGCATTTGCAAAAATGCATTATAATTTTAATTTTCATTGCAAAATTTTAAGAAAAAATGGCCTTAAAAATAAAAAAGTTAAAGATAAAATATGATCATCATCATTGTAACTAAGCTACGCTTTGGACTCTTTAATTTAATTATATTTGCCTTGAGTAATACTAGTTAGAAACAATAGGGCTGTTTTTCTGTAAGACTAACAAAATCCTAAATAAAAAGTAAAAATTTTACTAAAAATAAAAAAATATTTTTTAAAATTGCCACCATCAGCAATATCAATACCAAAACAATCCAAGCCATCGAGGTCAATAATAAAGGGTGATTTTTTAAAAGCTATAGGAAAGTTTAAAAAAAACACATAAAATTCAGAAAAATTCATGAAATCTTTATTTGAATCTATAGTACGGTCCATATAATTTAATGTTTGAAGATTATTTCATGCAAATGTTGACCTTGACTGCGCCTCAAATGGTCCATCCGCTTAGTCCAATTTTGGCATTTCCACGTTTTTGAGTAACAGTGGCCCAATTGCTGCGAACGGCGACGAATCGATAATTGAAGGTCATCATTAACACTGGCCGATACAGCTGCGATATTTTCTTCAGTTCGCACTCTACGTAAGCGTGTTGGTGGTTTAATTTCCAACAATGTAAATTTGGTGCGAAATTTAGTCACAATAGCCCGAATAGCCGCTTCAGTGGGTCGATTAAACTGACCATAAAATGGAAGAAGCGCGCGATGAACTTTCTTAACAGCGCACGCATTTGGTAATAAAATTCAATAATTTGCAAGCGTTGTTCGTTTGTAAGACGATTCATGGTTAAATTATAGACCAAACTGAAGATGTTTGACAGTGAAACAAAACACGAAACGTGCGTCAGCTGTTCAAACCAGTGTTGCCAAAAAGATAATAGCTAAAAAATCACCCTTTAGTACCGATTGACATGGAATGACTCATTTACTGGTTAGAGGCAACTCAGAACGGTTAATGATGTATTTCTACTCGTAAATGTTGCCAAGAGAATAATTCAGAGGGTCCTGGACCAGATTTTAACTGTGCACAAACGTACATATGCGTCCGATTTAATCCATATATTGAAATATTGAATAAAAGGGGAATTTATTATTTGAATCTAATCTAATCTATTTGATTCTATTCCCATGGAAGTCTAAGATGCCATTATAAATATATCTCGGGAATAGTTTTAACTTATTTTTATTGGAACACAAATAAAATAATCAATTCGAAGTAGGAAGACAGAAAAAACTTAAAAAAAATGCTAAAAATCACTATTGCAATTTAAGGGGGATAATTCATTCCCATGGAAATTGTATTCACGATAAGGGTGATTGTGATATATAAATATAATATAGCTATAAATAGAAGAAGATAAAAACTATTAACTTAGTTATAAAATGTCTTAGCTGACCTGTTTTTTCGAAAAAGGTTTAGTTAGCTTGTGAATGTGGCTGCAACTGAAATATTTCAGGAATGTTCATAAAACTTATCAATCTTCACAATTCATTATTAACGAAAGCCCAGGATAGATATGAAAGTTGTGGCCTATTAAGTGTGCGAGTGACTAACATAACTCAGCTCATACATTGAATTTGGCATTAGTTGCCCCAAGCTATTTGCAATTGAACAAAAACGTAAAGTACATCGATATAGGATGCCGAATACATTACATTACGTTTTAAAAATAGCCGATTAGTTATATTACTAAGAAGTTAGAGAGACTTGATGCTGAGTCAGCGAAAAAAATTGACATATTTGATAAATTTTTCAAAGAAATATTCCATAAATCAACTCACCTCAGCTCACCTAGTATGATTATTTATTTAGATATTTAAGAAATCTCTTGAGACTCTTGAGAAAAAAATGATACAACTACTTAGTGTTTATTTAAGCAAAACAAAATATTAACGTGTTGGAAGTAGGACCCCGCCCCCCGATGACCAACCGAATATATTTTTAAAATAAAAAATAATCGAACAGCAAATAAATAACACTTGTGCTCGATGATCTTAAAGATTATTGATCGTCCGTTGTCTTCAAATGGGTTTTGGCTGCGTTGGTTTTTCGATGGTGGTGGTGGTGATGCTTCGCCACTTAATATTGTAGTCGTCATCGTCACTGGGAGGACATCAATTAATTGTGTGTTTGATAAACAATTAATATTTGATTGGGTGTTTCATTTGTACTGTTGTGTGTCTGAAGAATGTGTTTTACTTAATCATTCGTTTAGCAAAAAATAAAACATTAGAAGAACTCACTCAAGTGTCCAATTTGTTCGTCGGTGAGTGAGACTAGATGAGAGATAACCTTTGTTTAAAATATATAATTGTAACTTAATATAATTTAAATTGTTACGACAATTATTGTTTTATCTGTCATTGATGTGTGGTGTCTGTTATTTGATGAGCTGTGATTGAATTTGATTATATACAGTCAGTCAAGTCAAGACTGTCCGACAGTCAGTTGATGCCGTTACGTTGATCGACTTCATCAAGAGCATCATCATCATTATCATCATCGATGATAATGGTAATGTGTTGAATAGCCCATGAAATCTACAAAACACCGGCAGTATCATATTAGTAGACCCCCACCACCACCATCACCACCACACCAGAGTGTTACTATTGCTATTAATTACCTTTTAATTACTATATTTTACATACATTAATTTATTTATTTGTATGTTTGTATATTTGTATCGATGTGTCGATGTCCATAAATTGTTATGGGAATTTAGTTAAATATACAATCATAAAACATCTTGTATAACACAATTTGCTGTTTGTACTCCTCCTCGTACAACAATCGTTTATTAGATAAATGCTATAGTTTGATGTTGGGTAAGATTGGAGGGGACACACAAACTCTCGATTTTTATTGACGTCTTGTCTTGTCTAGTTTTCAATCAATTTCAATGTTTAATTAAATGATTAGCAGCTGTCTTTAGTCAAGTTGGTAGCAAATATTAACACCATTAATTGTGCAATAAGTAACCAACCTAGTGTAGTAGACGCGTAAGTATTTTTCTTATTTTATGTTCATGAATTATGTATTCCCTAGACTATTGACTGAGCAAATAAATATGTAGGGACTGTCCCTGAGAACAAATGTTTTAATCATAAAAAATATTGAATAATGAGGCTACGCAGCTTGATTCTATTGAAATCGATAATGTTGGGATGAGTTAGAACAAGCAAAAATGACTACCTCGCTGGAAAATGAGATGGGCTATATACACCCTGAAAATGTCTTTTGTATTACATCTTGGATTTTATATATTTTATATTTATAACAATGTTCGAATGTGTTAAAGGTTTGGAATTCGAATTTAACATTTCCGGGAATTCCCGGAGAATCTATATATATAAAAGAGTTGCGTTACTGACTGACTGACTGACTGACTTATCATTGACCAGCCCCCAGACCAAACGGCTGAAGCCAGGGTCATGAAATTTTCAGGGTAGTTCCCAAATATGACGTAGACGTCGACTAAGAAAGGATTTTACGAAATTCGTACTTTTAAGGGATAAAATGGCCCAAAAAGGGATAAACATCGAACCTTTGTCCTGACTAAACGGCAGTAGCTATAAACATGAAATTCGGTGAGTTCCTTGCAATGACCATGCAGACGAGCTACAAATGGGGATTTTTCGAAATTTGTACTTTTAAGGGCCGAGCGGGACAAAAAGGGATAAAAATGGTACCAACTAAAGTATTACAGCTAGAAACGTGAATTTTGGTATGTAAATTCCTCTGACCATATAGAAACGAAATAAATTTGGATTTTTCGAAATTTGTGCTTTAAGGGACGAGCGGGACAAAAAGGGATGAACTTGGTACCAACTAAAGTATTACAGCTAGAAACGTGAGATTTGGTATGTAAATTCCTCTGACCATATAGAATCGAAGTAGAATTTGATTTTTCGAAATTTGTACTTTTAAGCGGCGAGCGGGACAAAAAGGGATAAAAATGGTACCAACTAAAGTATTACAGCAAGAAACGTGAAATTTGGTATGTAAATTCCTCTGACCATATAGAAACGAAGTAGAATTTGATTTTTCGAAATTTGTACCTTTAAGCGGCGAGCGGGACAAAAAGGGATAAAAATGGTACCAACTAAAGTATTACAGCTAGAAACGTGAGATTTGGTATGTAAATTCCTCTGACCATATAGAATCGAAGTAGAATTTGATTTTTCGAAATTTGTACTTTTAAGCGGCGAGCGGGACAAAAAGGGATAAAAATGGTACCAACTAAAGTATTACAGCTAGAATCGTGAAATATGGTATGAAAATTCCTCTGACCATATAGAAACGAAGTAAAATTTGATTTTTCGAAATTTGTACTTTTAAGCGGCGAGCGGGACAAAAAGGGATAAAAATGGTACCAACTAAAGTATTACAGCAAGAAACGTGAAATTTGGTATGTAAATTCCTCTGACCATATAGAAACGAAGTAAAATTGCATTTTTCGAAATTTGAGCTTTAAGGGACGAGCGGGAGAAAAAGGGATAAAAATGGTACCAACTAAAGTATTACAGCTAGAAACGTGAAATTTGGTATGTAAATTCCTCTGACCATATAGAAACGAAGTAAAATTGGATTTTTCGAAATTTGTACTTTTAAGGGGCGAGCGGGACAAAAAGGGTACCAACTAAAGTATTACAGCTAGAATCGTGAAATTTGGTATGTAAATTTCTCTGATCATATAGAAACGAAGTAAAATTTGATTTTTCGAAATTTGTACTTTAAAGGGGCGAGCGGGACAAAAAGGGATAAAAATGGTACCAACTAAAGTATTACAGCTACATGAAAATTGGTATGTAAATTCCTCTGACCGTATAGAAACGAAGTAAAATTGGATTTTTCGAAATTTGTACTTTTAAGGGGCGAGGGGGAGAAAAAGGGACAAAAATGGTACCAACTAAAGTATTACAGCTAGGATCGCGAAAAGCGAGCGGGACGAAAAGGGATAAACATGCTGTACAATCCTTTAATTACGTTACGGATATTTCAAAATTTGTACTTAAAAGGGGATACGGGACAACAAGGAATATATCCACCAAAAGAAAATTAAATAAATACTATCCAAAAACAGAGACGAATAAAATTAACAAATAACTTGCTTTTTCGCGTGCGAAGCAGCGGGTACTGCAAGTATAAAAATATAAGAATAATTACATTATGCATCAATTTTTTTTTTCGAAAGGTTATGTATGACATTTTCTGATATATTTTGACTTTCTAAACTCCAAAACGATACTAACAATTTTGTATGATATATTTTTTTACTAAAAATACCTTAAATATAACACCCGGTTATATATCTAGCCATGTCCGCCCGTCTGTTGAAAGCACCCTAGCATCTAAACGAAAGGAGCTAGGACATCCAAAATTTCCATAAATGCGTCTTATAGTCGTAGATCGGTTGGGATTTAAACTGGGCGAAATCGGCCTAAAGGGAAAATTTTTTAATTTTTATACCCTCCACCTCCAGGATGGGGGTATACTAACTTTGTCATTCCGTTTGTAACACCTTGAAATATCGACCTGAGACCCTATAAAGTATATATATATTCTTGATCGTCATAAAATCCGTCCGTCCGTCCGTCTGTTGAAAGCACGCTAGCATCTAAACGAAAGGAGCTAGAACGTTCAAATTTTCCATAAATGCGTCTTATAGTCGTAGATCAGTTGGGGAATGCAAAGGGAAAAAATTTTCCCTCACAAAGACTAAAAATACCCATAATAAGCCCTAATTTTTTAGCGTATTTAAGCATGTTTTTTGAATATGTCTGTTTATATTTGCTTGATATTTGGTATGCGCATTCCCCTTATAGCAAAAACGTGCACCATAAAGTTATTCTTATTTGTAGGGGTGAAATGGGGCAAAAAAGGGACAATATGGTACATATTAAACGACAACAGCTAGAAACCCGAAATTCGGTGTGTACACCTACTCTACTCTAATTGAGTAGATACATAATAAAAAAGTATTTTTTCCAAATCCGTACTTTTAAGGGGTAAAATGGGAATAGAGGGATAACAATGGTACCAACCAAACGACTGTACCTAGAATAATGAAATTCGGTATATACATTCCTCTGATTCCGTAGACAAGTAAAATACACGGATTTTTCAAATTTCGTACTTTTTGGGGTTAAAATGAAAAAAAGGGATAAAAATAGTGCCAATCAAATGACCGCAGCTAGAGTCATGCAATTCGGAGTATACTTTCCTCTGACTGCGTAGACACGGATAATAAACGGATTTTTCGAAATTCGTACTTTCAAGGGATACAATGGTACAGAGGGATAAAAATAGTACCAACTAAACGACTACAGCTAGAATGATGAAATTCTAATTGAGTAGAAACGTCAAGGGGGTACCAACCAAATGGTCGCAGCTGGAAACATGGAATTCGGTTTATACATTCCTCTGACTGTATAGACACGCAAAATAACAAGTTTTTTTCCAAATTCGTAATTATTTTTTTACGGCAAAAATTGGTGAATCATGAAGTTAGGTTATTTTGTACTATGTGTACGTCTGATAATGGATTTTCAAAATTTGTACTTTTGGAATTAAAATAGAATGTAAATACAACCAACTGTAGCACACACTATCTACCAATATTATGACATTTAAGTTTATTGAAAATATAAATATAAGAATATTTGTTTTTTGATTTGAAATAACTAATGGTTTGAAATAATTAAAATATTATATTTATTTATAAAATTATTTTTTCAATATTTGTATTTGTTTTGGTTTGGCTATATTACAAAATTTATATTTTCCTGTAATATCACTGCACTTCTACGAAAACCGACAACCTCTGTGGAATGCAATCCATGGTGGAGGGTATAAAAATTTAGGCCTGGCCGAACTTAACGCCGTTTTTACTTGTTTTCTACATTTTTATTTGCTTTGATTTGGCCATATTAAAAATATTATATTTTCCTGTAATATTACTGCACTTCTACGAAAATCGAAAGCCTCTGTGGAATGCAATCCATGGTGGAGGGTATATAAAGTTCAGCCCGGCCGAACTTAACGCCGTTTTGCTTGTTTTACTCTTTAACTCTGTAGAATTGTGGGCAATGTGCACATTGTCATCACTATTTTAAGCTAAATATTATGTTTCTTTATCAATTTTGCCACTATTTCTAATAAAGAAATGTTAACAATTACCCACAATAATAGGGAAATGATATCAAAACCATATATATAGTATTTGGCTTAATATACGAATATTCCAAGAAGTATATTAAATTATTGTATAGAAGGCACAAAAAGGCTTTGTGTTCTCCAAAAAGACAATAATTTAGAGCTACTTTCAGTTCTTGTGGGTATATTTGTTTCATCTGGATCGATAAAAAAAAATATATAAATCAAATATCTGGGAACTTCGAATCTCTTAGCATAGTTCGTTCGTAACCTATCGTACTTTCAACCAACTATGGCCGAGGGTATAAAAATACACTTATTATTGCATCAATATATTGATAGACCTTTCTAAAACATTTATAAATATCTCTTACATTATCTGACAGTTTTTGCCTAAATTCATAAACTGTCGCTTACGATAAAATTGCTTTCTTTGAAAATGTGAACAGCGACTTACGTTAAAATCTTAGCCCCATTTTTTATATAAACGTTAACAACTTTGACATTTTGACAGTTTTTATTTATGTATCAGCCCATAAAATTTTAAATTCAACAATAAAAAATATTTTCAGAAAATGTCGCTTACGATAATTCCGCGCTAAGGGCTCGATATTATATTAAATATAATTATGATGGCTACAAATGTTGCGAATTCCTCATAGATCAAGTAAGCTTCATTCGGCTAAACCGACTTATATATACCCTCACTCTCAGAGAACATATACAATACATATGGGCGACACTTTTTCGCACGAAATTTCAAATTAATTTATAATTTAAAACAACACCGAATAAACATTCATAATTTTTACAATTCTCATAATACATAATTTTGATTACATCTCAAAAAAATAATAACAACAATATCATCTGATAATGTCCTTTTCCAGATATAGACTGGTGTCGTAAAAGAATTTCTGTCAAAATGTCACGCCCGTTACAATTTAAATATCCTATATTAATAAAGAAATGTCGGTAGCGTATACTTTAGAAGAAAGTGTTTGAACTACTCTTTTGATTAGCAAAAATGAATAGTCATTTAATTACAGAATTCAAGAACATAAGTAAATTATCTGATTTTCTTTAAAGCTAAGGTCACACCCTTGACGCTCTAGTTTGTTGTATATCTCCAATATTTAAAACGCTACAACATATTTATAATTGCAATAATATTCCGGTTAACCTGACGTTTTCAATTGGCAATATATCAATTAATGAATAAATATGAATATTTAAGCAAAAGTGTCACACCCGTTCCAATGGAGTCACCCATATGTTGAAATTATAAGGATAATATGTGTGGAAGTTAATAAAATATAAAACAAAATAATGTTACCGATTTTTTCCATTTTTTATATGGTTTTTTCGTGCCAGCAATTTTTTTGTAAAAAAAAATCATTTTTTCTCACTTCCTAAACCACTGCTTCTTTGTGAACGAGAAATTCGCAACATTTGTAACCATCATAAGTACCTTTAATTGAACATATGAGCGGGTGTTATCGGATTTTTATTGCCAAATGAGAGTACATTGAAATTTTATTAAAAATTATAAACTATAAAATATTTTTATTTCATAAAGCCAAAAGACACCAGAAAATGTTATACATGACCATTCGCAAAAAAGGTTTGTTGCCTAGTGTAATTAATTTGATTGGATTTTAAACAAATGATACTAATTGATATGAAATTTAATTTAATAAAACAAAAAAATTGTAATTGATGGGATTAAAAATAAAAATTCATAATTCATAAATTCAAGATTATTTATTAGTTTTTTTTTAAGTGATTGAATTATTAAAATAAAAATTGAATTAATTTCCTTTTAATGTTCCGACTTAAAATCAAATAATTGTTTTCTTTGATTACATGTAAAGACTGCAGGTTATTTTTAGCCAAGGAGGGTTTTAATTATTTAAATTAGTTGATGGGGTACAAATAAAAATTCATAAATTCAAGGTTATTTATTAGTTTTTTTAAGTGATTGAATTATTAAAACAAAAAATTGATTTAATTTCCCTTAATGTTCCGATTTAAAATCAAATAATTATAATATACTCCACGAGAGTATTATGTCTTTGTGCATTTGTTTGTAACACTCAAAAGGAAGCTAGATAGATCCATTGTTAATTATACCGATCGACTTAGAATCACTTTTTGAATCGATTTAGCAATGTCCGTCTGTCTGTCCATCTGTTCTTGTAATCACGATACAGGTCGCAATTGTGGACAGAACCAACTGAAACTTTGCACAACGACGTTTTCGGGACAAACGGGACTAGCCCCCATACGAATCTCACTCCCGATGTGACTCTCTTCACTCTCGATACCACATATTAAAACAGATTTTCTTCAAAACAACTTATATGTCAACTGGAAACACCTGTGGTAAAAATGTGTTAGATCGGTTCAGATTTATATACAGCTCCCATACAAATTTCGCTCTCGATTTGACGTTTTTCGCTCTAGAAACCACATATTGTATCAGATTGTCTTCAGATTTGGCAAAATATCTTATTTTTAAACTAGGAACACCTATGGTCTGATCGGTTCAGATTTATATATAGCTTCCATTCAAATTTCACTCACGATTTGACTTTTTCTGCTCTAGAAACCACATATTTTAACAGATCTTCTTCAAATTTGGCGAAGTAAGTTAAAATGGCTCAGATCGGTTCAAATTTATATATAGCTCCCATATAAATTTTATTCCGATATGATTTTTTCTACTCTAAAACCACATATTTTAACAGACCTTCATCATAGCTTGCAAAATATCTTATATTTCAACTACACCATTTTCAAGTGTAATTCAATTTGAATTTCAAATGGTGAAATTCAAAAAATATCAATTGAAATTCAAAAAATATCATTTGAAATTCAAAAAATATCAATTGAAATTCAAAAAATATCATTTGAAATTCAAAACTCATCATTTGAAATTCAAAACTCGTCATTTGTAATTCAAAAGACACCATTTGAAATTCAAAACTCGTCATTTGATTTTCAAAATACACCATTTGAAATTCAAAAGTTTTCATTTGAAATTCAAAAATTATTCCATTTGAAATTAAAAAATGTAAACAAACTTATTTAAGAAAAATATACATTAGGTGGGGTAGCATTTATTTTTTCTGCAAATTTGGATATTCTGCAGTTTTGGAAACAGATTTAATAAAATGATAAGCAACTAATAATTATAATGATGTAAAATGTCGGTAATTTCATATATAGTTTATAACCTTCACCAGCTCAGAGAGCATCTGCATATAATTTATAATGACTTGCATTTTACTTAGGGTTGGATTATTTGTGTGGGAGGTACAATAAATCATAACTATTTTATAGGTATAAAGTGATTGTAAAACCATTGCCAATTTGTGAAGAAGTTATTAAATCTTTAAATTTAAATAGGTTAGAGTGATTTGCGTGAGAGATACGTAAATCTGTTTTCTTAACAGCAGAAATATTAAAGTTTACAGAAATAAATAAATGCTACCCAACCTAATGTATATTTTGCTTAAATAATGTTGTTTACCCTTTTTGAATTGCAAATGAAATAATTTTTGAATTACAAATGGAATAATTTTTGAATTTCAAATGGTGTTTTTTGAATTACTTATGACGAGTTTTGAATTGCAAATGACGAGTTTTGAATTACAAACGACGAGTTTTGAATTTCAATTGACATTTTTTAAAATTCAAATGGAATTTTTGAATTTCAAGTGATATTTTTTGAATTGCAAATAGAATTTTTGAATTTCAACTGGTGTCTTTAGAATTTCAAGTGATGTCTTTTGAATTACAATTGAAAAAGGTGTAGAAGCACCCATGGTAGAAATGGGTCTCGGTTCAGATTTACATATAGCTCTCATACAAATTTCCGCTCCAGAAGCTATGTATTTTCACCGAATTTCTTCAAACTGAGCATAACACGTTATACTTGAACTGGAAGAACTTATTGTGAAAGTTGGTCACTTCCCTGACGCAAATATTCTTCTCGATTTGACAAATTGGGCCAGGCCATATTAGCCTTTGATTAGGAAACATAAAAAATCCTTCCCGATTTCACTTTTTTACCGAATTGAATTGTATTCGTATAGAAAGTGGAGTGTATCATATAGTCGGCTCCGCCCGACTTTAGCCTTTCCTTACTTGTTTTCTTTAATTACATGTAAAGACGGAGGTTATTTTTTTAGCCATTGAGGTTTTTAACGTTAAGAGAATAAACAAATTAAGTCGGATAATTTGTCGAATTCGTTGCAAAAAATTATATGTTTTAACTTAAATTATATTATGACTGTAGGAATACAACAACAACTAAATGCAATACTATATGACATCTGTTACATTTCCCAAAAAAATGTCACATTTTGTGACTGATGAATGTCTTGCAAATTCAGACAAGTAATGATAACCTTGTGGGACAACCCTTTTTAGGTTGCGTTCATTAAAGGTCATAGACCCTGGTGGTGGTTACATGTTGCTGCTGATATTCAAGACAACGACAATGTTGCCCTGCCACGGCCGTGCACACCTTCATTAGCCCCACTCCAATACATCTTTTGTGTTGAGTTGGGTCAAGATCATTGTTTTCTAAAAATACTACAGCAGCCGCAGCCTAAAAGAGGGCATCATCCTGTCCTGTCCTGTCATGCAAAATCTTTGCAAAACATCAAAAGCCACACAAAAAATACCTTTCAAATATGTATGTTGTGCTCCAGAGAACAAGTTCAACTGCATTCCTTCCTTCCGATACAAAACGATAAAGAAGCTACACCTCAACACACGCAATCGCCCCATCCCATCCTCTTTTTGAAGCGAAGCAAAAACAATAAAAACGGGACAACAAAAAAACCGAAAGGTAACTGCTAAAACAATCCACCAGTCAGTACTGGTTGAAGCTGTTGCCTGTCTGCATCCAACCATCCAAGTGGCCTTGAACATTGTGGCCAATTAAACCACAAAAAAATACCGTTTGTTCACATTGCAACCAGTGCCCAGCAGAGCGACACGACCAGATTGATCTTAAAGACGAAAACAAAACGAAGAACAAGAGCAACAAGAAGACGAAGAAAAGGCCAACAGAAACAGAAAAAAAACAATGAAATGCAACAACCTTGACAAAGGGAACTGCTGGACGCTCGCTGGCTGGTGTCGACCCCAACACGCATGATCAGACGGGCGATGCGATGCGACGCGGACGACTGCATCAACCACAACAATCGGCAATCGTGCTGTGTTGCTGTTGCTTTTAATGTTGTTGTTGATAATGATGATTTAAGATTACTTCTTACTCCATTTGACCAGCACCATCATTGTCAGCAGCAGCAGAAGAAGTACAAGTCATTAGCATCATGATTGTTGGCCAGAAGAAGAAAAAAACCTCTTCAATCGAAATCCTCACAGTTGGACTGATGGAACGACGAACGGCAAAGGTTAATTATAAAAATCATGTTTGTTGTGAACAACAGAGATTCTAGGAAAGGGCGATATCATCCATTAAAGAATGCATGAAATGTATGCAATCCATAATAAGAATTAGACGAGGTGCGTTTGGATAGTATAAGAAAAATGATATAATTTTGGTTTTGTTTGAAATTTAAGCAAATTTGTAATTTCCTGAAAGGGCTATACAAGTGCTATCCTGGATTCGGAACGGAACACAAAAAATGGAAAAACTCTGGGATAATTGTATCAGTCGTGGAAATAAACATTGCTGATTGCCAATTGCGACTGACACGATTATATCTGCATCTTTCCAATTTGTTTAATCCTAAAGATAAGCAGGCGTTTATATCACCACCAGAAAAACTATTGTTTAGAAGGAATAAAAAATTTTCTTATCGATTAATTCAGCTTGAGGCCATGGAAAAACTGGTGGTGTTGTTTTATTATTTATTTTTATTTTATATTCCCAATATTTCGGTTGCCTTCGTCAACCATCATCAGGTGATAAACAATTAAAAATTAATAGGCGTCAACAGTTGACAATAATTTGTGCAGACAACAGGACGACGCCTATTAATTTTTAATTGTTTATCCCCTGATGATGGTTGACGAAGGCAACCGAAATATTGGGAATATAAAATAAAAATAAATAATAAAACAACACAACCAGTTTTTCCATGTCCTCAAGCTGAATTAATCGATAAGAAAATTAAATAAATAAAAAGGTCAACGATAGATAAAGAAAAGGAATAAAAAAATTGGAAAGATGCTGGTATAATCATTCCAAATCTCTTACCCCTGATCTATTTCTTAGGGTTTGGATATGAAGACTTCACTGGGGGTTAAATTTGTAGATTATGGCGAATGATGTAGCAATTCATAACTCAATGTAACGATTTTTCTAATGGTGACACAACACCAGCATGAAACGGGTTAAAATTAAAATGAATTTATATATTCATATCCTCACTCTACAGAGTAGGAAGGTACATATTTATTTTGAGACAGGAAAAAGCGTAACGCATTGAAGCAGTAACTTAAGACTAGGGTATCCAACCGATTAATTGATTTAATCGATTAATTGAATAATTCTTTTCAAATATTTGTTTGAATAATGTAAGAATTATGGTTTTTGAATAACGAATAATTCGAATAAAATATCCAAAATAATCGATTTGCATAAAAAGTACTGCGATCGGTGTCTGCTTTGATAAATAAACAGTTAGTTTCATTATGTTGGAACAACAAATATGTGACAACTATTTTTCCAAGTGTTATAGTCCCCCAATTACAAAAAAATACATACGTTTTTTTAATAAAATGTTCGTTTTTTTTTTTTAAAGGTTGTTCCCTAGATTTTAACATAACTCAAGAACGATTTATCCGACTTTAATTATATAAATTAAATTAATTATTCCCAAATGTTATTAACATTTATTTTTAAAGCTGACGAATAGTTTCTGAACTACTTAAAATGTTGTGGCGCCAAAGAATATTTTTGAGCCAAAATCTAAAGAACAAAATCATGGAAAATCATAATAATAACAAAAATCGTGATCGCCAAGTCAGATATGTTATGATTAGACAGCGGAATTTTATGCAAAACTCAATTATAGTCCGATTGAGCTCAAACTATGTAATTAGGCGAATTTTAATGCCAGAAATCGAATTCCGACTGCATATCTGAAATATGCATTTTTTATGCAAAATATATGCAATAACATATGTAGTGAATATGCAAAAAAAAAATATTGCATATTCACAAAATATGCATTTATAATATGAGTTTAAAATCGCAAAACTTTATTTATTTTACTAAATTTTTGGATAGACAACAATATTTTCTAATTTTGCATTTAATTACAATGATGATTTTTTGTAACAAGTAACACACACAGCAATACACACTTTACAAATTTCTCAGAGCTCATTGAAAAGTATATAGATCCAAGATTTAGTCTATCTATTGTAAAAATTAATTGTTGTGTATTGATCTTTTAATTGTTTTTAAATTGCAAAAAAATTTAGGCATGTGTCAGTATTAACGTCCAAATACAATCTTAAAATTACCCTTCAGATCGTGCTACGAAGATTTCGCTCATATCATGCAAGAACGTCACATCTTTTGTTTCGTATATTTTTAGGAGAGCGCCTTGATGTCATAAATCAGCATATCTAATCTAGTAATTAGCTATAATACATCAGTACGGTTTATTATATGAAATATTTAGCGATTTATAATTTTAAAATTTTTGCATATATTTAACATATGCTCGATTTATGCAAATATGCACTTTGCATAAAATGTGCAAAATATTGAAAAATGTGTTTATATATTTCGAATAAATTTTTGATGAGAAACATTTGTGTAGCATTACCATTTCGATACAACCATCCAATCAAAATATGCAATTGCATATATTACGCTGTCTAGTTATGAATGAAGATTTAGTGCCAATATATATGGCTGGACTACTCGCAAAATTTCACCTGAAATTTCCCTTCTGGCTGATTTTGAAAAAAAAAATCTTAAAAAATAGCAGCATCACCACTTCCAAACTCACACAGTCGCTAAAAAAGACATCTAAGAACTCTACTTTACAATTTCAAATTTTCATTTTCATTTCGTAAATAAAAATAAAAGAAATAAAAATGTTAAAACTTTAAAACCCACAACGCGACTTCACCATAACTCATTAATATTTTAGAAGTAATAGAAATTACCTCCAAAACAAGGTACAACACATTAAAATCGGTCAAGTGTTTCAGGAGTTACACCTTTTTGAAAAAAAACCCTTATTTTTTCTCTGTTAAATTGGTCATAACTCGTGAAACAAAAATTATATTTTTTTCCAAAAATAAAAAACGTATACAATAATTTTATGAGAAGAATGCATACACAAACTTCAAAAACAATTCGCAGCTAGCGAGGTCTTATATCGTACAGCTTGACATGAAAGAACTCTACTAGATTTTCCTTTTTTTTCAAAAATAAAAAACAACTCGAATTCCCAATGTGAGGAAAATATGTTGCAAATTTCTAATTTATTTATTTAAATAATTGCGGGGTTACCAAACAAAGTAATGTGCAAAAACATTGATAAAT
The DNA here is from genome assembly GCA_947397865.1 of Polietes domitor. NCBI lineage: Eukaryota > Metazoa > Arthropoda > Insecta > Diptera > Muscidae > Polietes > Polietes domitor. The sequence goes on along the minus strand of OX377621.1, from coordinate 33,816,987 downwards.
TTAAAAAAATTTTATAAAAAATATGTTTGCTGGGCAAAAGCACAGAGATTTCTTAAGTTTTCTTAAATAAGCTATATATCGATCGAAAGCTCCAAGTGTCTTTTTTTTTTCAAATTCTATGAGAAAGTAGGCTTATAAGTGTGCAAAGGTAACAAAACCAGTTTTTTACCCGTGACTCAAGATTTTAGTGGTGTCTGGGAAATTTCAAATACTCAACAATACCTACAAGAAAAATAATATCACTTCTACTTAATTCTATTTTGTAGCACAGTGCAATACTTAAACTGTATTATTACAAATTCGAGGAATCTTTAAAAATTTAAATTTAGAAATCTCAAATTTACCAAAATGTATACTACTAGGTGTTTTCCGGGACACGAATTAGTGTGCAACGAACGAATCCTCAAAATGTATTACGAGATGAAATGGATTTCTAGGAACCACAGGATCACATTCTGCGGGATATATGTTCTTCTTGTATGCCTAAAATTTCTCCGATACTCAAATTTAGACAATTCGTTTGTCAAAACACATATTCGTCTTTTGGAAACTGGCCCTAAATGTTAGATTTCTAAAGCATACTCTTAGGGATAGGGTATGGCTTGTAAAAGATAAATTATATCGAAGAAATATAAGTGTGGGTTTGAAACTAGTAAACAAATCAAGTAATTTTTAAACAATTGATGACTCATTTCTGATCGCTGGTGTGATTTCTATGTTTTTAATATCGAAATTGTCAAAAGGGGTTTTCTGTATGAAACCTAAAGTTGAAATAACAGATTTTAATTAAAGTCGTATAAGAAATTTGTTACTCGAATTTGGGGTTTCCGCCAAAAATCTTGATTTTTATTTCAACATTGAAACTATATTTAATATTATTTATTGGTTAAACTTACATTTGACCGTGGTTAACGCACTTATCATACCGCCTTCACACTCCACGACCACGAAAAAAGTAAAGGGAGCTTATCAAGAACTTAAGCCAACCAAGGGTTATATGTTAATCATGATGATGATAATGATAATGATGCTAGTGTTTTGTCTATATAATTGTATACAATTGCAAACTGAGTGACGTGACGGACTGGCGATTTCTAAACCACAGACCAACCAACCAATCAAATCCAATCCAATCCAATCTAGTCAAGGTTTAAGTTTAAGACAATGTTTGCAAAGACGTGACGATGATGATGATCATCATGATGGTGGTGGTTTAAGGTTTATCTTTTGTACAAAGATGATCTGGTAATTTTGTGCTTCTCCTCGCCCTCTCCCACTCAGCTTGTAGATTAATGTTAAATAAATTCATTCTAACTGAAATTGAAACTGAAACTGACTATTTTTCTGTTGTTGCCTTTTTCTTTCCAGCTTAAAATTCCATTTACGGTAACATTCAATTTGAGAGGTCGTGATTTGGTCGTGGACATACAAAAGAAGACGCTCAAGGTGGGCCTCAAAGGTCACGAGCCCATTATCAATGGCCAATTGTGTGGCGAAGTCAAAGTCGAAGATTCCGTGTGGGTCTTACAAGACAGCAAAACGGTACAAATTACATTGGAAAAGGTAACAACAAAACACTTGATTTTATTTACATTGTTTTATGAAATGAAATTGTTGTTAATTTCATGTTGTTTTTTGTTTGTTTTGTTAACAAGGTTAATAAAATGAATTGGTGGGATCGTTTGGTGATGTCGGATCCACCCATATCCACGCGTAAAATCAATCCCGAGCCATCGAAGCTGTCCGATCTGGAGGGTGAGACGCGCAGTTTGGTGGAGAAAATGATGTACGATCAGAGGCAAAAGGAAATGGGTTTGCCCACCAGTGATGATCGCAAGAAAGCGGACATCATGGAACAGTAAGTTATCACAGGAAATAGATATTCAACAATGGAAATTAAAAAAGTATTTGAATTTCTTTGTTTTAGATTCAAAAAACAACATCCTGAATTGGATTTCTCGAAATGCAAATTTAACTAAGTGATGTGATCCTCCAGTGTAGCAGTAGCAAGAACAGAAGTCATTAACTGTCCTGGGAGTGTCTGCCTATTACTGCCTCCTGTTAGTTTATGTATTTCCATTCTGAAGGATTTCTTTTCTCTCACATCTTTTCTAACGTATTTTAATATATTTTTTTTTTTCAATTTTTACTACCCTTTATTATTATTTTAAAACTAAACTACTTTAATACATTTTTTGGTTTAACTTCTTCTGCCTATTGCAGTCGTTATTCTTATTTTTTAACAATTAAATAAGCATTTCTTTATTAAACGTTTTTATTTTTTCAATTACAAAAATATATATGATATTATTTTGAAATATATATATTATCTAAAAATAAAACCATGAAAATTCTCACAGAAAAAAACAGGTGCAAACATTTTATTGAATTATATGGAAATAGATATTATGATTTCTAATTTGTCCTGTAATCTGAAAAGGATGTACAATAGCAGTGTTTTTATTAATATATTTAATTTTGGCAATGCAGGTACTTTGATATTTCAGAAGTATAATTATTTTTAGCATAATTTATTTCTATGATTTTTTCATATCAATATTTTCAAAATGTTGAGGAAGAATAAGAGGAGAAGGAGGAACCAGGTTTCTGTATGAAATTTCAAGTTGAAATACCAGATTTTAATTAAAGGCGTATAAGGAATTTGTAACATGTTAATGTTACTCGAATTTCACCAAAGATGAAGTTTTTATTAATGGTCGTGTTTTTTAAGAATATTTTTTTATTTTGACAATTTTTTAATATTTGCTTCAACACATGTTTGAGATGTATGTATATTAGGCTGGGTCGCTGTCCATACAAATGTAGGAACAATTTCCAGTCACCCAAGGAAAATAAAGTTTGGATTGTTTCATGATGATTTGCAAAATATTTCGTTCCTACATCAAGCCATCTGTGAGCTAAACGCTCCCGAAAACACCCCAAAAAATCATGTGTTTACCTTATAATTTTTTCCAAGTTGCATTTTTGTCCAAAATTAAATATAAATTTTAATAAATTAATTAAATATAAATTTTTATTCTTGTCTTACGGCAACTTATTGGTCTAATTATTGCAAGTTTATACTAATTTTTATGATTTTTTTTCATAGTGACAACTTAAAACATTTTCGTATTTTGTAAAAAATAAATAGCTGCCGTCAATACCTTTCGAATGACGCCTAAATGATGTAAATCGGAAAGAAATTGACGCCACAGCGCTCATTTTTGAAAGAGTTTGAAAATGTTGGCTCTGAAAATCCATTTTCTGTATTAAATTATTTTACAAACATAGAGTCAGTGACGTAATTTTTTGTCCGATATTCATCATTTAGGCATAATTCGAAAGGTATTGATTCCTTCTATTTTTGTAAATAGAATATGAGTTTTTAGCTGTCACCTTGAAAAACCGAAAAAATCAATATAAACATCCAATTCTAAGACAAGAATAAAATTTTTTATTTAAAATGCATCCAAAGGTCTAAGAATACAGAAAAAATTTGGACAAAAATCCAACATTAAAAAAATTACACGAGAAAAACACGATTTTAGAGGTGTTTTCAGGTTTAGCTCACAGATGGCTTGACTTTCATTTTAATAAATATCTAATCTCTAACATTAGGAATTTTGAAGTTGGGGAAGTAAAATCGCACAGGATTCAAACGGTATGGGTTTCAACCTCGATAGCTGCTATAGTTTTGAAAGTTTGTGTATGAATTCTTCTCATATTAATATTGTATACGTATTTTTGGAAAAAATATTAGAAACATTTTTTCACAAGTTATGATCAATTTAACAGTGCAAAAATAAATTTTTTTCTAAAAGGTGATTTTAATGTAATATACCTTGTTTTGAAGGCAATAGCAATTACTTTTAAAATATTGAAGTGGTATGGTATCGCCGCGTTATATTTTTTAAAATTTTTACAATTTTATTTTGATTTACAAAATGATTACATTCATCCATTTTTTCTTTGAAATTTAAAGTACTGTTCTTAGAAGTCTTTTTTAGCCACTGTGTGAGTTTCGAAGTGGTAAAATGATGGGTTCTATTTTTACCGATTTTTTTTTCTATTTTATTTTAGCAATTTCAACCAGAATTTCAGTGAAAAATCACCAGAATGATAATTTATTTTTATTATGACTTTATACTTCAGCGCTTGATATTTTTATGGTTAAGATTTTAAAACACTTAATTGGGATGCATAATGCATGTGGTTTTTTTATTAATATATTTTTTACTGATAAATTTCGGATCCTTTCTTCAACGCTAGGTATTCTGGTGTTTTAGGTCTATAAACGGATGGGAATTTATATTTTTCTTGTACTTCTAATCTATAAAGTAGAATATGTATTTGACGATTTTTAAATTTTTTTTGTTTTAATAAATATAACTCCGGCTATTTAGATATCCTAAGCTACAAGGTAGAATTTATAGTAGATATGTTTTTTGTTAAAATATTTTTATTATGACAGATTTCTAACTTTTGCTTCAATGGTATATGTAAAAACTCAAAATGTCTATTTCTTCGTTGACTTATAACCGACAAGATAGATGCGTTTTTTAATAAAAATTTTTAATTTTCGACTTGAATACTGACTTAAATCATAATTTCTATATTTTGTCTGATTTCTAATCTACAAGATAATAAATATAATAGACGTGTTTACTTTATCAAAATATTTTGATTGCAATATATTTCCAACTTTTGCTTCCACATTGGGCATTTTGATGTTAGAGATGTATAACCATTTAAATCAAATTTTCTATTCTTTATCGGACTTCTAATCTGCAAGATGGGATGCATATTAGGTGTGTTTTTAATTAAAATATTTTTACTGATAAATTTGTAATATTTGCTACAACGGCAGATATTTTGATGCTTGAGATGTATAAACGTGTAGAACATAATTTATATTTTTGCTTTGACTTCTATTGTATGTAAAATAAAATATACATTAGGTATGTTTTTTTATCAAAATACTTTTATTTAGACAAATTTAAAATATTTGCTTTGACACTAGACATTTTGATCTTTAAGATGTTTTTAGATCACTTAAATTATTGTTTCTATTTTTTATCTGACTTCTAACCTGTAAGAAGGATACATAATAGGTGTCTTTTTTGGTTAAAATATTTCTATTTTGAAAAACTTATAATATTTACTTCAACGCTAGGTATTTATATTTTTTAGATGTATAGATCACTTAAATCACAATTTCACAATTTTTTATCTGACTTCTAATCTGCAAGACGGGATACATAATAGGTGTGTTTTGTGTGTTTGGTTATTTTTATTTTGAAATTTTATAATATTTACTTCAATACTATATTTATATTTTTATATTTATAAATTCGTAGATCAGAAATTCTATTTTTTCTTTGACTCCTAATCTACGAGATAATTGGTGTGTTTTTTAATAAAAATATTTTATAATCGCCCTTATTCCAGTTGTCGTCGTCGATTTTGAGTCAACGTCACTTTATATCAACGTCAACATCAACATCAATTCAATGCTAATTTGGTATTCTGTAACACTATTGGGTCGATGACGACTATTTATCGATAATTTACACAAAACAAAAAACGCATCTCTAATATTCAGTCAGCTGATTTACGTTGTGTTGTACTTTTGCGGAAAAATATTTTTTATTTCTGATTAAAATTCTGATTCGAGTGATGGAGAAAAGAAATACAATCTAAATTGAAAAGAAAATTTGCATATTAAATTTGAAAATTAAACAGGAGTCAATTTACCAGATGAAATGTGAGTGGCAAAACTTAAGGAATGTTGCTGTGTGTTTTGTTATTTCTTCAAAAGGTTCCAACGTTACTTTCGTGTCAATAAAGTAACAATTATGCATGCGCTGGAAAACAATCAAATCGACACCATAATTAAGATGTCTATCCCGGCGATCACTCCAGTGTCGTAAACGACTAACTTGGGACTATGAAAAATGCCGAAAGAAAGGATGCTTCTCTATCCAAACCACGTTCTACCTCTTGGACATCACATTTATCGTCCAGAACTGCGAATGGACGGTGCCCTCAAAATGTATCCGGTATCTTCCAGCTGGCTGAGTGTGAATTGCTTGACTCTTTCGCTACTGGTAGCATTACGCTCGAATGTTGGCGACGATTTTCTTCTAAACTTTTCATTTTAATGAAATGTCATGTTGTATGTCTCTGCGGACCAAAGACATTTAAATTTGTTGTTATTCCATCCAAGCAAAGTAACAGCAGTAGACAAACAAACAAGCAGTCCATTGCAAGCAACTCGAACTTTTGTTATCAAATTAAAAAAATATTTAAATTGGTTCGCGTTTTTTATTTTAAGTTTTTCAATTCATCCACAATTTTATTTTTTATCATTTTTGAACACTTAGAAAATTTAAAATGTTCAAGTCGTCACCAAAAACTGTGACGACAAAAATCAGAGTCGCGTCAACATAATATCAACGTCACATAACTTACAGAATACCAACATAATATATACGTCGACGACGATCGATAAATTTCAATATTGACCATTTTACAATCGTCAACGCATGACGGCGTCATTTCGTGTCGACGACTACCGGAATAAGGGCGAATGAAAATTTTCTAATTTTTGCACCAACACTAAGCATATTTATGCGACTTACATCATATCATATTTTTATTTTCATATCATATTTTCTATTTTTTTCTTAGACTTTTCATCTGCAAGTTTGCATATATATTAGATGTGTTTTTTTAGGAAAATATTTTTAATTTAATATTTGCTTCACCACTAGGTATTCTGGTATTTAATTCATAATTTCTATTTTTCACTGTGCAAATATATAATAGGTGCGTTTTTCTTATCAAAATATATTTATTTTGACAAATATATAATTTTAACGTCGACATTTTTCGTCAACGTATATTTAATTGTTAAGTATAATCGTTTAGCCCATAATTTCTATTTTTTCCTTAGATTTCTATTCTACAAAGTAGATTATATAACAGATTTTTTTATCAAAATATTTTTATTTTGACAAATTTTAAATGTCGCTTCACAAAATGAGATATGTAGACTACAAACTCCCACGACCTGCAACTTTGTACGATCAATGGATGAGATTATTTATAAAGTGAGAGAGGGTGAAGAGGGTAATTAGAAGAAATCTCCCTTGAAGCTTTGAAAGAATTATTTTTGAAATTCAACAAAGAAAACCTTAGTTATTTGGGATTAGCTTTATAAATTGATTGGATTGGTTTTATAAGCAATAAATACAACACAGTTTACTTGGGTAAATATGATTTTAATCTATGTATGGATTATGCAAATATTTTTGCAATATGAATTCTTCGTTTACATCGTTTTTTCTGCCATCAATAGATGACTAATATTCTATTGCCAAATGATTGTGAAATGACCTCAAAATCATCATTGGAATCTCAACAACACCTTCCTTCTACGGCATACCATTATTTTGCACAAAACTCAAACGAACAGTGAAAGTTCAAAAGATCACAATCAATAAAATAAAGCAAAAGAAAATAAAAAATCATCAAAATGCTGATGATGATTGTTTTTAAGCCAATAAAACCTGACACAACAAATCAAGAGATCCCCGTAATAAAAGTCTTTCTTTCTAATGATTAATTTTCTAAGCCATTAAACCAACCACCACCAGCACCACCACAAAAGAGGAAAGCCCCAGCGCATCATAATGAGCGCCACTAATAGTGATTAATTGACCGAGGTCGCCACAGCGCCCAAAAGGCCCACTGTAAAAATGATTTAATCTTCAAAATATTTGTGGCATTTAATGGCGAATCTGGTGTGATAATGGGCTATGGATGGAATTCAGCAAGACTTAATTTTGACAAAAGACATTTTCGATGCGACTTTGTTTTAAGGTCACTAAACTTTTCTTATGTAGATTGAAAAAAAAAGAAGTTGGGAGGGCGATGAAAGGAACAATAAAAAGTCGAATCTCCATTAGAATGCTTTCGCAAAGAGCAATAAACAGAAAATAAAAATGAACGATAAATTTATTATAATTATTTTAGTGCTGCGTTGTTGTATAAGTAGATAGCGAGAGAACGAGGATCTTTTATGGGTTTCTTTATAAACGAAAGAAAAATAAAAATTCAATTTTGCAATAATAAAAAACAAAAGACCTAAGAGACAAACATTCACTCGATGTCTTTTAAAGTTGAAGAAGAAACAAGTATTACTCCTGTTGAACTGGAAAGACAATGCGATGCTAAGTGGTCCTGAAAAATATGAAAAAAGTACAAAAAATAGATATCTATTTGAAAAGAGCTCCAAAAGATTGAATCTTAATACATAATTGAGGGGGTGGGAGAAGAAATTTATCATAATTTGGCTTCAAACGAAAACTGATTTTGTATTCTATAAAATATAGATGCAAAATGGTATTGAGCCTGGAGAATATCCCAGTTCAAATCAAATACTGATTACAGGCCAAAAAACAATCGAAAAAATTAAAAACATTAGGGTAAGTTGACGTATTTTCGTTATTGTTTTCGAATCTTAGATAAACCTTGGTGCAGGCAGATGCGTGATTTACAGGCGGTTTTGGAAATTTTGATGTTGGAAAATAAAACAAATGTGAACAAGAAGCCATCATTAAGGGGCCACGGACATGATCTTTTTAACCGATCTCTTACTTTCGAAAGGCGATTAAATGTCAATGGCCTGGGTGTCTATAATTACTATTTTCATGATATCAGGAATTACGAACAGTATATTTTTCGTCATTATACCTAAGAGGGAGGAGTAATTTATAATATATATTTATTGAGCTTTCATTGTCATTTATTAAAAAATGTTAAAATTGTGAATTAAAACAAAAAATGTCATCTGAAATGCAAAAGCCCAAATCGTACACCTCCCAAACACTTTCAAAATTTCGCGAATACAAGTCTTTAGTTTTCCCGAAAATTTTCAATCGATAAAATGAATCGTCAAAGAATCTTTCAGGAGAGGGCAAATCAATAAGGGGCATTTCGAAATCATTAGATAGAAACCCTTCTCCTGTGGTATGTCTTGGACATGACCTAGGGTCGGTCCCAAAGGACATGACTTGGGCCATACCTCAAAAGACATGTCCTAAAATTTATCTCAAAGGATATGACCTGGCATCAGTTTGAAAGGGCATGGTTTGGAACGCACCTCAAGAGAATTGACAGTTTATTCACACTTAGGGACCAGTTCTGTGATATATCCATATCGACCTATCCTAGGATAAGTACGTTTATAGTAATTGCAACCAATTTGGCGTAACTTTCGCCAATTTGAAAGATAGAAGAGCTGGGAAGGTGCCATTGATTACTGAGAAAAATAGGAAAGTTTGGTGAACTTTCGCAAAAACAAACATGGACGAAACTAAATATAACACCGTAAGAAAATTTAAAAGTCGTTACACTTGATATACGTCTGAAACTATAGACGAAATGGAGTCAATGGATACAATTTTCCAAAATTATTTTAAATACATAGGGTGCAGCCCTATGATAACGGTACTAGTGTCAAATTAAGGAGGAGAATATCTATTAAAAATACTTTAAATTGCAAGTTTCTACCTGTTTTAGTTTAGCATTAACACCCATTTCAAGTTTACCCCTTAGTTTATTCGTATTTTTAAGAGGGAACATTTTAAATGGTTATTAATGCTTAACTAATGCTTAATACCGGTATCATACAGCGCGAAGAAATATTTAAAATAATTTTTAAAAAATTGTATCCTTTGGAACTTTGTAGTTAAGGGGCAACAGGATGAGGAAATGAACAACTAAAAGAACCAATTATTTTCCATTTTACCTATAGTTTCAGACGTATATCATGTGTTGCAAGTGTAATATGGACTGTCGGACAGTGTAATATATGGAGACCATTTAAGATCTGTGTACATATCTAGATAATAATTAGTGAAAAGAGATAATTCTTTTGCAAGAATGAAATCGACATGAGCCTGGTGCAAGGTATTCCCAAGACATTGGAGTCTAAGACACAGATTTTTTTGTGGTTTCATGTTTTTAAAATTGAACGAATTTCTTCATTTACACGATCTAAGAATAATTTAAATTAATTTAAGAAGATAAAAGATCCCTTTTAAAAAAATTGAATCCGTGAAAAAACTTATTTGAAAATCGTGAAAAAACTTACTTGCAATCACCGTGGAAGTCACAACAGTTATGTATATTTAAAAAAATATAATAATATACGTAGCCCTTAGACAAATTGTCGAATTATTCTCTCTCTCAAATTTCACCCATAAACTGAAACTTTGCCTTTTAATTTTTATGAAATTATTTTTTTATGAAAAATTACAGGAATATGTTTGGGGGATTTTTTTCTTGGACCATTTGTCCTTTGTGTCGATTTTTATAATCGTCACAGCGATACACATTAACAACCCGAACCTGATATAAATATTTAAATTTAAACTCACCTGTACTATATATTTAATAATGGTAATATTAAAACATTAGTGTGTCTTACCTGAAAGAAAAATAAATAAAACAAGAAATTAGTAAAGTAAATGAAATGAAATATGGATATGGGAATTTAAAAAAAATCTACCAAAAATATACGTTAATTAATATAATAAATACACATATATATATTTACAAGTTAGCAACCGATGGGTACTACGTTTTTGGTAAAAATATTCAAAAAATTTACTTCTTTGTGTATTTCATGTCAACGGCTATAACGTTTGACTAGATTTATTTTTATTCAAAATCTGGCTACATTTCAAGAAATCAATCATTTTCAATCAATCAATTTTCCCTCTTGAAAAGTTTTTTTTCTATTTTAAGGGGGAAATTTGAAATGGTTCTTAAACATAAATTTATTCAAATAGGAGCAACAAATCTGAGGAATTTTTAACAGATATTTTTCTCTTTCATTTGATATCCATGTCGCCTTTGTATGACTCGGAAAAGTATGAGAATAAATTATTAAAACATTTATATCCTTGGGAAATTAAAAGTCCTGTAAAAAGGAGGAAAGATCACCAAATAGAAAACTGAGTACACAGTTCTCCTATATACAAAGTTTAGTTTCAGCTCCAAAAAGTACTGTCGCGCAAACTCTAATTTTGGCAACTATTAGTAAATTATTAGCTCCCAAGGTGGCCAACAACAAGGCTCAATAGATATTGAGGCTAGATGTCAAAAATTCAGCATACGCAAAGCACTTTGCATATGCCTGTGTGATATTTCATGAATATAGACTAACGAAACAGAAGTTAAGAATTATTTCGAAAAATATCATTTCCAAACACATCGCCCGAAAATATCTTAAAAAATCAATCGAGTATTCTTTAGAACTCATCTTTCTGCAAATAAGATTTATGGAAAATAGGTCTAATTATATTATTTTGCGAAAAGCAAACTAAAGTCGAAATATATCAATATATTTTTTATATTTATATTTTTATAAAAAAGTAATGATTATTTTTTCAAATTTCTGGTTCTATGTGAAAAGTTGATCTTTGTAATTTAATAATGGAACACAATTCATATGACTACCACTACTGGCTCGACAGTACCTCATCCGATCAACCCCATTTTTCAGTACAGTCCAAAATCCACATCAAACAGTGACTCGTTGTGGATGCATTGCATAGTCATGTGTGGGTTCTCTGAACCCAATTTTGCTTATTGACATAGCCACCGAGATGAAAATGAGCTTCATCAGAAAACACGAAAATTTTCCACGTAAATCTCTTACAATTTGCGTTAAAGACTCAATAGTTTGGAAGTAGCAATTTTGTTCGAGCGTATGCAAATGTCAAACATAAAAATAAAAATAAAAATAAAAATAAAAATAAAAATAAAATAAAAATAAAAATAAAAATAAAAATAAAAATAAAAATAAAAATAAAAATAAAAATAAAAATAAAAATAAAAATAAAAATAAAAATAAAAATAAAAATAAAAATAAAAATAAAAATAAAAATAAAAATAAAAATAAAAATAAAAATAAAAATAAAAATAAAAATAAAAATAAAAATAAAAATAAAAATAAAAATAAAAATAAAAATAAAAATAAAAATAAAAATAAAAATAAAAATAAAAATAAAAATAAAAATAAAAATAAAAATAAAAATAAAAATAAAAATAAAAATAAAAATAAAAATAAAAATAAAAATAAAAATAAAAATAAAAATAAAAATAAAAATAAAAATAAAAATAAAAATAAAAATAAAAATAAAAATAAAAATAAAAATAAAAATAAAAATAAAAATAAAAATAAAAATAAAAATAAAAATAAAAATAAAAATAAACATAAAAATAAAAATAAAAATAAAAATAAAAATAAAAATAAAAATAAAAATAAAAATAAAAATAAAAATAAAAATAAAAATAAAAATAAAAATAAAAATAAAAATAAAAATAAAAATAAAAATAAAAATAAAAATAAAAATAAAAATAAAAATAAAAATAAAAATAAAAATAAAAATAAAAATAAAAATAAAAATAAAAATAAAAATAAAAATAAAAATAAAAATAAATTAAAAACAATAAATATGAATGTTATTCTACCTTCCAAAGTCAAAGTAATGGGTAGTTCAAATTTAATTTAGTTAAATGGTCCAGCCTATAGCTTAATTTCGAGTTCCATATTAGGATGACCCCTATGTCATCTTTGGAGACAGTATTCAACTGCAAGGCAACCAGTATCGACCAGTTTGAGCATGGATTTTTTCGTTTAATTTACACATTTCAGAAAAATAAATGGCAACGAAAGCAGAAGTTGCACTAATGAGTTACCCCACACAGGACACGAAATACATATATGGACAAATTGTGTGTTTCCTCCTTTCATTACCAAAAGTACAAAATTTTCTTCGTAAGAAGAACAACTTGATCGAAATGTCGCAATAAATTGAAAAAAATCAAAAAAAAAAAACGAGAGAGTAAATAAAGTATCTCAAATGTTATCATTCGTCCGTTGACCGTCCGTTTTACACAGCTGCCGTCCTTCATTCCATCGCTGTGGAATATTTTCAATTATTTTGTTTAAATATAAATATTGAAAAAAAAAAACACGACATTATCGTTATTGTTAATGTTGGTGAAAGGAATTTCTGAATACGTTTAAACATTTTGATTTCTTCTTATTCTTTCTTGAAATTGAAATTAAAATTGAGATTTTTGTTATAAATTTTAATTGGCCTTTATATGAGCGAAATTAATTGGAATTGCTTTATATACGTGTCGAGTGTGTACTCTTTTATTATTATTATGATTATTTGTTATTTCAAACAAACAAACAAACAAACAAACAAAAAAATCCATCTTTGATATGGAAATAATCATCACGGAATAAACCATTTTTTATTGACTGTTGTCAGTTCTTGAACAAACAAAATAGTATCTCCAGCTAAAAATTCCAGTATTCAGCGTAAAAACCGAAACAATCAGTAATCAGTATTCCGTCTTCAGTGGATTTAAGCGTCAACTCAAATCTAGAATAATTCCTGCTTTATCGGTTTTGAGGGGGGGAAAAGTAAAAAAAAATAAAAACCGTTAATACTACTTTCTACGTTTGGAGCGTTTCTACATTTGCTGTTTAGTAGCAGCCGCCGATCAGCGATTGTTTTGTTTTGTTTTTTCCACATCCTATTCAAAGTCAACGACAACAGCAACAAAGTTGCGTGTGTGTGTCACTTTGGCGGGTTTTGATGGCGGCGCGGTGGGGGCTTGTTTGATTTAAATGTGTTACTCGCTTGCGATGATCAGATCAGCTGTCTGCTGGTGGTGTTAATTGTAGTACATGCTATGAGATAGTATAGACAGACCAGCAGCAGCCGATCAGATCATGGGAAACCACATTTATGGCTGTGAAAACTAGAATACACTGCCAGTCAGGCAGGCAGGCAATTCACAGCGAAAAAATCCGGGTGTGACGCAACAAAAATATAATATTTGAATGCGTCACAAAGACAAATTGTCTTATATCCGTAGGTGGTGTGTTGCTTTTTCTTATTGTTTATTGGAATTTTCAGGTCGTCTGGGGGAAATATTCCCCCATATCATAGTTAGCACATTGAACTGAAATAAAATGCTGCATTAGTAAAAAGAGAGCATTCGAAGATCAATCAGATCCGAAAAATTAATGGCCATATATATTTATTGATCTCCAAATATCACTTTGTAAAAAGTTAAAATCGAATGAAAATTATTGTTTTGGCAACTATTAGAAAAATATATTAAGGTTACCCAGCAAAAACTCGGTAATGACACCTCATTATTTTTAGCATTACCTAGTAATGACAGCTCGTTACGCCCTTCATTATTTTGAAGTATGAAATAATTACTTCCTTATAATGGTTTAATTTATATTTCATAAATTTTAAAAATTAATTTTCTACATTTTTGTGGTGAGTCAGATAATAGCAGTGCTGTCGTTATCGCAGCTTAGTTATCCAATCTTAAAGAAAAACAGCACTAAATTCTGTATTCAGATTGTTAACAAGTCGATACAAAATAAATAATTTAATAAAAATGTCGTTTTCATCACTTACACTGTGCAACATTTTTGAAGTCATTTCAAAATAACCATATACGGACACCGCTACATGATAAAAGACCAAAAAAAAAGACCCGTGTTTTTTTTCCCCCAAAGTCATGCACTTTTTTTTATGGGCCCCCAGAGATTTGAGGCCTCGGTGTAATTTTTGGAAAAAAGTGATCATATTCTCAGGCTCATATCTTGCAAACCGTTCGGAATTTTGATTTACTCTCTGAGGCAAAGTTCTAGCTCTTGTTCATAAAGAACAAAAATTGTGAACATATAAAATCAAAAAAACTTCATCTTCAAGGTCAAAATCGCAAAAAACTTAAAAAAATTCGATTTTTTTAACCTTTTTTCCCCTGTTCAGGTCCATAGGTAGCAAACCGTTGAAAATTCAGGGAAACAATCAACTACAAAAATGTACCTAAGATCTCAATAAACAACTTTGTAGAACATACAAAATCAACTAAACTTCATCTTCAAGGTCAAAATCACAAATGTCGTCGAATAAATCGTATAGGCTGTAATGTGTGTAGGTAGCGTATACGTGCTGTTGATTAAGGATAATATCACTCATACGCTCTGTAGTCGCACTGACCTTTAACAGAAACAGTCCTGCAGAATATATTTTTCCTACCTAAACGGTGTTAAGAATCATTCCTAGGAAGTTCATATGTTCTACAAAGTTGTTTATTGAGATCTTAGGTACATTTTTGTAGTTGATTGTTTCCCTGAATTTTCAACGGTTTGCTACCTATGGACCTGAACCGATTTTGACCTTGAAGATGAAGTTTTTTTGATTTTATATGTTCACAATTTTTGTTCTTTATGACAAGAGCTAGAACTTTGCCTCAGAGAGTAAATCAAAATTCCGAACGGTTTGCAAGATATGAGCCTGAGAATATGATCACTTTTTTCCAAAAATTACACCGAGGCCTCAAATCTCTGGGGGCCCATAAAAAAAAAGTGCATGACTTTGGGGGAAAAAAAAACACGGGTCTTTTTTTTTTGGTCTTTTATCATGTAGCGGTGTCCGTATATGGTTATTTTTTTTTCGTGTTGCACTGTGTTATTAAGCCCATTATTGATAATACATTATTTAGCTAGTTATCAATAATGACTTATTTTGCCACTTATTTTACTACTCCTGTAGAAGTACTTATTTATTAACTTTTCGTAAGCGTGCATGGAAGTACTTATCTCTCAACTTTTTGTAAGCGTGCGTGGAAGTACTTATTTTTTTACAATTCCTTTATCAAAATAATTAGAAACGGATTCGAAAAATAAGTAGTGAAGGCATTTAGTTTTGCCTTATTCCACACATTACTTGGTAATGAGGTGGGCAGGTGACACAAATTCAGCAAAACTCTTAAACACTTTGCATTGTCCGGAAATTTTTTGAAAATCGATAGTGAATTCTTATGAACTCCTTTTTCTGCAGAGCAGACCATTGGAAATTAGGTATGATTATTTATAATTTCATTTTGTGAAAAAGTACCCTAAAGTAGGGATCTATAAATCGACTTTCGACTAATCGATTAATTGACTTTTGGGAGGAAAAAGTCGAAATCGACTTTACCATTGCCAAAAGTCGAAAAGTCGACTTTTGTTTTCGACTTTGTGCATCAATGAATTTAAGTTATTGAATGTCGATTTTATTTTTTTCGCTCTAGAAAACACATCATTTATCCGATTTTCTTCAAATTTGG
Source organism: Polietes domitor (assembly GCA_947397865.1). NCBI lineage: Eukaryota > Metazoa > Arthropoda > Insecta > Diptera > Muscidae > Polietes > Polietes domitor. The sequence goes on along the minus strand of OX377621.1, from coordinate 33,800,757 downwards.
CACAACAACTAGAAACATCTATGCAAAAAGTGGGTAAGATCGGTTCAGATTTATATATCCAATATAAAAGTCTCTCGATATGGTTTTGATTTGGTCTATTCGTCTTTTCATTCATTTGCAATGTCGTATTTTTATTTATTTGCACAAGTCGAAATATCGATTTTTCAAAAGTCGAAAAGTCGACTTTTCATATATTTGCAAAAGTCGAAAAATCGACTTTTTGCTCCAACTATACATCCCTACCCTAAAATCGAAATAAGTAAAAAATAATTTAATTACGAAAAATTTCATATTAGGGTGGCTCTTATATACAATCTTTGGACACAGTATTCCTCCTAAAATTGTATTCCAGCGACATGGAAACTTACATCGATCATGGAGTTTTGCCAGTTTGGGCTTGGATTTCTTTCGATTAATTCATTTCAAATAGTTAATGGTAACGTAAGCACTCTATACAGAAGTTCCACTAAAGAGTTCACCCCAAATAGAATTTGAAATTCATAAAATCAACGCAAAACATTTTTACTATTTTTTAACTTTGACTAATATTCCACTATAGCACCATCTTATATTTATTATTAATGTAATTAGATGATTACAATTGTTGCACATTCTATATTCGGTTTAGGAACAGTCTCCAAAGAATTGAAAAACATATTTTTTTTAAATATTTTTTTTTTTTCAATAAATATTTTTTTTTTCAAAAAATATTTTTTTTTTTCAAAAAATATTTTTTTTGGCACGAATAAATCTATGAAAAATTATTTTATTTTATTTTTTATTTAACGAACAAAAGAGTGTCTACATGTAAAATAAAGTTTTTCGTTTTTTTTTTATTTTGATCTGTAATCAATATTTTATTTAAACCTACTTAATATCATGATTTTTTAATATGGTGGTAAATAGTAATGAAGAAAACAGAACAGAAAGTACGAATTTGGAAAAATTATTTCATATTATGTGTCTACTCAAATAGAGGAATGTACACATCAAATTTCGTGTTTCTAGCTGTTGTCGTTTGATAGGTACCATTTTTATCCCTTTTTGCCCCATTTCACCCTCTACGAAAAAAATCACTCTATGGAGCACGTTTTTGTTACAGGGGGAATGCGCATACCCAATATCAAGTAAGTACAAGCAGACATATTGAAAAAAATGCTTAAATACTCTAAAATATTAGGGGTTATTATGGGTTTTTTCAGTCCTTGTGAGAAAAAAATGTTTCCCTTTAGGCCGATTTCGCCCAGTTTCAATCCCAACCGATATATGACTATAAGACGTATTTATGCAAATTTTTGACGTCCTAGCTACTTTCGTTTAGATGCTAACGTGCTTTCAACAGACGGACGGACAGATAGAATTTTATGACGATCATGAATATTATACTTTAAAGGGTCTCAGATCGATATTTCAAGGTGTTACAAACGGAATGACAAAGTTAGTATACCCCCATCCTGGAGGTGGAGGGTATAAAAATAAAAAATATATAGCTATAAAATATATTCTTTGTGGATTCTATGACTTTCTATGCCTTAATGCAAAGAAAAAATATTTTTTTAATTTTATCATGTGTGGGGATAACTCATCAGTGGATCTTCTGTATAGAGTCCTAGTGTTAACATGCTATCATCAAAGGTATGTATGTGCCAGTTAGTATGTATGATAATGGTCTAAGTCACACATTATTCGTTTTGAGATATGTAAGGGTTTATGCTTGAATCATTTGAAAAATATTTTTCCATCAAAGCACAACATTTATTTCTTAAAAAATAAAAAATTATCATCGTTGTTACCATTCAGAGGGTGCATAGACTTAGACCACTTTCATTATTCATAAAATTGAAAAGAAAAATATATTTTATTTTAATTCGAAAAAGTAATATTGCCTTACAAAAATTAAAGAAATCTCAAAATATTTTATTTTAAGCAAAAAAATATAAATATTATAAAGTAAAGACAAGTTTGGTGTGCATAAAATGTGAAATGTCATTGTAGCGGTACATTTTTTACAAATGTTAAAAAGAAAAGTCCTTAAATTAGAGATCTGATAAAAGCAAGAAGAGTCATTATCATACTAAAGGGCACATACTATATATGTATATATATTTACTTTTTTTCAAAATTTCGTAGGCTTTTTGAAGATACTGAAACCTTTCATATTGCCATTTTAAAAATTAAAAAAAAAAAACATAAATTTTCTTAATTTCTTTTCGATCTACAAAGATGGCTATTTAAAAATAAAAATATCATATCGTTCTTTTGTTTTGCAACTTTTGCACCGGCACATTTCCCTTGGCGTTCTTTCCCCTGTAATTTACAAATACTCACATTCATTCATAAACTCCCATGAGTTATTTTTAACTTATCGGGGAAGCTATTTTTAGACTTCACACTGTGTCCGCTTCACATTTTTTTCTGCAATGTTTTTCGTGGATTTTTTTTGGTTTTGCTGGCATGGCATTCTTTCGGTGCTACTTTTTATTTATAGACGTTATAACAGGAATTACGGTCAAGAATAAGGCGAAAACTTGTTTTGAGGAATGTCTGCAGCACAGCACTCATGATTATTGGCAACAGAGAGACAGGCAGCCAGACCGACAGACATCAATAAACATATTAACAAAAACAAAACAAGATCTCATAAAAAATAAAAATTAAAATATATCAAAACAAATCAAGCCGTAAAATATTAAAATGAAAAAAAAAACGTGACGTGAAATTACGCACTAAATGGAAGAGTTCAGAGTCATTTGTATTCATTCATTCATAACTTATGTATGAGCTGAGAGAATTTGTGATTGGCAACAACAGAAATATTAAAATTTTTAAGAACAAAACGTGGCACGTGGCGGAGGCTTAATGTAGGCAAGAACAACACTAAAGCGACCACGCATGTGATTGTCCAAAAATGGTCAAATATTTAAAGATATATTTTTTTGTAAACAAATTGTTTAAAATGTTTTTAAACGAAAATTTAAGCTCATATTTTGAAATGTTTATTCACTACTTGAATATAGAGAATTCTTCTCAAATATTTTTTAATTAAAAATATCATATCGTTACCAAAATATAGAAAAGACTCAACTAACATTTTTTGCAAATCGAGATTTTGGGTTATGTTAACAAAACACAACAACTTCCGTCATAATAAACAAAAATATCGACTTGCAAAAAACTTTTAGTTGAGTCTTTTTTATATTTTGGTAACGATATACGGCACTTGTCTCAAATCTAAGATCCCTTACAGGAATATCCAAATTGATATGGTCATAACTTTAGAATATTTAGAAAATGTGGGTCCCTGCGAGTGCTTCAAACCACCGCCAGGCTTGCCAGATGAAATAAAAATCCCCATTCTCCATTTCATATTTAATCCCTATAGGTGGCGACAAATCCTGACATCTGACAAATGAATATTCATATTTTTAGATATCTGAAAATACTTCTATTTTTATATTGGATAAATTTAGTTTTTCAGCCTTACTCTCGTCTTTAATTCTCAGTATCCCATTATACCTGCGGGGAACTCTTCCATGGAAACTAGAGTTACATTTGTGTTTGAAACTACGTATTTTCTTTTTAAATTAAAATTCCTTCATAAAACTCTTTAGAAATAATAGAAAGTTTAATATCTCTTAGTCATATTTTTTTAATGAAACTAATATTTAATTAAAAATTATGCTAATTTCAAATTATTTAGAGCATACTTTTAGGGATAATGTTTTGTTTGGCAAATAATATATGCAATTATTGTGTTTTATTTATAAAATAAAATATAAATATAATTCGAACAAAACAATTAGGCTCATTTTCATCTTGACGGCTTCATTAATCGTCTGCCACATTTAGGTAGACTTGCAGTAATATTGCAGGAAAATATAAAAGTTTTTTGGTCAAACCAAAACAAATATTGAAAAAATAATTTTATAAATAAATATAATATTTGTATTATTTCAAACCATTATCTCACGTACATAGTGCAAAATAACTTAACTTCATGATTTAACCAATTTTTGCCGTAAAAGTAAAAAGTACGAATTTGAAAATAAACTTTTATTTTTCGTGTCTATGCAGTCAGAGGAATGTATACTACGAATTTCATGGCACTAGCTGCCGCCATTTGGTTGGTACAATTTGTATCCCCTTTTTCCATTTTAACCCCAAAAAGTATGAATTTCGAAAAATTCGTTTCTTTTATGTGTCTACACAATTAGAGGAATGTATACATCGAATTTCATTAAACTAGATGTAGCCGTTTGGTTGGTACCATTTGTATCCCTCTATTCTTATTTTGCCCCATAAAAGTACGAAATTTATGTATCCACTCAATTAAAGAAATGTACACACCGAATTTCGTGTTTCTAGCTGTTGTCGTTTAATATGTACCATTTTTATAACTTTTTGCCCCATTCCACCCCTTCGAATAAATATCACTTTATGGTATAGGGTTATAGGGGGAATGCGTATACCCAATATCAAGTATGTACAAGCAGACATATTGAACAAATATGCTTAAATACTCTAAAATATTAGTGGTTATTATGGGTATTTTTAGTCCTTGTGAGGGAAAATTTTTTCCTGTTGGGCCGATTTCGTTCAGTTTCAATCCCAACCGATCTACGACTATAAGACGCATTTATTTTATGGAAATTTTGGACGTCCTAGCTCCTTTCGTTTAGATGCTAGCATGCTTTCAACAGATAGACGGACGGACGGACATGACTAGATCGTCTTAGAATTTGATGACGATCAGGAATATATATACTTTATAGGATCTTAGGTCGATATTTCAAGGTTGTACAAACGGAATGACAAAGTTAGTATGCACCCTTTCTGAGGTGGAGGGTATAAAAACAAAAAATAAAATATAAAATGTGAGCATTTCCAGGATATCGAACACGACATCTGCAAGTAGTTGAAGTGAAAAAATAAAAAAAATCCTTTTTCCATTTTTCGACAGTTTTAATAAAGGTTGGTTTAGTCAATTTATTGTTTCCAATATATTGGCAATAAACATGGGATCCTGAACGTGGAAAAGTTTTAGTCAATTTGTGGTCTCCAATATATTGGCAATAAACGTGTGATCCTGAACGAAACGGTTTGCAGGGGGGGAGAAAAATAAGTTGAGTAATTTCATGTGAAACGATCAGACAGATTTTTGTCTTTTCTCTCCATTTTTGATTTAATTTTCCAAATATGTATTTTTCTTTATGGCGAATAAAACTGCATTTCCCCGATTTTCAAAAAGTAAGAAATTGTAGACATTTGGGTTGGTCGAAAATGCAGTATTTATGGCATAAGGTAATTTGAAATTTTTTGTGATATGAGATGCAAATATATACTTTCTAATATCAAGCAAATAAAAAATATTTTATTATTTATTTTAGAAACAAAAAATATACCCTCGATTTTCGTAATATATTTTTTATTAAAAGCTAATAGTATTAGAAGGACGCTCCATAAGTTACATGATGTTGTTCCTGGTACTTATTGTAAAATAATTATAAACGTGACTGTTGTCGAAATTAATATAAATAATAACTTCACATGAAATTATTATTTAATGGCAATTTTGAAGAAAATTTCATAAAATTTTAATGAAATTCCTCATATTTATGTGGATTTCAATTTTATTATTCATTCACTGTGAATGCAAATAATAAAAAAATTTCTCATAAAATCATTAAATACTTTTTTATGAATATTTTTTAGATTTTTATTAAATTTCAAATTTTCGTCTAGGTACCTTTAATATTTATACTCTCATTTAGGAAATTAAATTCCATTAACACCCGCTATTATATATATATTAAAGGTAATTATCATGGCTGCAAATGTTGCGAATTTCACTTTCACATAGAAACAGTGGTTTAGTAACAGTCTCCAAAGTGAGAAACATGTTTTTTGTCGAAAACCCCATTTTTAAGACGAAAGGGAAATGTAGGCGCAAAGGAAATATTTTACCAAATATTTCCTTAAAATAATTTATTCACACATGAACACGTACTTCTAAAAGGGGGGACACAATTTCATATTTTCTTCGTTAAGATGTCAGCTATTAGTATCTGAATTGTAAAGCGGGTTTACGCGCTAATTAACCAAAAATGTAAAAAGTCATGATTTTTTTTTTAATCTTTTGCCGTCATATGGACATTGTTTTCTTCGTTAAAATGTGAACTATTAAGAAATAAAACATAATATTTTACTTTTACTTGGTTTGTTGCCAGCAAAAAAAGATAGAAATATATTTTTTGAATAAAAATCTATTTTTTTCTCAATTTTTGGAGACTAAATCACTGTTTTTATGTGAAAGTAAAATATACAAGATTTATAGTCACCATAAGTACCTTAATTTGAACATATAATTGGCTTTTATCGGGCTTATATTTCCAAAAACGACAAATTATTCATAAAAGAATTGTTAATATCGTTTTCGAGTTTACGAAATTCATCAAAATAGAAAGCCGTCGTCATAGATCATAGATGTTGCCTATACAAATCAAATCGCGTACTTCGAATTACAATTTTAGGAGTAGCGATGTGTTGCAAATTAATTGGCAAGAAAAATATGCAACTATGCTGTGTAAATAGGGAGGGGGGTTGTATGAAAAATGCTCCTATTGCGTCAATGTAACGAAAACTAACGCCACAAAAGAAAATACAACAAAACAGGAGATAGACATTCGATCAATTACACATGTCCCCTAAACAAAAGACTTACGACACGAACGTCATTTGTATTGTCTCATGCCTGGGCGATATGCCGAAAGCATTGTTTTGCTTAAGAACAATAACGACAAATTTAAGAAAAATCTATGTCGCAAACAAAAGCCTCCAGACACAAAAACTTCTATAGACCTAAGAATGTGCATATGTAGATGAGACCATGTCTAATTTCACATTTAAAAATAAAAAAAACTCGTTTTTTGTTTCACCAAGTGTATATACATAGAAATTGTCTCATATTCCCAGGCCTACCTACTAATTGCCCCTAAACCCAAATTGGAGTGTTGGAGTGAAAGTAATACAAATAAATAAATAAATATTTTTTGGGAATTTCCTGCTGTCAATCAACATGACCAACCGACCGACCGATCGACATGAATCGTTTATGAATGTTTACTTTTACTACTCCAAGGCAACTTTTGTGGGCTTTCCCCCTCCTCAGGAAAAAAAGTACTTACGTCAATGCCAAATTACAATGAATGGATACTTTTTACTATAGCATCCACACACACACAGAAAATCAATCATAAATTTTAGCATTTTGTTGGTGCTGCAAAGAAAACAACGCCACAAAAGAAAAGACAACAAACAACACATTCTATCAATCAAACAAACAACCTAACAAAAATTTCAGAAAAAAAGAAGGTGTGAATTATTTTTAGAAGTCATTAAAACCGACAAATTGCAAAAAATCATGATATGGCCAAGTCGAGTAAAAACCTCACACGAGAAAAGAAATATAGAACAAAATAGCAACAACAACTGCGAACACAACCAACTAATAAAGATTAAATCAGCCGTGAGTTATATCGAGCGAGAGCTGAACAAAAAGCCACAGCACACGGCGCAGTACAGCACAGAAAAGCCCAAGATCCGGGATCTTAAATTGGAACAAAGTTGGGAAAAACATAAAACATGTACGCAGATTTTGTTGTTCTTTTCTTATCGGACAACAGCAACAACAACAATTATCGCCAGGTTGGCTGGCTTGGAGCTAATTATACAGTACCCTCGCCCCGCCAAGAACCACAGCCACAGAGACAACACCATCAATGACGAGCTGAGAATGACTGGACGAACATGACGACTATTGATGTGGAATAAAAACGGACGTGGATTTATTACATACACAACAACAACAACAACGTGGAGGAAAGAACACAACTTGCCCGGCACGCATTGGAATGTCTTCTCTTCTCTCTTCCAAAACGAAACGGAACACAGGCGTCTGTGTGCGAAATCCATCAAAAGACTTAGCGGTGGACAGAAATTACTGGTGGAATTTATTGTGGAACACTTACACAGTGTTACCTATCTTATAGCTCATTCTCACTTGCTATAAATAGGTAACAAGTCAGTGACTCAGGATCCAAAATGAAATCCACTGGAGATCGATAGTGAATAGGGTATGCAATTATTCGGATTTTTATCGTTTATTCGAAAACAAACAATTTCCAATTAATCGAAGAAAGGCCTCAACATTTATTTGATTAACCGATGAATCTAAACTCATTGAAACATAGTTAATAAGAGTAAAATAGGCAAGAAAAATATAATTCAATGTGTGTCATTACTTTTCCATATTTATTCCGAAATAATATATGCAAAAAACAAGTAAAAACGGTGTTAAGTTCGGCCGACCCGAACTTTATATACCTCCTCCATGGATTGTATTGCACAGAGGCTGTCGATATTCGTAGAAGCAACAGTAACAGTTACAGGGAAACAAAACAAAAAAATATAAAAATAATTTTATAAAATATATATAATTATATTTATATATTTTATATTAGAAATTTTAACATCGAAATTATACTTCAAGTCAATTCAAAATGTAACTAAAAGACCGCAATTTTCAAAAAAGCTTAAAACCCCAAAATATTGGGGGGTACTGGGTTTATTATACACTCCACGAGAGTATTATATCTTTGTGCATTTGTTTGTAACACCCACAAGGAATCGAGATATACCCATTGTTAATTATACCGATCGACTTAGAATCACTTTTTGAATCGATTTAGAAATGTCCGTCTGTCTGTCCGTCTATTGTTGTAATCAAATTACAGGACCGATCTTCACAAAAATTGACACAAGTAAGTTTTATGGATCAAGGACGAACGCTATTTAATTTGAGACATATCGGTTAAGATTTAGATATAGGCCCCATATAAAAGTCGCACCCGATTTAACATTTTCCGCTCTAGAAACCACACATTGAACACGATATTCTTTAAATTTGGCAAAACATCTTATAATCGAACTAGAAACACCTATGCAGAAATTGGGTAAGATCGGTTCAGATTTAGATATAGCCGCCATACAAATTTTGCACTCGATTTGACTTTTTCCACTCCAGAGACCACATATTTTAACCGATTTTCTTCAAATTTGGCACACTACCTTATAAGTGAACTGAAGAAAAAAATGTGGTGAAAGTGGGCGAGATCAGTTCAGATTTAGATATAGATATAGCTCCCATACTAATTGCACTGTCAATTTGACTTGTTCCCGCTCTATCGACGACATATATTAAGATTTTTTAAGAGCTTGATAACTTTTTTTTTAAAAAAAACGCATAAAATTTGCAAAATCTCATCGGTTCTTTATTTGAAACGTTAGATTGGTCCATGACATTTACTTTTTGAAGATAATTTCATTTAAATGTTGACCGCGGCTGCGTCTTAGGTGGTCCATTCGGAAAGTCCAATTTTGGGCAACTTTTTCGAGCATTTCGGCCGGAATAGCCCGAATTTCTTCGGAAATGTTGTCTTCCAAAGCTGGAATAGTTGCTGGCTTATTTCTGTAGACTTTAGACTTGACGTAGCCCCACAAAAAATAGTCTAAAGGCGTCAAATCGCATGATCTTGGTGGCCAACTTACCGGTCCATTTCTTGAGATGAATTGTTCTCCGAAGTTTTCCCTCAAAATGGCCATAGAATCGCGAGCTGTGTGGCATGTAGCGCCATCTTGTTGAAACCACATGTCAACCAAGTTCAGTTCTTCCATTTTTGGCAACAAAAAGTTTGTTAGCATCGAACGATAGCGATCGCCATTCACCGTAACGTTGCGTCCAACAGCATCTTTGAAAAAATACGGTCCAATGATTCCACCAGCGTACAAACCACACCAAACAGTGCATTTTTCGGGATGCATGGGCAGTTCTTGAACGGCTTCTGGTTGCTCTTCACTCCAAATGCGGCAATTTTGTTTATTTACGTAGCCATTCAACCAGAAATGAGCCTCATCGCTGAACAAAATTTGTCGAACCGAACATTTCGAACCGAACACTGATTTTGGTAATAAAATTCAATGATTTGCAAGCGTTGCTCGTTAGTAAGTCTATTCATGATGAAATGTCAAAGCATACTGAGCATCTTTCTCTTTGACACCATGTCTGAAATCCCACGTGATCTGTCAAATACTAATGCATGAAAATCCTAACCTCAAAAAAATCACTCTTTAGTACCCATACAAAAATCGTTCCCGATATCACTTTTCCCCGAATTCAATTGTAAAGGGGTAGAAAGTGGAGGGTATCATGTAGTCGGCCCCGCCCGACTTTAGCCTTTCCTTACTTGTTTTCAGCTACAGCCGTTTGGTTCGTTGTATTTTCATCATATTTTAATTCCAAAAGCACAAATTTTCCAAATCCACGTGCACAGTTCAATATAACATAGTTTCATTCAGATTTTGTCGTAAAAGCAGCAAAAAAAAGTACGAATTTGGAATTTGAGTCAAAGGAATGTATACACCGAATTCCATGATTCTAGCTGCGGCAATTTTATTGGTACCATTTCTATCCCCTTTTCCCCATTTTACCTCTAAAAAGTACGGCTTTCAAAAATATTTTTATTTATATCCCTCCGTTCCCATTGTATGCCTTGGAAGTACGATTTTGTGAAAAACTTTTGTTTTTATTTTTCATGTCTACGCAGTCAGAGGAATGTATACACCGAATTTCTTGATTCTATTTGTTGACTCAAAAAGTACACGAGTAGGTTTATGAACGTAAGAGCGCTTTGTTGACTCTGACACACTCGTTTGTCCAAATTTTTTTGTAAATGATGCAGGATTTATTCCTTCAAACGTGTGCATCTCGCACAGAGAGCAACTTCTGACTATCAAATCGATAAATTGTCATCAATCACTCAAATGACTCATGTAGTGATTAAATAGTTGATCACATCAGAGTTTGCATTGATCGCACAGTCTTTGCAAATATATCTACAACTTTTGAACGGGAACGAAATTTTGTATGCTTAAAGCAGAGGGATTTTCCAGATGATTTGTAAATTGGTTGATCCTTCATTGGTATAACGGCTACTAGGCAATCCTCTAAATCCTCCTTTCCAAAATTCTAAATTCAAAATTTTTCAATATAAAAAATATTTGCAAAAAATCCTAACTGACAAAGCACTGACTAGAAAATGTTTATCATATTTTTCTAACCCTATAGGTTTACTTCTTACTCAAGCAATATTACCATATCCTTGCGGTAAATAAAGGCATTGTGATAATTTTATTAAAAAATAAATAAATATTTTCCCCACGTTCGGAATTTGAGTATTTTGTTGGAAAAAGTGCAACCCCTTATGTAGACTTTTTACTCAGAAAATAATACCGCATCCCTGTGGTAAATAAAGGCATACCGATCATATTAGTAACAAGTAAAAACGGCGTTAAGTTCGGCCGGGCCCAACAAAAGCTGTCGATTTTCGTAGAAGTGCAGTATTATTACAGGAAAATATAATTTTTTTTAACATAGCCAAACCAAAACAAATACAAATATTGAAAAAATAATTTTATAAATAAATATAATACAAGGATACATGTACGTTTACACTGTATACATATATATATATATATATATATATATATATCGAAATAATACTTCAAGGCAATTCAAAAAATAAATATTCTTATATTTATATTTTCAAAAAAAAAGCTTAAATACCATAAATATTGGTAGGTAGTGGGTGCTACAGTTGGTTGTATTTCCATTCTATTTTAATTCGAAAAGTACAAATTTTGAAAATCCATTATCTAACGTACATAGTGCAAAATAACTTAACTTCATGATTCAACTAATTTTTGCCGTAAAAGTACGAATTTGGAAAAATCTTTTTATTTTCCTTGTCTAAGCACGACTATCTATAATCTCTTTATTTTACGTGTCTACGCAATAAGAGGGATTTATGCATCAAATTTCATCATTCTAATAAGTCGTTTAGTTGGTACTATTTTCATCCCTCTGTAACCATTGTATCCCTTGAAAGTACGAATTTGGAAAAAACCCTTTTATTTTTCGTCTCTACGCAGTCAGAGGAATGAATACTCCGAATTTCATGACTCTAGATGCGGTCATTTGGTTGGTACTATTTTTATCCCCTTTTTTCATTTTAACCCCAAAAAGTACGAATTTCGCAAAATCCGTTTATATTACGTGTCTACGCAATCTGATGAATGTATACACCGAATTTTATTACTCTAGGTGCAGCCGTTTGGTTGGTACCATTTGTATCCCTCTATTGCCATTTTACCCCATTAAAGAACGAATTTGGAAAAATACTTTTATATTATGTATCTACTCAACTAGAGGAATGTACACAACGAATTTCCTGTTTCTAGCTGTTGTCGTTTAATATGTACCATTTTTATCCCTTTTATATAGGGGGAATGCTCATACCCAATATCAAGTAAGTACAAGCAGACATATTGAAAAAATGTGCTTAAATACGCCAAAAATATTAGGGATTATTATGGGTATTTTTAGTCCTTGTGAGGGAAAAATTTTTCCCTTTTGGGCCGATTTCGCCCCGTTTCAATCCCAACCGATCTACGACTATAAGTCGCATTTATGGAAAATTTGAACGTTCTAGCTTTTTTCGTTTAGATGCTAGCGTGCTTTCAACAGACGGACAGACGGACGGACATGGATAGATCGTCTTAGAATTTTATGACGATCAAGAATATATACTTTATATGGTCTCAGATCGATATTTCAAGGTGTTACAAACGGAATGACAAGGTTAGTATACCCCCATCCTGGAGGTGGAGGGTATAAAAATTAAAAATGTTGGGACATATTTTCCCCACTTTGGGATTTTTTTTTGCTTTTTTTACAAAAATCTGTTAAACAATAAATAAGTGGACCTTTTCCTACTGAATTCCAAATTTTGTTATGATATCTCATTTTCTGTAGATTTAACTGAATTTGAAGTTTTCAGATTTTGCTAAGTTTTGTCCTTCTTCTGTAAATAAATGTAAAATTGAGATACACCCTTTCTATAGACCGGATAACTAAGCTGCTATAACAAAGACCTAAATAAAAAATTAAAATTTCACTCAAAATAAAAAAATATTTTTTAAAATTTCCGCTAACAGCAATATGTGTGAAAACAATTTTTGAAAAAAAAAAAACATTTTTGTGTTAAAAATGTTGGATTAAGCCTGGATAATTAGCCAGTGTATGTCAAAATTATGGTTATTGAGCCCAAATAAAAGTCAAGACAAAATATTTTTTTGGAAAATTTGTTTTGATACAAATATTTATACTTTTGTTTGCGACAATGTGAAAAAATATATTTTTTATTTTGAACAAAAAATTTTAGTGTTATTAACGTTTTTATTATCGCGGCTTAAAGAAAAACAGCTCTATTATTAAAGCTCGTGCTCTGTCTTTAATAATTTTGTACAAATGAATCTGTAACTTTTATTGCCTCCGGACATATTTGCTAATAATAATTTGTATCTTCTGATTCGAGGAATCCCAAATATGAAATGAATTTCACATTTCGCAAGATATCTTTTCACTTTTTTTTCAAAAGTTCCACAATTAATTAAAAATGCTTTAAATTTTGAATAAAGTAGGCGTAAAATGTATATTTCAGTGTTAACGAAAATGTTTCGCTGTTCTGCAAGGGATTGTCTGACTTTGCCATATTAATGGAAACCACAATCGAGTTTCTGTGCCAACAAGAAAAAACATTCATTTAATAATGAATGTATTTAAAAAATAACACCACACGCCATGTGAAGCTATGTACTTTGTTCTAGAACATTCTACCAAAAACATTTCCAATCTAAATTTCACACGAACAGAAGCCAAACGTATTCCCCACGTCATGAAATCCGATATGGGTCAAGAACGACCGCAACCACCAGCGCCAGTGCCAGCGCCAAATATATACGCGCGCGCCATAATTCTTGCCTGCATTTGCCTAATTGCAAAACTCTTGATAAATGAGGTGATAAATTTATGCGGGTTTATTTGGGAATTGCTGATAACAACAACATGTCAATAAATCGGTCGATCGATCGATCGATCGATGGGTAACTGAAACATGATTTTATCTATGAAACAAGTGTGGTCACATTTCAAATCAATAATATTGGGGAATTCCACTTTTAACATTATGTGAATGATGCTGCCGAAGATACATCATTATGTGGACAGAACAGCACATGTTGTTGAGGACTAGTGCAGGTTAAGCAAGTTGCTGCATGCATACAGTAGCAGACCAAAATATTATGATACTAAGACAAAACCGCCAAATGAGAAATTGAAATAATCCCCTACAAGTTGGGAAACAAATAAATTATCCCCAAATGTAATAAGCACCAAACCGTATTTTGGATAATTCCAGTTTTTTTGGTTTTGGGGATTACTTTATCTATTTGAGGTTTAGTTCATTTACACAAGAAATTATTGTTGGTAAATTTCTGAAAAGGGGATTTCTCAGTTGACTCATAGATGCTTTCCTCTGTAAATATTTATAATACACTAATAAATGCAATTAGCTTGGGGATTATCTCATTTGCTTGGCTTGATGCATTCTGGAAATCGTGCTTTTTTCATATATTTTGCGATTTCATATATTTTATTTTATTTATTTATAATTTTCCTCTTGAGTGTTATTTAATTTAATTTTGAGCTGATCCGCAAACAAGTAAAAACGGCGTTAAGTTCGGCCGGGCCGAACTTTATATACCCTCCACCATGAATTCCATTCCACAGAGGCTGTCAATTTTCGTAATAGTGCAGTAATATTACAGGAAATATATAAATTTTTTAATATACGCAAATCTAAACAAATACAAATATTGAAAAAATAATTTTATAAATAAATATAATATTTTAATCATTTCAAACCACGCTTATAAGGCAAGGCTACCAATACGTCAATTCAAAAAATAAATATTCTTATATTTATATTTTCAAAAAGCTTAAATACCATAAATATTGGTAGATAGTGCTTCAGTTGGTTGTATTTCCATTCTATTTTAATTCCAAAAGTACAAATTTTGAAAATCCATTATCAGACGTACATAGTGCAAAAGAACCTGAATCATGAATCAACCAATTTTTGCCGTAAAAGAAAAATTACGAATTTGGAAAAAACTTTTTACTTTGCGTGTCTATGCCAGCTGCGTCCATGTGGTTGGTACTATTTTTACCCCCTTGACGTTCCTACGCAATTAGAATTTCCTCATTCTAGCTATAGTCGTTTAGTTGGTACTATTTTTATCCCTCTGTACCATTGTATCCCTTGAAAGTACGAATTTCGAAAAATCCGTTTCTTTTCCGTGTCGACGCAGTCAGAGGAATGTTTACTCAGAATTGCATGACTATAGCTGCGGTCATTTGGTTTGTACTATTTGTATCCCATTTTTCCATTAAACCCCAAAAAGTACGAATTTCGAAAAATTCGTCTATTTTCCGTGTCTACGCAGTCAGAGGAATGTATACTCCGAATTTCATGGTACTATTGATTTGATTGGTACTATTTTTATCCCCTTTTTTCATTTTAACCCCAAAAAGTACGAATTTTGAAAAATCCGTGTATTTTACTTGTCTATGCAATCAGAGGAATGTATACTCAACATTTTTCATGACTCTAGCTGCGGTCATTTGATTGATACTATTTTTATCCCCTTTTTTCATTTTAACCCCAAAAAGTACGAATTTTGAAAAATCCGTATTTTACTTGTCTATGCAATCAGAGCAATGTATAGACCGAATTTCATTATTCTAGGTACAGCCGTTTGGTTGGTACCATTTTTATCCCTCTATTCCCATTTTACCCCTTAAAAGTACTAATTTGGAAAAAATACTTTTATATTATGTATCTACTCAATTACAGGAATGTACACACCGAATTTCGTGTTTCTAGCTGTAGTCGTTTAATATGTACCATTTTTATCCCTTTTTGCCCCATTTCACCCCCTTCAAAAAGAATCAATTTATGGTGCACGTTTTTGCTATAAGGGGAATGCGCATACCAAATATCAAGCAAATATAAACAGACATATTCAAAAAACATGCTTAACTACTCTAAAATATTAGGGATTATTATGGGTATTTTTAGTTCTTGTGAGGGAAAAATTTTTCCCTTTGGGCTGATTTCGCCCCGTTTCAATCCCAACCGATCTACGACTATAAGACGCATTTATGGAAATTTTGAACGTTCTAGTTCCTTTCGTTTAGATGCTAGCATGCATTCAACAGGCGGACGGACGGACATGGCTAGATCGTCTTAGGCCCCCCATTCACGTACAGTTTTAACTGTCAGCTAAAACTGTCAGTTATAACTGTACGTGAGTTGCCGGTCTTAAACTGTGAACTGAGATGTACACACACGTCCAGTTCAGTTCTTCAGTTTTTAACATGGATTCGAACGAGCAGGACGGAAGCGGATCTTAAGCTGTTTATTTTTGCCAAAACAGATTTCTTTTCCGCGTCAGGCTCTAGTTCTTGTAACTTCTTCGCCAGCTTGTTGTAGGCAGCATCTTTTTTGGCGCGATCATGATACTCGCTAGACTTAACTTGCCATAGGCAAGGCTCAGATCTATATATTCCAATAAAATCAACTATTACTTGTTTCTGTTTACGCGACATGATGATACGCACTCTCGCTCGACACAAATTGAACTGAGAACAGTACAGCGAACCCCCACACACGTTCACTTCAGTTAAAACTGTCAGTTAAAAATATTAAATTTTTATATTTCTCAGTTAAACTGAACAGTTGAGTACAACTGTCAGTTATATACCACTCACATACAGTTTCAACTGACAGTTTTAGCTGAACAGTTCAAACTGACAGTTAAAACTGTACGTGAATGGGGGGCCTTAGAATGATCTATGACAATGAAGAATATATATACTTTATAGGGTCTCAGGTCGATATTTCAAGGTGTTACAAACGGAATGACAAAGATAGTATACCCCCATCCTGGAGGTGGAGGGTATAATAAAAATTTTCGTAATGCGTAATATTATGATTTTTTTGGAATAATTAAAGCCATAAATCCTTAAAATAAGATTGCTACTAACTATAGGTATGGAATATATATGTATGTAGGTATATGTATCTGTATGTATAGGACGCTAAACCGGTGGACCGATTTTAATGTAGCTAACTTCTGGACAGGGAATGTTTCCCTAGGTCATGACAGGACATCTGCGTACCAGCGATCATTTGTTTTAGTTTTTTCGTCTGTTTTATTTTGGTCTGTAATCAATGTTTGATTTGATCTGAGATATTGTGGTTTTGAGCCAGGAGAACATGATTCGCTTGTGATATTCTCCTGGTCTCTTTACTTAAAAAGGCCGGGTATATTGTTGAAAAGTCGCCATCTGATATAAAATATAAATTCATAATGAGATAAAATCATAATAATGAGAAAATATAAATCTACTGATACTATATATGTTTCAATGAAAGCATCCATAGAAGATGAATTAAATTTCAAAAATACTTTTTTTCGATCCACTCTAATGACCTCAATTTCATATTTTTACAAATCGGGAAATGCACCTTTATACGATGTCATGTAGAAAAGTACATATTTGGAAGATTTTATCAATATATCAGCAATTTGTTGGAAATTAGACAAAAAATATATTTGTTCTGTTTATAATTGTTGTCGAATATGTACAAGGAGCTCCTTCACAAAACCTATGGAGCATCTTACCAACCCTATTAACTATTAATAAAATCAATTTTACAAATATCGTTTATAAAAAAATAAAATAAAAATAAGAAAAACATTTAAAAAAATATTTTTTAAGATATAAAAATTTTCGTTAAAACTAGAATAAATTTGCTGGAAATTAGACAAAAAATATATTTTTTCTCAAAAATTAAAAACAGATTAAATTTCAAAAATACGTTTTTTTGATCCACCTCAAATTTCATATTTTTTGATCGTCCTCAATTTCATATTTTTTTAAAATTAGGGAAATGGGAAACGTATCATATAGAAAAGTACATATTTGGAAAATTTCATCAATATATCAGCAATTTGCTGGAAATTTGACAAAATATATATTTGTATCTCAGACAATTAATTAAATTAATTTTACAAAAATCGAAGATGAGTTTTTTGTTTATAAAAAATAAATAAGAAAAAAAATAAAAAAATATATTTTTTAAGATTTAAAAATTTTCTGTAAAAGTAGAAACAATTTCGGGAAATTGTGTAAAAATATATTTTTTGTTGATAAAAAATAAATAAGAAAAAAATTAAAAAATATATTTTTGAGATTTAAAAATTTTCTGTAAAAGTAGAAGCAATTTCGGGAAATTATATATATTTTTCTCATTTTTTTGTTGATAAAAAAATAAGAAAAAAATTAAAAAATATATTTTTTAAGATTTGACCATTTTGTAAAAATATATTTTTTGTTGATAAAAAATAAATAAGAAAAAATTTAAAAAATATATTTTTTAAGATTTAAACATTTTCTGTAAAAGTAGCAGCAATTTCGGGAAATTGTATATATTTTTCTCATTTTTTGTTGATAAAAAATAAATAAGAAAAAAAAATTAAAAAATATATTTTTTAAGATTTAAACATTTTGTAAAAATATATTTTTTGTTGATAAAAATAAATAAGAAAAAAATTAAAAAATATATTTTTTAAGATTTAAAAATTTTCTGTAGAAGTAGCAGCAATTTCGGGAAATTATATATATTTTTCTCATTTTTTGTTGATAAAAAATAAATAAGAACAAAATTAAAAAATATATTTTTTAAGATTTGACCATTTTCTATAAAACTAGAAGCAATTTCGGGAAATTATGTAAAAATATATTTTTTTCAAATCAAAAAAATCAAATTTCAAAAATACTTTTTTTCGTATTTACCCTAGTTCTCAATTTCAATATAAAAATCGGCAAATTCGCCTTTATACATCATATAGAAAAGTATGTACATATTTGGAAATTTTCATCAATATCGCAGAAAAGAGTTGTTTTTTTTTGTGTTCGCTTCACATGGAATTGTAAATAGTATGACACTGGTACTGATATCTTCTGCAACATTGTGATGACAACAGCATTGATGGCATTTTGCATTAAAACCAACGACATTTCCTAAAAATGTCAAAAAGTAAACCACGCAAACACAGCGGGTTGTAAAACGGAAAACCATGATCTTTTCATAAAACAAGTACGAGAACGAGTAGTACAACGTAACAACAACATATGCTGCTGCTACTGACAGTTTCAAAAGTGTTTCACACATTCATGAGATTGAACAACAACAACAACAACAACCAGAACGACGACAACACCATCGCCGCCACCGCAATCGTGGCGATTCGCCTAAACCGGCCGTGTAGAAACATCCCAAGAAAACTGAAATGCATGTCAAGACTTAAGCACAGCTCAGTAGTGGTGATAGTGCTGGTGGCCAACCACCACTGCTGCCGCTCTAAGAATGCATGCGGTGATAACTTGTTCACGTATCCATTTCTGGGGGCTGCGTTGATCGCGTGAGCTTGACTCTGCATGTTTACAGTTATTTCTTTCTTCTTTACATTTTAATTATTTATAATACTCGTCGTCGTTGTCGTAAACATTAAACATACAACAACAATAACAATGATTTTCATAACCGAAAAAAAAGAGAAGCCTAAACTCTGTATGTATGTCTTTGTTATGAAGACCCAGCGATCATCCGTCCAACCGTCCTACTGTAGGCAATTAAACATGTTTTGAGAGCATAACAACAATGTTGACCTTCACCTCACTTTTGTGTGTGTGTGTGTAAATGAAACCACACCGCCGTGTCAGCCACCCAACCAACCATCCACTTGAATTATTTTACAAAATGTTTATATTTTTATTGTATTTTAATTGTTATTAATTCGGTGGTGTTGCTGTCTTGTTGTTGTCTTGTTGGCTGCAGCTACAGCAACAGCATGTTTTCTTCAGTGTGGTGTATGCTTGCTTTGGGTGAAACACCACCACCATCACCAGCACAGCTGAAACGTGTTCGTTTCTTAAGTCTTTTGTTTTGATCGTGTAGCTACATTAAAAGTAGCGTTAAAATTAACCGAAATTGCATTGTACTGATGACTGCGTTTTTTTTCACTGAAACTCAAACCAGATCTCGTTTCGTGGAAATTTCATGCAAATCACAAAGCCGAGGGCAATTTTATAGATTAATAGGGCACCAGAGAGCGTTGAAAGTTTAACGACCCACAGTGGGACCGACCAAGCACATAAATAATGACACAATACTTGTCTAAAGCTACGAAATCAATGAATTGAATGTAATTCTGTATACACATGATGAAAATCAACGATTTATTTATTTTGTAAAAAATAGAAGCAATTTGCTGGAAATTTGACAAAAATACATTTGTAAGAAAAATTTAATTTAGACTGCATTCCCGTTTATAATTGTTGTGGAATAAATACAAGAAGCTCCATCATAAAACGTAAGGAGCATCTTACTGACTCTTAGAACATATTAATTAAATTTATTTTACAAAAATATGTATTTTTGTTGCGTTTTTTAATTTTTGTGTGAGTTTTTTTTTGATAGGCCGCAGCAACAAATTACAACTTAAATGATTGCACGTTGTGTCTGGAAAAAATATGAATTTGGTACAGAATGTTTTCCAAATATCAAAATAATTATTTTAAGTTATTGTTTTCACTTGGAATTGAGAAATGAAAATTTAAATTGAGAAAATACAATTTGAAATTCAGAAATGTAAATTGAAATTCAAAAAATGCAAATGCAATAATAAATGAAATATTTAAATTGAGAACCAATTGATATTCAATTAATTTCTCATTTTCAACTAAAATTGAGAAAATACAAATTGAAATTCAAAAGTAATAAATAATAAAAAGATAAAAAATTCAAAAATGAATATTTAAATTGAGAACAAACCAACTGATATTCCATTAATTTCTCATTTTCAACTAAAATTGAGAAAATACAAATTGAAATTCAGAAATGCAAATTGAAATAAATTTCAATTATTTATTTCTCAATTTCAATTTAGATTTCTGAATTTCAATTTTTATTTTCTCAATTTCAATTTAGATTTATTATTTTTTCAAATTTCAATTTAGATTTCTGAATTTGTGTTTTCTCAATTTCTATTTAGATTTCTGAATTTAAATTTTTACTTTCTCAATTTCAATTTTTTTTATTTCCGAATTTCAATTTTTATTTTCTCATTTTTAATTTAGATTTCTATATTGAAATTTGTATTTTCTCAATTTCAATTTTGATTTCCGAATTTCAATTTTTATTTTCTCAATTGTAATTTTGATTTCCGAATTTCAGTATTTATTTTCTCAATTTTAATTTAGATTTCTAAACTTAAATTTTTATTTTCTCAATTTTAATTTAGATTTCTAAAATTGAATTTTTATTTTCTTAACTTCAATTTAGATTCCTGAATTTTTATTTTCTCAATTTTATTTTCGATTTTTAGTTTTCAAATTTTATTTTTTTAATTTCAATTTAGATTTCTGAATTTCAATTTTTATTTTCTCAATTTTAATTTATATTTCTGAATTTTAATTTTTATTTTTCAATTTAAATTTATATTTCTGAATTTCAATTTTTATTTTCTCAATTTTAATTTAGATTTCTAAATTTAAATTTTTATTTTCTTAATTTCAATTTAGATTTCTGAATTTCAATTTTTATTTTCTCAATTTCAATTCCTAATTTTCAATTTTTATTTTCTTAATTTCAATTTAGATTTCTGAATTTCAATTTTTATTTTCTTAATTTTAATTTAGATTTCTGAATTTCAATTTTTATTTTCTCAATTTTAATTTAGATTTCCGAATTTCAATTTTTATTTTCTCAATTTAAATTTTGATTTATAAACTTAAAATTTTATTTTCTTAATTTTAATTTAGATTTCTAGATTTATTTTTTTATTTTCTTAAATTCAATTTAGATTTCTGAATTATAATTTTTATTTTCTCAATTTTATTTTAGATTTCTAATTTTCAAATTTTATTTTCTTAATTTCAATTTAGATTTCTAAATTTAAATTTTAATTTTCTTAACTTCAATTTAGATTTAGAATTCCGAATTTCAATTTTTATTTTCTCAATTTAAATTTTGATTTATAAACTTAAAATTTTATTTTCTTAATTTTAATTTAGATTTCTAAATTTATTTTTTTATTTTCTTAACTTCAATTTAGATTTCTGAATTATAATTTTTATTTTCTCAATTTTATTTTAGATTTCTAGTTTTCAAATTTTATTTTCTTAATTTCAATTTAGATTTCTGAATTTCAATTTTTATTTTCTCAATTTTAATTTATATTTCTGAATTTTAATTTTTACTTTTCAATTTAAATTTAGATTTCTGAATTTCAATTTGTGTTTTCTCAATTTCAATTTACATTTTTGATTTCCGAATTTCAATTTTTATTTTCTCAATTTTAATTTATATTTCTGTATTTTAATTTTTATTTTTCAATTTAAATTTAGATTTCTGAATTTCAATTTTTATTTTCTCAATTTTAATTTTGATTTCTCAATTTTAATTTAGATTTCTGAATTTCAATTTGTGGTTTTCTCAACTTCAATTTAGTTTTCTGAATTTCAAATTTTATTTTCTCAATTTTATTTTAGATTTCTAATTTTCATAATTTTAATTTTTTTCTGAATATCAATTCATACTAGTACAGGCGCTCATATTGGACAAATGAGAATAAAACAAATAAACAAAGAATTTCACAGAACCACGTTGTCACACTAAAACACACTTTGCCATTTCATGCATTCATAATTATTTTGCCTTTTTATAATTATTTTAATTTGAATGTTCAGAAAGCATTGTTTCTAATACAGGGTGGGCCATTTAAAATTTTAAATTTGAACTACAGATTACTTTGACTTTGAAAAGTATAATAGCATTCATGTTTATGTTCAGGTTTATGTTTGATATTTGCAAAATGGTTTTCGATTCGCACAATGGTCTGAAGATTGTTTGGCAGGAGATGAAGAATTTTAGTGAAATTCCGCGTTTTCAGATGAAGCTCATTTTCATCTTGGTGGCTACAGCAATAAGCAAAATTGTCGCATATTGGGTTCAGAGAACCCACACGTGACTACTGAGAAGCCACTACATCCACAACGAGTCACTGTTTGGTGTGGATTATGGGATGGTTTCCACATTTTGGAAAAACTTGATTTTTATTATTGTACAGACATCGGTATAATCCAAATCGGTACGATAATTGTATTTCCCATTTTATTTATATTTTTGGAACATTTATCTTATTACAAATGCAGATCTACTTACAAATGTAAATGGATAGCACCTTATCATAATTACGATGTCGAAATTGAACCTATACCCCATTCATATGTAACGGCTCACATGTATCTTCATTTTTTTTTAGTTTATTAAACTTTAGGTCTCATCCAACCTCCCCACTATTATCGTATTTACTTATAGTTTTTGTTTTCTGACTAGCTGTCTGTTTTTTACCTCTTAATTATCACAGTTTGCTGATGCCGATGATGTCTGTTTGCCTGCTTCTGTCATGTTCAAATACAAATTCAAATACACACCATGTTGCGTAGTAAAATTCTTGTGGATTTCGTTCTCTCGTCTGTTTGTGTAGCTTCGCAAACATGCAACCGATGTACCACTTCCCAACACTACTGAATTCCATAGGCGAAGCCAAATCTACATTCGTACATACAATATTCTTAATGATGAGAATAAAATCGGCGAGAAAAGTTCACACACACACTCGATTTCTTGGCTGTCTATTTGAATGATTCACTTTTTTGTGGTGAGAATAAGAAAAAAGCCACAAAATTAGCAATACTATAAAAATGGGTTACAAAATAAATATAGATACGCCCAAAAGACAAATTTGCATAAATAAACTCATACATCAAATGGCATAAAACCAAAGAGATCAAATCAAATGATATGCCTTAAACACAAACGGAAATTTAAATAAATAAATAAATATTTATTAGTGGAGCTAAGTTTATGTATGTATAATGGGGTGACCCTTCCCCAATGTTGTTACACTCAGCAAAATGTCTAAAAACTTAAGTGTGCAAATTGAGTGGTGGATTTTTCGGATTTTTTCAATTTTTAATAGACAGTGTCTACACACATATTTCTGTGTGAAAATGAAATTCGTGACATTTGTCAGTCATCATAAGTATCTTTAATTGAACATATAAAATGGTGTGGTCGGATTTATATTTCCAAAATGAGAGTATAGTAGAGAGTAGTTAAAGGTATATAAAATATAAAAAAATTAGGTGGGGATTGGATCCGAACTTCGCAAAAGATGACAAAAACGTCCACCTTAATATATATATATACATTAGGCTGTTTCGCGGTCCATACAAATGGAAAAACAATTTCCAGTCACCCCCCGAAAATAAAGTTTGGATTGTTTAATGATGATTTGCAAATTATTTCCTTCCTAGATCAAGACATTTATGAGCTAAACGCTCCTGAAAATACCCCTAAAATCGTGTTTCCCGTGTATTTTTTTGTGCTGTATTTTTGTAAAAATTTATCTAAAATAATATATCCCTGAAATCTATTTAAATATAAATTTTAATTCTTGTCTTAGTATAATTGGACCTTTATAGTATTTTCTTTTTTTTTTCGTAGTGACAACTGCAAATTTTTTCGTACTTAGTGTTAGTATTTTTATACCCTCACTCTACAGAGTAGGAGGGTATATATCATTTGGGACAGAAAAAAGCTGTAACGCATTGAAGGAGTGACTTAACACCCTAGGTATGTTTGGGCCAAATTCGTTTCACAACTTTTTAAAATGTTTGAGCCATGTCCCCGTCCGTCCGACTGGCTGGCTGGTGTACACAATAACAGTAAATGAATCGATTCAAACTTTGCGCATGGTAATATTTATCCCAAACTTAGTTTAAGTTCGAAGATGGGCGAAATTGCCACGCCCCTTCTGGTACCTCCCACACAAATAGCCCATAGTCCAATGTTAAATTAAAACCCACATAACTTCCACACGGATATTTGGATTCAGCTATATTTTGGTATTTGATAATGTTTTTATAATCGCTTTAAGTGTGCTAAGTATGACGTCTTTTGCCACGCCCCTTCCAGTACCTCCCACACAAATCACGCTAAACTGCATAAAATGAAAGCTGTTATAACTTCTACTACCATGATCGGAATACTGTGAAGTTGGTTACATTCGCATGGAATATGGGCGATATTGGCACACCCCTTCTGGTACCTCCCGCACAAAGTGGCATAATCTTTGGTTACAATAAAACGGATATAACATCCATACGGGTAGTCGAAATCATTTGCAATTTGATATTTGAAAATGCTTTTATAATCACTTTAAATAAAACAATATTTACGCTTTAGCCACGCCCCATCTAGTACCTCCCTCCCTAGGATAGAGACATCCTAGGTAAATTTAAATACTTCATACACCTTTACCGGTGCCCGAAAATCATTATGACCTCATATTTGATCATGTTGTTATAATTATTAACAAATGTGGAAGCTGGATCCAATTGGCACAAACTTATAGTACTTCCCACCTACTCATACACACTCATCATACCTACACATATTCCGACGCTAAGCAAAATTTACATGTTCTCTGAGAGTGGGTGTATATATAAGTCGGTTTAGCCGACTGACGTTTTCTTACTTGTTTTATTTATAAATAGCGACCGTCAATATCTTTCGAAGGATGCCCAAATTATGAACATCGGATGGTAATTGACGCCGCAGTTCTCATTTTTGTAAAAAGAGTTTGAAAATTTTTGCTCTGAAAATCCATCTCCTGTATTAAATTATTTTACAATAATATTCAGCATTTAGGCATCACTCGAAAGGTATTGATTCCTTGATTGATTTATTTATCATAACACCTTTTACAAAATGTTTCCAAGAAATATGAGTTTTTGGCTGTCGCCTTGAAAAAACTCAAAAAAATCAATGTAAACATCCAATAATACGACCAAGAATAAGAATAGGACAAGAATAAAGATTTGTATTTAAAATGCTTTCAAGGGTCTATTAATTCAGAAAAAAATTTAGACAAAAATGTAACAAAAAAAAATACGATTTTTAGAGGTGTTTTCAGTAGCGTTTAGCTCACAGATGGCTTGATCCAGTGACGAAATACTTTGCGGATCATCATTAAACAGTCCAGTCTTCATTGTCCCCGCAGCAATTTATTTTCGTGCACATCCTAATATATACATATTGTACATCTGCCAGAAGAACGCTGTAACTCAAGATATATACTAAATATAAAATAATCTAAGATTTTGTACAATTTAATTTCTTTTTTTAGAGATTAATTTTCAGAGACTTTTATAGGTTCAAAAGATTAAATTCATTTAACTAAAAATTATCGGTTTTGCCTTAAGACTATCTAGTCGCAATTTAGCGATATGCATATTATTATTATTATTTGTTAAATATTTTTATAGATTTTCTTCATATGTTTGTTATTAACGCTAAATATACATAAACTCGTTTCTTTGTTTAGAAACCATATTTCTGTAGATTTTTTTTTTAATTTTTTTACTATGACAATATTATTGTATATCACTTAATCTCTAGCTGAAAGTGGTCGTTATTTCATATGTATCACCATGAATTGATCTATTTAAACGAAACGAAATAAATTCAAAGTGAATGAGGTTTGAATAATCAATTTGTTGATGTTTGTTGTTAAATCGAAAAAAGCTGATTAGATTGACAATGGCGATAATGCGATACGACAAAAGCTCTAAGAATTCGATTTGATTGCGAACTAACATTGATGACACAGTACAAAAAAATAGAAGGATTCTTGCAGCTCACTTAAAGTCAATCCAATAAGAGTATTACAATAATTATGAGAAATACAAGCTGGTAAGAAGTGGTGACACAAAGGAATAAATAAGTGGGTTTGGAACAAACTTTATAAACAAACCGAAAGTAGACCTAATAAAGGTGGTTGACAACCTTGAATTTAATTTGTGAACGTATTATTTCACCGATCATCTAACTGTTACTTTCCGTTTTTCAGTAAACTCAACATTTTCATTGTGGTAAAGTACGCGAACGAACAACGTATGCAAATTATAAAAATGTACTACCGAAATTCGGAGTCGGTGATTGCAACTTTAAGAGCGTTTACTCCAATTATCGGTCGTTATTCTCGCCCTAGTAGACAATCAATAACTAGTTTAGTGTACAAATTTGAGACTACATATTCATTGTGTGCTGCTGCCGTGCCAGTGAGACAACTGGTTGGTTGAAGTGGCGAAAATATCGCTGTCGTTCTGGCGTCCGTAGCAAACGGTCCAAGACAGTCGATTCCGCGGCGTTCTCAAGTACTGGGCATCGCCAAGACCACTCTATGGCGAATTTTGCGTAAGGATTTTGGTTTACACCCATACAAGATCAAGCTAAGCTGAATTTCATCGCAAAATCATCTTCAGTGACGAAGCTCATTTTTGGCTCAATGGGTTGGTCAATAAGCAAAATATGCGTTATTGGTTTGGTGAAAATTAGGAATGTCAAAAACTGGCCCTCTTCGGGAAACCGGTTTTCGGTTTGTTCAAAAATTTACAATTTTTAAAAAATCGGGTTTCGGTTTTTAAAATTTGAAGAACCGGCCAAATCGGTTTTTTTTATTTATAAGCTAAAATGGAACATTTTATATTATTTATAGACTTTTGATGAAAATATAAAGGAGGTCTTAACGAATTCGCAGTTAATATTATTATTAAATACAAATCTCGTTCCTTTTCTATCTCCATCAACGCTCTCGAGCCTCTTCTTTTCTACTGTCAGAGTGATATGTTTTAACTTCGAGCTCAATTGGATTTATGATATTATTAGATGTGAATGTAATAAATGTAAATAAATTTGAATGTAAATAAATTATACCTTTAGGTATAAACCAATAAAAAATTAGCAATAGCAGTCAATGGCTTCGATGTTACACACCAAGCTCCAAACGAAGCTACTTGATCGATCGGAGTTAACACCGGTTAACCGGTTTTTGGTTTTGACATGCCTAGTGAAAATCCACATGTGCTTCATGAATCACCGATTATTGTTTGGCCCGAATTGGAAAACATGGAAACATGAAAAGTAATTTTGTTGATCAATTAGCCGCCTCGTTCGTGCGATTTAACGCCTCTAGACTTTTTTCTTTGGGGCTACGTCAAATCATTGGTCTATACCAACAAGCCGACGATGTTGGAAGAACTAAGAGTCAACATTCTACTCAAAATAGCGGCCGTTACGGGCGAAATGTGTGACCGAGTCATCGAAAATTGGGTCCAACGAATCGTCCGCTGCCGACGTGCCCCCGGTGGCCATGTGATCGAAGTCAAGTTCAATTCATTAATGTTTTGATTGTATTTAAAGTCGATCATAAAGTTGTGGGAAAATCGCAAATGGTTTACGTTTTATTTTAAAAAAAGCGGTCAAGTCCTTATTGAAAAACCCTTTATAAAACAAATCGAAAATTCGGACGAAAATTCGAAAAAGTCGGACGAATACGAAAAAGTTTTAAGTTGTCACTTTGAAAATCTACAAAAAAAATATTATAAATGTCCAATAATAGTGTTTAAAGTGTTTTCAAGGGTTTATTGTTTCATGATGACAAAAATGCAGAACAAAAAAATACACCAGACCACCTAGGGACCACCTTGCTGAAAACCTTAATAAAAGGGTATACAATTTTGACTTACCAATACAATTTAATTGTGAAAGTTATTATTGCGAATGATTGTCTTACCTGAAAGAAAAATAAAAATAATTTGTGATTAGTTAATTTAAAAAATCACTATGGGATGTCGAATGTCTACCAATATTTTTGAAATCTTATGATATAATTGGTTTCAAAAAAAGAGTGAAAAGGTCGGAATAATTCAAAATGTCATATGGGTGATTCCATTGGATCGGAAAGTCGTTACACTTGAACCGGACAATATACGTATGAAACTATAGGCAAAACTGATCTATTCGGCGTTTTTAGGTTTTCATTCCCTCATCCTGTTGCCCCCTCACAGGACTACAAAGTTAAAAAGGATAAAATTTTTCAAAAAAATATGTTATTTAATTGTTTATAATGGTATGGTAATTGTGTCAAATTAAAGAGGAGAATATCTACCCACCGAATATCGAAGTACTTCCGTAGTAAGCAAATTTTAATCGCATGTCAAAATCCAAATGTTTATTTTTCACGCTTTTGAGGAAGTTCTTTTAAGCAACTTCCAAAAAAGTCGATCACGTAACATTTTACGAATAGCACCTTCACAAGTGAATGGGAACGAATTTTTAGTATGGGGCCACAGAGGTAATTTGTCCACTTTGTATGCAGAAGGTCTCGGGTTCGAATCGTGGATCGGGGAAAAACTTTTTTGTTTTTTATTACTTTTATAAATAAACAATGTATAATTTTCTTAAATTTTATCAATTTAAAAATTTTTGCTTTAAAAATACTAATTAATTGTTTTATTAATGTACTTCAAATATTTAATTGTTTAATTATTAATACTACATAATAGTGTTATATTAATAATAGTGTTAATTTATTTAATACTAAATTAAAGTAATATTTATTATATTTATTTTCGTTATTAAATAAATACTTTGATAACTTTCCTATCGACATGTTGAAGGGATGCTTTATTTCTCGAAATGGGTCAGTTAATCAACTGCTCATCGATATCGTTCGATTTAATTAATACTTTTTTTTTTGCAAAAATGCAACTTTTGGTAATTCCAGTTTACATCTCTCATTATTTTACGAATTGAAGCCCAATAAAAATACCTAAAATTCATCAAATGCATGTCGACCATTGTAATAAAAAAAATGTCCAATTTTGGAACACATTTTCTTCACTTTGGGAATTCGGGAATTTTTTGGAATAAATTAAAATCTAATATCTTTTCATCATTTTTATCTTTTTGACGAATTTTAAGTATTTTTATGGGACTTCAATTCGTATAATTTTGAGAGATGTAAACTGGAATGATTCTCATAAATTACTTATTATTTTGTTATAAGCGATTATTGTTATAGATGTAAGGTTATTTTAAGCCAAATCTCTTAATGTGTACATATATATTTAAAATCTTTTATAAGACTGATGAATAATTTAATAAAGATAAATAATAATAAAAAATAAACTGGAATGACCAAATCTTGCATTTTTGCAAAAATTTAGTTTTTTATACAAACCTCAATAACTCAGTCAATTACTGACGGATTTTTAAAAACAAAACAAAGTTTTACTCATTATTAAATAAGTTATTTAAATAAAATTACAAGTGTAACGGCTACTAAACAAAATAATGTGAAAAATATGGCTAAAAGTTGTTTAAAAAATGTGTTTTCTGGACAAAAGGATAGCGATGTCTTAAGTTTTCTTAAATAAGCTATATATCGATCGAAAGCTCCAGTTACAGGCTTGGGGTATCTGGCAAATACAGATTCTTCTTTTACTCGACTCAATACCTACCAGAAATAATAATAATAATAATATCACTTTCCAGAGTTTTAGGACTGTATCCAAAGCCTGTAAGATATTTACATTGAAAGTCTGAAACATCTAGTTTTGGCACACAAGTATATAGTGATGTAGGGTAGCAGCCTTAGCCTTTCCTTTCTTGTTTTATGGCCGCTCAAATTAAAAACATGTATTTTTTACAGATTTATCATTGATGGTAATCACTCAGTATCGCAGAGTAACACTGCTATTTAATTTACTACTATTTGCTTAAACTTTAGTGTTTAATTAAATATTTAACAGAGAACAAATAAAAAAATATGATAATCGTGAGACTTGTGTCTCAGTTTTGAATTATCGCCGGTCGTCAATCGTTTTCGTTTTCATTCACTTTGGTTTACTTTTAGCGTCGTTTGGGTTGGCGGCTGCTGTCGCCGTATAAAAATGTTGGATCGGTCGTTCGCTGCTCTTTGTGTTGTTGCTGTTATTGTATTGTGTGCATATCAATATAGTTTTTAAAATTTATTATTATACAATTGAAAAATGATGTCAAGGTCAAATTTGCATGAACATGTTAATATTAACAGACACACAACACAACACAACTCAATACAGCACAGCACAACTCAAACAGCAACCCGCATTGCACGGCTCAGCGACACACGCACACGAACACACACCAAGTAGGGGGAGAGAGCCATTTTTTTCTGGCGCTTTTGTGTGCTCTCACTCTGTCATCGTTGGCCCCATCGTCGTTGTAATAAATGACAACTTCACAAAGTCCAGTGTGTGGTGTGTTGGTGTTGTGGTGGTGGGGGAAGAGTGAGAGCAGAATGAGGAGGAAGGTGAAACGAGTGCAAAATAATGCCCGGTCTGGTTTACAGGTGTTTTGTTTGCAGTTGTGAGGAGTCTGTCTGTTTTGCATTTATGTCTGTGGTGTTCGTGTTTGTTCGTTCGAGGGTGTGCATGTATCCACACACACACATGCGTGTGATTGTTTGTGTTTATCAATGTATACCGGCTTTTCTTTATTTGTTTTCGGATGGATGTGTGCGTGAGTGCCCTCCATGTTTCTCATTTTTGTTTGTTGTAACAATTTGTGGGACATTTGGGTATTTATAGACGCACCGGCTAAACCTTTGATAACTGGGAATGATGTGTAATACCGCCCTCCCCCTCCACACAGACGCACACACACATATCGATATTTGTTTTGTGAATTCGCAATATCAGCCGTCAATATTTACAAAAGTTCAAAGACATTGAAGATTTTTGGGTTTTAATGTATGTACATAATTTGATGAGGGTTCGATTTCGATTTAATAATTAAAAATAAAAATAAATTTAATCTAATGATCGGTTTCGGCAGAAGAAGTTCAGTGATAAAGAGACACCGATGCAGAGTTTTAATTAAAGTGATTTTCGCTAATACTGCATTTGGATATGTAAAAATCGACCGCACATTGCATCAATATTTAATGGTAAATCTTTGGTGGTCTGATATGCCCTTTAGCCGGGTTTTGCGAAAACAGCTGATTGATTTGACAAACAATTGAAAACCGATAAAACGTGAATTTAATTAAATTATGGAACTTTGTCAATTTAAAAATACTGATTATTGTGGAATGACATTTTGGATTGCACAAATAAGCACATATGTATTTCCCAACTAGATGCGGAAAATTGGGAAATATTGCAAACGTGAATTATTTCCGCTAGATGTTTTTCACACACCACGTAATAATTAAAATTTCCAATTTTGACGCTTATACGAACATAATCTAGATTAGATCATCCATTTCAACCCTTCACGCTATTCTTTCGAGGCAGTCGTTATGGTTCCCCATTTGTCAAAATGTGCTCCTCATATACATTGTCATTTTGGAATATTAAAAGCGTTAAGACGATACGTCAAAGATTTCTTATTTTAGTCAGCGTTGTACACCCAAACGATGGGTCGATACCTGAATATTAAACTATGGCATTCTGCTCAGAAAATAATTATAGAGGACGAAATAGGAAAATGTTTTTCATTCAAGTGTTTCCTCCAGGACAATAAAAGTAGAACTCATTTATATTACAAAAATTAATTTTTATTAAGTAATAAATGTCACCATGCCATTTGTAAATAAATTTGCATTCTATTAAATATAGAAGCAAAATGGTCTTGAGCCAGGACAATATCCCAGTTCAAATCAAATATTGATTACAGACCAAAAAAAATGCAAACGGTAAAAACTAAAACAAATGAGCGTTGGCACGGCAGAAGTATTGCTGGGTAACTATACCTGCATATACACATACTTACATATGCAACTCAATGAGATGCTTGTAAGATGGCATGTGTGCTTTATTACTTGGTGCGATTTTTTAAACGCAAATTCGGCAAGTGAGTTGTGATTCTCGTTCGTTTGTGAGAATCATCTCCTTATAGAGGCCGGGTTTGATGTTGAAAAGTCGCTACGAAGCCACTTGAAAAGACTTTTGACATGGTCGAAATCATGATCGTGGTAGTCTGCAGCCAAGTAATAAATGTTACCATGCCATTTGTAAATACATTTGCATTCTATTAAATATAGATGCAAAATGGTCTTGAGCCAGAACAATATCCCAGTTCAAATCAAAAATTAATTTTTATAAATCGTCACATTTGGCCAATTTTTAAATTCATTCAAAAGCCCAAAAGCATGAGATATTAATAACACTGTCCGACAGTCCATATTACACTTGAACCACATGATATACATATGAAACTATAGGTGAAATAATTAATGGGCGTTTTTAGTCATTTTTATACCCTCACTTTCGGACAGAAAAAAAGTGTAACGCATTGAAGGAGAGACTTAAGACCCTATGTATGTTTGGACCAGATCCGTTTCACGACTTTCTAAAGTGTTTGAGCCATGTCCGTCCGTCTGACTGGCTGGTGTACATGATAACTTTCGAAAGGAGTTAAGGAATCGATTCAAACTTTGCACATGGTAATATTTTTCACAAACTTAGTTTAATTTCGAGGATGGGCAAAATTGCCTTTCCTTACTTGTTTTTGTAAAGGGTGATTTTTTAAAAGCTATAGGAAAGTTTTTCAAATAAAAAACACATAAAATTCAGAAAAATGCATGAAATCTTTATTTGAATCGATAGTACGGTCCATATAATTTAATGTTTGAAGATTATTTCCTTGACTGCGCCTCAAATGGTCCATTCGCTTAGTCCAATTTTGACATTTCCACGTTTTTGAGTAAAAGAGGCCCAATTGCTGCGAAATGCAACGAATCGATAATTGATGGTCATCATTAACACTGGCCGATACAGCTGCGATATTTTCTTCAGTTCGCACTCTACGTAAGCGTGTTGGTGGTTTAATATCCAACAATATAAATTTGGTGCGAAATTTAGTCACAATAGCCCGAATAGCCGCTTCAGTGGGTCGATTAAACTGACCATCAAATGGAAGCGCGCGATGAACTTTCTTAACAGAGCACGCATTTTGGTAATAAAATTCAATAATTTGCAACCGTTGTTAGTTTGTAAGACGATTCATGGTTAAATTATAGACCAAACTGAAGATGTTTGACAGTGGAACAAAACTCGAAACGTGCTTTAGCTGTTTAAACCAGTGTTGCCAAAAAGATAATAGCTAAACAATTATATAAGTTAGCGTGTTATTTTGCTATTTAAGCGTGAAGAGCTTTTTTTACAACTTTTATGTCTTTGCTGACCGTCAAATTTTTTTGTGGAACATTTTAATCTTTAAATGTCCTTTTGAAAGGTTTTTTATTTTCTCGAAAAAAGAGAGAGGAGAGGTATTAAGATCTTCCACAAAAATGAACCTCATAAAATTCTACAATATAATTCTGACAATAAGAATTCTCTCAGACATTAATTTACAAACAAATTTTCGCTTAGTATAATGGTCCCTTCGACCAAAAAGTGATACCTTTGACCCACTGTAAAAAGAAACTGGACTATAAGTTTATTCTTCAGAATTATAGGGTCGTTATTCTGTTCCATTCAAAAAGTCCTAATTTACTGGACAGTGTTATTCAGGCAATTTTTGGACTAATTGTATTCAAGAACATCTGTGCTTTGAATACAATTAGTCCAATTTGCATTGCAGAGCAGGAGTATAATTTTTAACACTTTTTACCATTTTGGAGATTTTTCTCACTTTTTAGTGTCTCATAACTGGCGATCAGCAAAGGCTCGAGTTCCAAATTTTGGCATGTCTTGTTGTCTTGCATGATAGAACATTCAGATTTAAAAATACCCGTTTTTCGTTGACTTAACATGGACGTGTTGAGTACTCTCGTATGGAAAAGGGTTCTTTCAATTTTTAGTAAATTTTATATTTGGCAGAAGTCTTAATTTCGTTGAGGTGTCAACTTTAATTTGATAGTTTCTATTTTTCATACACTATTTCTATGTTGAGTAGAGAATAATAAAATTTTGACACTTTGGGAATTGTTTTAAAATCTTTCCACTGATTTGTATTTTTTCTCATGAAAAATGAAAATAATTTCATTTTCAACAGATGAAAGGCTATCACCAAGTTCAAATACATTTCCTTAAAAAATCAAATATTATCAAGTGGTCATCGGAATGTAAGTGACAATAACAATAGATTGATGACAATAATACCCTGTATTGTCTGTCTCTCAATTGAACTATGGCTAAATGACTAGGCGACAATTCAACATTATGGTGTCATACTTAGGCTGTGCTGTAAAGAGCAAAGTAGGAACATGTCTAAAACGAAAAGCCGATCAAATAGTAATAATTCTTTCCCTACATCCAATTAGTTCCGCGAATCACATTCTTCATAGCGCAATCACCTTTCGAATTACATGTCGTCAGTTAGATATTGTCAGTTACGGACGGAATTGATATTTTTTTTCAAAATTGCTATAGAAAACACTGGAATACATGGGAATGTGAAAAGGAAACCTGATTTCGAAAATATAATCAGTTACTCCCTTTTGGATTTAGAGTGATGATGTCGAATAGATACCTACCTGTCGAATAGGTATAGGGTGGACTATTTAACTGTTTTATTACCGATTACTTTGGCTTTGAAACAATCAATCAAATGAATATTGAATAACAATCATTTTTATTATTATTTTCAGGTTTATGTTTATGTTTATGTTTATGTTTGACATTTGCAAAATGGTAGGTCTCATTTTTATCCCTCTTTTTTAATTATATCCCTTAAAAGTACGATTTTCGAAAAATCTCTCTATTTTACGTGTCTACTCAGTCAGAGGAATGTATACTCCGAATTTTATGATTTTAGCTGCGGTCATTTGGTAGGTACTATTTTTATCCCCTTTTTCCATTTGAATCCCAAAAAGTACGAATTTTGGAAAGTTCTTTTATTTTACGCGTCTACGCAATCAGAGGAATGTATACATGGAATTTCATTAGTCGTTAGGTTGGTACTAGTTTTATCCCTTTAGCCCCATTTAACCCCTTAAATGTACGAATTTAGAAAAAATATTTTTATATTATTTATCTACTCTATTAGAGGAATGTACACGCCAAATTTCGTGTTTCTACCTGTTGTCGTTTGATAGGTACCATTTTTAACCCTTTTTGTCCCATTTCGCGCCCCACAAATAAAAATCACTCTATGGTGCCCTTTTATGCTATAAAGGGAATGCGCATTGCAAATATCAAGTAAATACAAGCTAATATGATCAAAAAACATGGTGAAATACTCTAAATATTAGGGGTATTTTCAGTCCTTGTGAGGGAAAAATTTTTCCCTCTGGGCCGATTTCGCCCACTTTCAATCCCAATCGATCTACAACCATAAGACACTTTTAGGAAAAATTTTAAGCTCCTAGCTCATTTCGTTCGGCCGGTATCGTGCTTTCAACAGACAGGCAGACGGACAGACGGACATGGCTATATCGTCTTAGAATTTTACCACGACTATACTTTATGCTTTATGGGGTCTCCGATGAATATTTCAAGGTGTTACAAACGGAATGACAAAGTGAATATACCTCCATCCTGGAGGTGGAGGATCAGTACTTTTTTATAGCCGATTCTAATTTAAAATTGTAAATTGCCCACCCTGTACCTATAAATGGGGAGACCTACTTTAAATCAAAGTGAATGTGAATTCTGTTATTTATTGTTTTTTTCTAACCTCTTCTACGTTACAAATAATTGATATTTATTACAAAAAACACAAGTGATTGAACTTTTTTGCCTTTCCCTTCAAAAGTCATCTTCTATTAACACTTGAGCAGAATGTCTATCCATACCTTGGCTTTTTAATTTTTTTATTTGAAGTTCTTTTCTTCTCTCTTGTTCGCACTTGATGTGGGAATACAACTCGGAATGTGTACTTTTGTGGATGGCTTTCGGTGTGTTTTGACATTTATGTAATGTAAGTTTGAAAACAACAATAAAAAAACTGAAAGTTGTTTTACAAGTGTCAATAACACTACACTTGAACTGACACATAGTTGAATAAAATCAAACAAAAAAAATAGATCAACACGTGTTGCTTGGGTTTCTGTTCGTTGTTCTATTGTAATCATTTGGCGTTACATAATAATTATTTATAAGATGGCAAATAAACAAAAAAAAAAACATTCTAAAATTTAAATTAGTTTTAAAAATTCTTACAACGGTTATTCTTTTGCAGAAACGACAACACACACAATGCACGAATGACAAAGGAAAACTAAACCAGAGCTGAGTTGTGCTGAGTTATGCGCTCGATTTGCATTAGAATGGAGGGCGCTTGTGTCTTAAGTCTTTTGATTTGTAGTCCCTTGGCGATCAAATTAAAACATATTCAAGTTGTCCCTCAAAAAGAAAGAAAATTATATTATGTAGCAAACAAACAAAAAGTCATAGAATAGAAGGCATTTTTCAAATAAAGAAATATTTTATATTTAAAATTAATTTAAAAATTATGAGCTAATTTTCTTAAAATCATTTGATTAACTTTAATGAACACCATCTCTAACAGTATCTAATTCTCTTCAATATTTTTTTGTAATAAATTATAAATAAATCATTAGCAACGTTTAACAAAATAAATTCATAATTTCTTTTCATTGGGGTTAATGTTCGCCATTTTAGTTTCAGGCCATCACAATCACACATTCCCACAGCCTGAAGCCTATCTTTTTTGAGGCTTCTCCTTCATCACCATCATCATGGGCATTTAAAGTGAAATTACGTTAAATTATCAATTTGAAGAGGCAAGAAAAAAAGAAAACGAAACCCTGGAAACATTCAGATTAATGATTGTGAAATGAACGCGCGCGCTCGCCAATGATCAAAGTCGAAGTGGAAAATAAATCTGGCGGCTTTATTTGTTATATCGTCCCGAGAAATGCCCAATGATAAACTTGATAAACTGTATTTAATTTATTAAATTTTGAAATCAACTCTTGGAGTGGACTGGCACAACGAACAGTCCACAACATGTCGATCAAATCACCGGAACGAGCACAAGTTACCTCTCTACACCTGAATTTTGACAAGGGTGTCTGAAAAGGGAAATATTACAACAATTAATCAACGAACCACTATTTTTTTCACAAACAATTTAAAACATACCCTAAACTTTGAAAGAAATTAATTTGCGTTTCACTATAGTTTCATTACTTTGACCCTTGAAGTTTATATGGGACTTGTTGGGTATCATAAGCCGATCATATTATTTTTTTTTTGTCTGTGTGTTTTAGACAATAGCAACATGGTTCATAGCGTAAGCCGATCAAATTATAATCCCGACTTACACATGTTAGTTCAGGTAATTCCTACGAGCGAAAAGAATATTGTCTATTGTTTAGGAGTTAACATAGCGTTCGTTAAATGGTGCTATTTTGGCAATTATACTATGCCACAAAAAAGCTGTTGTGGCCGAGACCTATTATTTTCTGGGTGTATTAGGAGAACACAACAAATTTTTATGGATATTTTTTATTTATTTACTAAAATTCCAATTTTCATCAAAGGTACCTTTAATTCAATATTTAATAACCGGCTTATATTGCCACGGTTAGGTAGTGTTAAGGCTACACATCTTCTGAATATTACCTTTACATGGAAGCAATGGTTTAGGAACAGTCGAAAAAAAATTCAGAAAGAAATTATTAAAAAATAAATTTTTGATGTCACAAAAAACCATAAAAAATAAAGAAAAATCGCAAACAATTATTTTGTTCCCTTTCTATTAGCTAGCATCCTAAAGAAGAATCCGAAAGAAATAGGCCTGTGTACAAAAAAATAAAAAAAAAACATGTTTTTTTTTAATTTTTTACTAATTTTAATATATGGGGCATTCCACGACAAATCGGACAGTCAAAAAATACATATTTTTGATTTCCTCCATTTTTATATTTTTAGTACCTATTAAAAAACACCTCCAGGTATACTTTGAGATTTTTCCGATTACTCTTTAAAATGATATAGTTTTTTTTTTAAATCGTAAATTGTAGTTCTTTTTTCAGTCTTTTGCTCATAACATCGTCAATAATGGTCCGAATTGGATATTCTTTTTTAGTATTTTTATTTTTTGAAGTACTTTTCAGAAAAAAAATATTGAAAAAATATACACAATGTTTTTGTATACAAATTTTGATTTTTTAAATTAAAAGTTTATTTTTTAATTGTTTGTACTCTTTGATTTTCTCGAAAATTTTTTTATTTAAGCATCTATTTATTCTGTAAATTTTGAGGCTTGGTTAAAAGTGGGCCTATAATAATTAATATATTTTTTTAATTTTTTGAAAATTTGGAAAACCAAATTGGGAATGAAAGTGGGCGAAGTCGGCCCAAAGGCAAAAATTTTTCCCTAACAAGGACTGAAAATAATATTTAGACTATTTAGCATTTCTCTTTTAATTTCTGCTTTATATGCATTTGAAATTTGTTGCGCACATTCCTCTTGTAGCTTGAAAGTACCAAAAAGTAAATAACAGTTTGAGCGGGCGAAACGGGACAAAAAGGGATACAAATGGTACCAATGGTACGACAACAGCTAGAATCATGAAATTCGGTATGTATTGCGTAGACACGTAAAATAGAAGGATTTTTTGAAATTCGTACTTTTTGGGACAAAAAGGGATGAAAATAGTACCAATGATACGACAACAGCTAGAATCATGAAATTCGGCGTGTACGTTCACACACAATTTTTTTATTTCTTGTTACATAGTGTTATTGGACATTTAGAGACTGATATTTCTTGGGAACATTTTGTAAAAAGTGTTATGAAAAATAAACAGAAGGTTTCAATATCTTTCGAATGTTACCTAAATTATGAATTGATTTTTGTGAAATAGCTGAAGCCACATGCAGCTGAGACTATCTTTCTGAAGATGCTAAAATGGCGGTGGCCAAAAGTGGGTTAATACATACTTCATACTCCATACGCAAAACTTCAAAGACGTAAAAATATTAGCAGAGGAGAGAAATTATAAGCGAAGATTTACTCTTGAAGTATTGAACATTATTGACGTTCCAACTGAGAAGAGAATGAATTACAAAATAGACACAGAGAATTGCGGGAAAGCTTATCGACATATAATACAAAAATACAGCCGACAAAGAGAGACTTTTAGTTGACAACAATTTGTGCAGACAACAGGACGACGTCTATTAAGTTTTAACGTAATTATTATTGAATTTTTCGTGATATTGATAGTGAATATTTGTTATAAATTGTATATATCTTTCTTTAGTGTTTATCCCCTGATGATGGTTGACGAAGGCAACAGAAATATTGGGAAAATAAAATAGAAATAAATAATAAACAACACCACCAGTTTTTTCATGGCCTCAAGCTGAACCAATCAATAAGATAATTTAACAAAAAAAGGTCAACGATACATAAACAAATAATAATAAATAGCAGTATGGTTTATCAAAACCAAAATTGTCAACCCCTTTTTTACAAAAATGTGCGCTTTTTACAAATGTGTGAAGACTTGGCCTTGGGACGAAATATTTCGCAAATCATATATACGACGAGGTTTCCATTACCGCGCATCATGATAACTAAGCGAATGATTAATATTAACCTTAAAAGAAATAACGTATACGCCTCCGATGTGGTTGAAAGGAGTATTATACACTTCATATGTGGCATTTTCAGGCATTTTGATATGAAATGATTTGTATATTCTATTAAATTAAATAAATTAAATCGTTCAATGCAAGAGTTGGTATAGAAAAATGACTAGACTACTTGAATTAGTAAAGAAAATTATAAAGAATACTGAGTTTATCTTAGTTATAAAGATGATGATGAAGGTGCAGTCCTTTTTTTAAATTTGATTCATTGAGAGAGATAACAGAGCAAGTGCTTATCACAGAATATTTGTTACAACAACTCAAATAACACTGTGGAACACAAACAATTGACAACGGATTTTAATGGAGGGCTAACAAATTTAAGTTTATCGGCGTCATTTTAGACTCCTTCTTTTGTACATTCTTATGATGAATCGGCATAGGAAATCTGGTGATCCTTACATTTTAATTTTTTATATGATGTGTGATTACTACGAGGAACATTTCTGCCCTCTAGATCCTCAATATAGGTGTTTTCTGCGAAAAGGTTAATAAATATTTGCCAGAAAATGCTCCAAAACTATTAGAAATAAGTCAAAACTTAAAATTCAATAATTTTGTATTTTTTCCGAATTGGTGCTAAACTGTCCCATAAAACTGAATTTCAGAACAGTGAATGTAATAAAAATATTCTACATAAAATTCAAAATAAATCAAAACAAAAGAAATCTGTTGATATAAAATATCAGTGCCTATTTTGGTATTTAAACAAGAATTTATTATTAATAATAATTAGGGTGGGTTGATTTTTTTAAAATCGTATAGCAAAAACGTAATCTACATTAAATTCTAAGAAAATTCTAATCCTAATTCGCGCCTCTCGACTTGAAATGTGTATGCCCGCCCTTGCCAAAAAGATAAATGTTAGGAAAAATGTGTATGCCCGCCCTTGCCAAAAAGATAAATGTTAGAAAAATTAGCCTTTTCCAAAAAGAAATCGAATTTTCTGAATAAAATATGTTTATTAAGGTAGTTCTTTTGCACTTTATATAATATTGATATTTTATATTGATACAATACAAAAGATGTAATCATTATACTCTTACTCTAGAGAATAGGAGGGTATGTATCATTTGGGATAGAAAAAAGTGTAACGCATTGAAGGAGTGACTTAAGACCCCAAGTATGTTTGGCCCATATCCGTCTTACAACTTTTTAAGTTGTTTGAGCTATGTCCGTCCATCTGGCTGGTGTACACGATAACTGTCGAAAGGTGTTAAGGAATCAATTCAAACTTTACACATGGTAATATATTTCCCAAACTTAGTTTAAGTTCGAAGATGAGCGAAATTGCCACGCCCTTTCTAGTACCATCCACACAAATGGCCCAAGGAGAATTTTCTTAGAATTTAATGTAGATTACGTTTTTGCTATACGATTTTTAATTTGTTCATCCATACAAATCAGCCCGCCCTAATAATAATATTTATTATATTTCTTTTAGCTCCTGGTAATTTCATATCGTTATAAAACAATATCCAAAATGAGTCAGCTATGTTCCTGGTAGTGTAATATTATTGAATATTGCAGAATACATATCTAAAATGACTCCCATACGTAAAGTTATTCTTATTCCTTTTTATCCCCTCTATTAGAATCCGTTGTCAGATCCTTGTTATTTTCGAAAAAGTTTTATTTTGTTACACAGTGTTATATGTAAGAATAGATAATAAAGATCACTTTAGTGCAAAATATGATTTATATGATTGACCATTCTAAAGTTTCATTACCTATAACAAATAGAGAATTTATGTCACATCACGTCACAAGTTCTAAAAAAATTTTATTTATTTTGCAAATTGTAAAAAATTTACTCAAAGAATCCCACGCAATTCGCACTGCTCTGCGTCTATGTAAAAAATAGTTGCAATCGTACAGATTGACTACGTGGAGGTGCGATTGAGTATCACAATCAAACTCATTTGTCCGAAATCCTTCTGAGTGCCACCTTAACCTAAGCATACCTAATTCACAGGCACACATATCGCTGTAGTAATACAAAATATCATAATATGACATTTTAGTCATTAACAGAATTACAGGTCGGTCATGCCTGACTGGAGTTTTTCCTTATTTTCTGCAGAATGTACAAAATAAAAAAATCATAATTTCCAAAAAAAGTGATATTCAAACAAAAGACTTAAGCCACAAACTTTGTTTAACGTCCACCTGGAAATAATTGGATTTCTAGAACAAACTGGTTCTGTTCCAACATTAAGCATTGGCCAAACAATGAAATCTGTACTAACAATACAAAAGTCACTCGCAGCAGACGTGTGCGGTAGTTTTATGAGAAACAAATAATAAACTTTGACCACTAAAATGATTTAATATCCAAATGGAGTAGCTGGAATTTTACGAATTACATAAAATGTGTAATACAATAGGTATTGAAAATACACAGAAGAAAGAACGCCTTATAATCTCAACATTGTCTGTGTACGTGATAATAAACGAACTTTGTGAAAATGTATGTGATTAATTTTCGGAAAACCCAACCCGCAACAACAACATGAACAAAATAAAATCTTTAGAAATTAAATTAAATTATGACCTTTACGTGAATTTATTTCATGTTCTTAGGATTTGTTCTGGACAGCTGTGAACAAAAGACTTAAGACACAAACATTCTGACACACAAACTTATCTGGTCTCTTCGTACGTGACAATTAACTAACAAAACTAAATTAGCTTGATTTATATTTGAAAAATCCAACTTCAAAAATACAATCCTTTGAAATAATGTAGTGCTTTTTTGACTCTAATATGTTATATGTTGTGTCTTTTTAGTTGACGTGGTTTCAAACGTTTCATTGTAGAACAATCTTCGCAGAGACAATCCTTTATGTATGTGTGTTGCTCATATATGAGTGTCAAAACGAAAAAAAAATATATTCACACTACAATAATATTCTTCATTAAAAAGAATTTTAAATATGCCTTAGAAAATTCTTAAATTTTTTTAATTTCCTTCAAATTTTGATAATGCTGCTAACAAGTGTATATTAAAATCATCGCATTTCGCAGTTGGCTAACCCGAGTTGAGAGTTTTATACCATATTTTTAATGTAGCTTAGGTGTACTTTAGTTTTAATTTGTAATGTTGGTCTAGATGAACGTTTAAAAAGTTTTTTCATCATAACCATTTAATCTCATAGCAGATGATAAAATATATACATTTAAAAACCCATTTGGATTTTAATAACATTTGGCATATTTATTCAACTAGCAAATAACAATTGTTGGGTGGCATTTGTTTTCGGTTTTCGTTTTACGGCGTGACAAAGTTGACTAGCTCAAGGATATTTCACACATTCCACCTACATTTAAATAACCATAGATTTTGCAATGATTTGAATATAAAATCTTAGGAAAGAAAAATCGTTTTTAATGAAAAATATTTTATTTTAAGAAAAATTGGATGCATGTGTTTTTTCTATTAGTGATTGTTTGTAATTTGTAAGCTTCAGTCTGCTTAACCAACTTATATATACACTCACTCTCAGAGAACACATATACGGAAGTTATAAGGAAAAAAATTATGTAGGGCAGGATAATTTGTGTGCAAGGTGCCTCCTAGCACCTCCTGTCACATGATCCCATGGTCAAATATCGAGTCATAGTGGATTCCATGCACTAGTATAGAAGTTATGAAGGATTTAATATTAGCCAGGAAAGAGACAATTGTGTGGGAGGTACAAGAAGGGGCGTGGCTAAAGCGTAAATAATGTTTATGTTTAAAGTGATTATACAAACATGTTTAAATATCAAATTGCAAATGATTTTGACAACCCGTATGAATGTTACATCGGTTTTATTGTAACCAA
This sequence comes from Polietes domitor, assembly GCA_947397865.1. NCBI lineage: Eukaryota > Metazoa > Arthropoda > Insecta > Diptera > Muscidae > Polietes > Polietes domitor. The sequence goes on along the minus strand of OX377621.1, from coordinate 33,756,318 downwards.
AGTTTATGCCACTTTGTGTGGAAGGTACCATAAGGGGTGTGGAAATTTCGCCCATATTCCATGCGAATTTAACCCCTAAAAAAGCATTGCTAAATATCAAATTTCACCGTATTCCGATCATCAGTATAGAAGTTATGGAAGGGACGTGGCAAAACCCGCCATATTTAGTACACCTAAAGTGTTTGTAAAAACATTATCAAATACCAAAATATAGCTGAATCCGAATATCCGCGTGGAAGTTATATGGGTTTTAATTTAACATTGGAATATGGGATATTTGTGTGTGAGGTACCAGAAGGAGCGTGGCAACTTCGCCCATCTTCGAACTTAAACTAAGTTTGGGAAAAATATTACAAAGTTTTAATCGATTCCTTAACCCATTTTCGGCCGCTGTTCGATTAGTCGAACAGCAACTTTAGTCTATTTTCAACGCGATGATTTTCCGTGAAGACGAACATATACTTTATATGTAAATAATCTGTTATATAGCAAATTTTGTTGGCGTTTAAGAAATAATCGTCTACTTAGACTTTAGAGGGGGTGTATACATAAAATACATTAAAAATAGACACATTTTGTAAGTACACATTTAGACATTGTTATAAATATTTATTGTCAAATATTACTTTATTACTTTGGATAAACGTCTAATATAATAAATAAATGAGTCTTACATCAATATTTATTGTATCTTCGTACTTTAAGAGACGTCGACATTTGACTGTTCGAGTAATCGAACAGTGGTCGATAGAGTAAATTCCGCAGGGACTGTGCGAAGTAATCGTTTGGGGAATCCTGTATCTAATTTGAAGACTGGAAAAGCATTACCAAAGGGTAATAGTACATGACACACGTTAATTATAATAATCGTTGTTTTAATTCTTTCTCCTAGGACAATTCCATGCTAAATTCGATATGGTGAATAAGATTGTTAGTTGTCGTTGGCACAGACAAACGAGGGGTGGCCTTGCTATTAAATTTCACCGGAGTGTACCCCCTAAAATTAACTACACGAAGACAGAGACGACGAGAAAGTCAGCTTAGTCAAGTCCTAGTTCTTCAACCCAACAAAATTTGAAACTATAATTGTTTCATAGGCGGGGTAGACCTTCACGACAATGCCGTGTCAAATTACAGTATTTCTATTCGTTGGTGGTGGCCAGAATTATCCATAGTAAATGCCTGGAAGCTGAAATGCCCTGCAAATATGAAGCTCAGTGGATCTAAAATTTCGCAGTTGACATTTCGGTTGAACTTGGCAACGAGTTTGTTATTTGCACCAGATGAAGCATATGAATCTGATTATGATTGTACGACCACAGATAAATTGTTTCTGGTTCGTCCGCTTCCTCGTTAATCCGGTCATCATAAAATTATTAGTCATCCTGAAAAAAAAGCCAGGCGATGTTATGTTTGCCATAAACCCACCCAAAGAATGTGTTCTAAGTGTCAAGTTCATTTGTATGTTTTGCTACGCACCGCAAATATGATCAGGAATAAACAAAATTTGAATAAATTAATAATTTAATATCAGTAACATTCACTCTTTCAATTCTTTACACGTTTTGTCTGCCCCAAATCATATATACCTTGCTACTCTGTTGAGTGAGGGTATAATAACACAAGTGAGGCCTAAATTATGTATATTGTCACTGACTCCATTTTTCATTTCATTTTCATTTTATTTCTTCACGACTTGTAATTCTAAGCCTATTGGCCGATATAATATAAATTACAAAATGCATAGTAAAAATTATTTCTAACAGTGTTAAAAAAACTACTCAACATTTTGGTAAAAGTATTTTTTTATTATTAAACAGTTCAAACTTTCTTTCTGTGGGGTGGCTGGGAATTATCTTTTTATTTGTAAGAAGAGCGAACCAGCCTATTGCTATTTTCCTCCCAAAAAAAAAAACTACTACCCTTACACTGGATGTAGGCTGATGAACTTGTTTTTTATTTATATTTATGTAAGCACCTCGGCCACATGCACGACATTCCAAAGTTCTACCTGATTCTTATGTTTCGTACCCATAGTGTAAAAGGTATAGAAATTTAATTATAAGTCTTTGACATTTAGGAACTTATACCCAAATTATCCAACTATTTACTACTGATTTGAAATGTTTATCCAACCGTGGCATAATTTCAATAGTAACAAAAGACTTAAGACACAGACTCGATTTAAAATCTTTACACTTAGTCTGTTGCACCAAAACAATTCTCTACTTGTCAGAATACAACTGAACCAATTAACTAGACTTGAGTGCAGCTTCATTGTTCCACACATTCCACAGTCATTAGCAACCAACCAACAAAAACAATGATAACAGATGATTTAACACTTCTTGTGCTCAGCAGCAAAGATTCTATTTGTTTTGTGGGCTTAACAATTAAATTAGTAAATATTTGCATAAACTTGACAGTATGACGAGTGTGTGGTGTGAGTATTGATACAAGTATTTAGCTAAATGAATGACTTTTTGGGGAATTTATTTAGCTTGATTTTGATTTTTTCGAGTGTTATAGGGGAGGGGTAGTGTAAAGTCACTCGTCGCGAGGTGTAATAAAACGCAACAATGCTGCACTCTGGTCGTAGCAACATTTTTGATTTTCAGGGTTAAACTAATTTAAAACAGCAACTAATAATGATAACAACAACAACTACTACTACCACAACAACACATTTCGAGTAATTATTGTTATTATTATTATGAGATGCTGCCGTTGTTGTTGGGTTTTTTTTTTTTGTAAAGAAAAGGTCTGCCTGTCTCCGTGTTTTTTGTGTCGCCTGGTTTTTTTTTCTCGCAGTGTTACATGCCAAGCATACGATGGCTATCGTAAGAGGGGATGTTATCCGACAAAAATAATAATAATAATAATAAATGATAAATTGTTTACCTTATGCTGCTGGCGTTGACTTTGCTTGGGGGAATCCATCGTTGACGGCGCTGATGTCGATGACGACGATGATGAAGCTAATGCTGATAATGTTGTTTGTTGTTGACGTTGCTCTGACAGTTTGACTGGCAAACTTTTCAATGCTTTGTTGCTGTTGCTGCTGGGGTATAACACAAAATGTTGTACGTCTGTGATCGTACAACACAGCAGCAGTAGAAGAAGAAAAAACGCACACTCAACTCGTTAAAAATTAAGTTATGACAAAATTTATGTCAAACACACTACAACTCAGCACAGCTCACAGCTCAGCTCAACACAACACAAATTGCCTTAAAACACAAACGAACGACAACAACTGCGAGAAAAAATACACACACACACACTTCACAGCGAAAATTATGTCAAATTTTGTTGATAAGATGCCGCGCGCGACGCCACCAGACAGACTGACGGACGCAAAAAAGTGGGGTAACACTAAATTAAGACACTTTCGGTTTTGAAGGGCACTCGCTCGCTAAAGATTCAGGGGAATCAATGGATGAATGACAACTGACTTGGCCACTGAATTACAATTTTTGCAAATAATTTCAACACAATTTCAATTTTAATTACAACTTCAACTTCAATTTCAATTCCAATTTAAATTGATTTTTCTTAGAGACAATTTTTAAAAAATATTTATTTTTTCTTCTTCAAAAAAAAAACTATTTTTATTTAAAATTTTCTTGTTAACAAAACCGTTGTTGTTGTTATTTATTTTCCGTTTTTGGCCAAATTTTGTTGTTGTAAACACTAGAGTGTGGATTTGTGGGCGGTTTTGCAACTCTTCGCTTTTGGTTTGAATTTTACTGTTGTTGTTGTTATTCAAGCGAGTAAGCCAGCCAGCTTGTTTCGTTTTGTTAGCTTTGTTTACTTGTTTGTGTGCTGCGGTGCGCCTCAGCTTGTTTTTCTTTCGCATGTAATCGACAAAACTAAACCGCCTTTAAAAAAAAAGAGTCAATTTTCGCTTTTTTCGAATTTTACGGAGTTTAAATGGTTTTCGAGTTTTTGTTTTTGGTTTTTGTTGAGTTTTTTTGTTCGAGTCAATCGAGTACGGGCGGCGGGCTCTGTTGGATTTTCGCGTGCACACTCCTATGCGGCTGTGCTCAAACTAACTTGGCTGTCTGATCAATGCCGGCTCAAGTATTAAAAAATTATACACCAAAATTGTTTTGATTATTTTTTTTCTGCTTCTTCTTCTGTGGCTGGTGCTGCTGTTCGTGTTGGTTTTGCCTGCCGTTGTTGTTATTGTTATTGTAGGCATTGTTAACTCTGTTTTTTATTTGTTTTTTTTTTTCTTTTTTGGCCTGTATTGTTGTATAAGTTTTAAGTTTGTTTTCGTTGGAGTTCCAGCTCGAGCTCGAGTTGTATGTTTTGCTCTTTGTTTCTTAATGTCGGTGTGCCCTGCCTTAGATGCAGACGAGGTCTTACATGTTCTTTGTGTTCAAGCGCGGTATGAATGAATATGGCCCGAGACGATGCCGAGGTGCTTCCTTATTAGAAATCATCCAGGGTGGTATAACTTCGAAATATTAATTAGGCAAACACGTGCACACATATTAACTAATTACAGGAGTAGAATTTTGTGGCGCTTGGTATCCTGTTAAATAAGGAAACATGCAACCGAAAATCTGGCAAACTCATTCAGTACACGAACAGCAGCACTTGCTTCAACAAAAACATGCAGAAGTCTCAAATGTTGATGGAATTTAAATTTTTTTCTTTAACAGAAATGAGATGAAAGATTTTGTCGGTGTAAAGAAGTCAATAACTTCCTGCCATCCTTTCCATCTCCTTCCTCCATGGAGAGTGGACATTTTATTCTACCTTGGAAAATAGTTTGCAGCAACATTATATGGGTAACAATACTTTTTTATTCAGAACATCAATCCATATTCGATTTGAAATTATCACAAAGCACGTATCGATGGTTGGATATACATACATTAGGCTGGGTCGTTGGAAAAACAATTTCCAGTCACCCCATGAAAATAAACTTTGGATTGTTTCACGATGATTTGCAAAATATTTCGTTCCTAGATCAAGCCGTCTGTGAGCTAAACGCTCCTGAAAACTCCCCTAAAATCATGTGTTCCCTGTGTAATTATACCCTACACCACTTTGTGGACTAGGGTATTAAAAGTTAGTTTCGTGCCAAATGTTTGTAACACCAAGAAATAATCGAGCTAGACCCACCTTTAAGTATACGGATCGACTTAGAATCACCAGCTGAATCGATTTAACGATGTCTGTGTCTGTCCGTCTGTCAGTCCGTCCGTCTGCTGTCCATCTAAGCTTGTTCCCACAATACAGGTCGCAATTGTGGTCCGATTGTCATGAAATTTGGCAGAAGTTACTTTTTTTTTTGACCAAGGACGATTGGTATTGAATTTGGAGAAAATCGGTTCAGATTTAGATATAGCCTCCAAACAAATATCCCTATAATTACAATATTACTGCTCTAGAATACACATTTTATATGGGATCAAGACCATATTTTCAGGATCGTGTTATATTTGAACAGCCCACGGGAAAGTGGACCACATAGGTCTATGTTTTGATATAGCCCCCATACAAATGTACATCCGATTTACAATATTACGCACATTTTACATCGGATCTTGATCAAATTTTCCAATGCTACATTTATACTAGAAACATATATTTTGAAAGCCAGATATATAGGCGGTGCCCATACAAATGGGCACCGAGTTTACACTATTATCGCTCTAGAATCCACATCTTACATTGAATCTTGACAACATTTTACAGATCATTTTATATTTCAATAACGAATACCTACTTTGCAAGTGATCTATAAAGGCCCACTTTTTAATGTAGCGACCTTACAAGTGGGCCCATTTGAATTATTACCTCTCTAGGACGCACATTTTACATCGGAAGTGTTTCAAATTTTGCAGATTATATTGTATTTCAACTAAGAGTTCATACTATGAAAGTCAAATATATGGGGTCCATATTTTGGTATAACGCCCATACAAATTGGGGCCCCATTCTACTCTATTACATTTCTAGAACCCACATCGTGCATTGGATCTCGTGCATTGCATATCATGTCATATTTCAACTAAGAATACCAACTTTGAATGTGATCTATATGACACCACTTTTTAATGTAGAGCCCTTACAAATGGCCCCATTTTAATTTTTACCCCTCAACAACAAATTTTACTTCTGATTTTTTTCAAATTTTGCAGATTATATTATATTCCAACTATGAATACAAAAATATACAAATGGCCCCATTCTACTCTAATACAGCTCTAGAAACTACGTCTTACATCGGATCATGATATATTTCAACTATGAATACCTATCGTGAATGAGAAATATATATTGGCCCATGTTTTGGATCAGGCCCCAAGTGTTGTTATAGGCCTCGTTTCAAATGTCGGTTCGATTCATCCCATTACAAGTGTATAATTTGTATTTGTCTGCTGGAAATTTGGATCAATTATTTACCATATTTGTTAAATATGACTTTGTTAAATATAACTAATTTATATGAACTACATAAAATTGCTCCCATGAAACATCTGGGTTTAGTAATAAAAGCGAGGTATATACGCAGGGAGTGGTGTAGGGTATTATATAGTCGGCCCCGCCCGACTTTAGCCTTTCCTTACTTGTTTTTTCTAAGTTGCATTTTTGTCAATTTTTTGTTTTCTGAATTCATAGACCCTTGAAAGCACTTTAAATATAAATTTTGATTCTTGTCTTAGGGTAACATACTGGTCGAATTATTGGACGTTTATAGTAATTTTTATGTGTTTTTTCCTAGTGACAACTTTAAACATTATCGTATTTTGTGGAAGTATTTCGTAAAAAATAAATAGCTGCCATCAATACCTTTCGAATGACGCCTAAATGATGTAAATCGGAAGGAAATTGACGCCACAGTGCTAATTTTTGTAAAAAGAGTTTGTAAATTTTGGCTCTGAAAACCCATCTCTTGTATTAAATTATTTCACAAAAATGGAGTCAGTGACGTCATTTTTCGTCCAATATCCATCATTTAGGCATCATTCGAAAGGTATTTATTCCTGTTATTTATTTTTCATAACAACTCTTATAAAATTTGTCCAATAAATATGAGTTTTTAGCTGTAAGTTTGAAAAACCACAAAAAATCAATCTAAACGTCCAATAATACGACAAATGAGTTATTCTAAGACAATAATACTAATTTTCATTTAAAGTGCTTCCAATGGTCTGTTAATTCCAATGGTCTGTTAATTGGACAAAACTGCAAAATAAAAAAATTACACGTGAAACAAAAACGATTTTTAGAGGTGTTTTCAGGAGCGTTTAGCTAACAGATGGCTTGACCCAGTGACGAATTATTTTGCAGATCATCATTAAACAATCCAATTTTAATTTCCGGTGGGGGGTTGACCGTTGCAATTTATTTTTGTGACCCATCCTAACATACATATATGCATATTCAGACAAGAATTTGTCTAAAAAAATTTGTATTCATTTTATCTTGAAAAACATTTCATAAATTTAAAATTTAAATCATAAATAAAAAAATCGCTCACCTGAACTATTCCATTTAATAATGATTGTAATATATATAATTAGACTGTCTTACCTGAAAGGAAAATAAATGAAACAAAGAATTAGATAAAATTTAAAGTAAATATATTATTTCTGCTGCTTTTTATTAATGCTGTACTAAAGCTGTATAGAGTAATGATATCCTCAATAGAAAATGGGATTAAATATCCACAGCAAGTTATATTCTTCTTCTTTTTGTTTCTTTCTTCTATTTCTACAGGAACTCAATAAAATGTTTTTAATGCATATTTAAACAATAGAGTACAATATAGAATAAAAATGTATATAGAAATAAACAAATATATAGCTAAATTATTTCAAATAGGCTAATATATTGATTTATTTAATATTTTTAAATAAATATTTTTCTGTCAAGATTTACGGTCCTACTTATATAAAAACCTAAAATAGACTTATTGATATTTTTAAATAAATGACAGGAAAATGTTTTTCACAAATCTGAACTAGCCTTGTTTCATGGACAAAAACACATGTTTACAAACTTTTGGATCAGAGTCGATGAGAACGAATCCTAATGTTGTTTGAGGGGCTAAAATCGAATATGGGTTTCGTTTTTCGTTGACACTGCACTGTCATAATTGCATTCTTAAAGTTATATATTATTTGATTTTAAATGATATTATCTTTTTCAACGCAACATCTCATCTGAAAATTTAGGTGACTTCACCAAGATTTGGCTGAAAACGAAATTTTGGGACGAGGGCATGACGAGCTACTATTGTTGAACTCAAATGCGTGAAAACGACTCAGTTCGATTGCTCTTCATTTACAAATTATCAGTTTTTATTGAATAACAAGCAAAAAGGCGTTAAGTTCGGCCGGGCTGAATCTTATACAACCTCCACCACGGAGTGGATTACACAGTATTACCGTCAGAACTGAGGCTGTCAACTTCACGTATAAGCGCAGAAAGATATTAGGAAAATTGTGATATTATTTGCTAATAGCGATATTTGTTAAATAAATTGTGATCCCTACAAACATTTGGATGATATATTACCAAGAATATATTGCGAAAATATCTTCCATTTATCATTTTGAAGAAATTCAATAAAATAATATATTTTCATATCATCATTGTTATTGACAATAAATTGATTTTGTTGTCATATTTCGTATGAATGCTTCGGAAATAATAAAGTAAAATTTTCTTTTTATTGGAAATTATAAAAATATAGCAATATCATCGATTTATCATTCGGATGTATTGCTTTCGTATTGCCAAGGCGTATCGCCCAAAACTTCTCCAATTTCGTAATACGAAAATTATTGTTATTACAATATTATTTTTCTTCTAAATGAAGAGATTTCGAATCGTTTTCGTATTACTTTACTTGTTGCGGTTATTATAATTAAAACTAACCAATTATTTTAAAGACCACATCCATTTATTGAACGTGTCTACAAATATGTTTTATATTACTTGTTAGTCCTTAAATATAAATGTATGTATATCAAATATATATATATATGTATATATATATATATATATATAAAAGATTTGCGTTACTGACTGACTTATCATTGACCAGCCCCTACACCAAACCAGGGTCATAACATTTTCAGGGTAGTTCCCAAATATGACGTAGACGTCGACTAAGAAAGGGTTTTACGAAATTCGTACTTTTAAGGGGTAAAATGGCCCAAAAAGGGATAAATATCGAACCTTCGACCTGACTAAACGGCAGTAACTATAAACATGAAATTCGGTGAGTTCCTTGCATTGACCATGCAGACGAGCTACAAATAGGGATTTTTCGAAATTTGTACTCTTAAGGGGCGAGTGGGACAAAAAGGGATAAAAATGGCACCATCTAAAGTATTACAGCTAGAATCGTGAAATTTGCTATGTAAATTCCTCTGACCATATAGAAACGAAGTAAAATTGGATTTTTCGAAATTTGTACTTTTTAGGGGGTAGGCGGGAAAGAAAGGGTTCAAATTTAAGAATTGCAGCTATAGTGGGGAAATTTGGAGTGTAAACTGTGTGTAAAGCGCAATCTAAATGGATTTTTTCGAAATTTTCTTATAGGGGGTGAGCAACAAGGTATAAAAGTAGTACCAACTAAAGTATTGGAGCTGTAGTCGTAAAAAATGTGGTGTGTAAGTTCCACTGACAACGAGAAGCGCAAATCTAAACGAATTTTTCGAATTTTGTACTTATAAACAATGAGCGGGATAAAAATAGTACCAACTAAAATATGTCAGCTATAGTCGTAGTTTGATTTTTCGATATTTGTACTTTTAAGGGGTGCGCGGGACGAAAAGAGATAAAAATGCTGTACAATCCTTTAAATACGTAAGCGAGGAACATAAATGGATATTTCAAAATGTGTACTTAAAAGGGGGAAACGGGACAACAAGGAATAAATGTGTTACCAAATAATGTATATATTTTTAGGGGAAGCAAAAACACATGTTACCTATAGTAATTTTTCAAAATGTTTACTTTTTGGGAAAGAAGTGCAAAAAGTTATAAACTGACTGGCTGAATCTAGAAACATGAGATCGAGGATATAAATGGTTGTAATTTTTTGTTCAAAACTTGGTAGAAAATTATATATACGAAGTAGTTCAGCTAAAATAGTGCATATCGACAAGCACATTCCTTTGACTGTGTGTGAGTGCTAGCTAATAGGAGGTTTCCAAATTACTATTTTAGGTTTATCTATATCCAACAAAAGAAAATTAAATAAATACTATCCAAAAACAAAGACGGATAAAATTAACAAATAACTGGCTTGGCGAGCGAATCAGCAGGTACTGCTAGTTTATATATATTTCCCTGAAGGAAATACCGCACATATTTGATATGATTACTGGTATTTTCGTTCATTGTTAGGGAAGAAAGTTTTCCCTTCGTTGTTGTTGGGGAAGACAGTTTTCCCGGTTCCACCCATTTTCAATTCCTACCACATACATCGAATTTCGATCAACTTTAGTCCTAAAAGTACACATCTAATTTTACGATTATAGCTACGACCGTTTGCTTGGTATCAGTTTTATCTCTTTTACCTTATATTTAGTTCGAATAATATATAAAAAAATAATTGCCATTGTTGTCAATGGTCTACTACTAATAGCAAAGAGTAATTCCACAAGATTTTGATTTTGTTAAAATCAGATGACGCGATCCAAAGACTCTTCACAAAAAAAACCAACCTACTTTCAGCTACGGTGAACGCTATATTACCCGCATCCACTTATAGAATAGATAAATATACAAACCTAAGGTTTTTCTGTCATTTTCTGATGGAATTACTTAAATAAAAATATCTAACTTTTTAAAGAACAGAATTTGTTGGGAATTATAGTCGATTGTCGCTTTAGCTATCTCTCGAGACCAAAACTAAACTAAAGTTTTAAACTATATTTTTCAACTTACACTATGTAACTTAGTCAATTTCTCAACTACCTCATTTTTCAATTTCTACATTTACCCTGATCTTTAACTTTTATAAACAAAAATATTCCATTGTTGTCCTCCCCTCTACTTTTCTATAATATTCTGTCTGTCCATAAATTCTTACATTTCAAATATTAACAAATTTTGAATCGTGCATTAGTTCTTAGCAAGGACGAATTCTTGGTAGTATTTTTTTTTGCTAAAACCAAAGAAATGTTTCCTATGACCATGCCCTTTCTTTGGGTGCTGTGAACAAGGACTTCTATAGACTATTATATTTCATATTCCTTAAATAATTTTACTAAATTTATTTACCCTTAATTAATCGACAGTACGGTTTGAATATAAAAATAGAAGTATTTAAGTATAATTTTCAAATATCTCAATAAACAGAACTTAGGTAGGCACTACCCATATTGGATAGTCACACCAATTAAATTTTTCAATTACATTTCGTAAAACATATCTCTGTCTTCAAAAATACCGGGTATTTGGTCGGATAGCTGCAAAGCCGCCAGTAGAAGGTCATCATGGGGAAAAAATGATAAAAGTTCCAAGTAAATATTGATTACAGAATGAAATAAAACAACCAAAAATATGAAGAATTATGTGAATTATTATACCTTCCATCTCCAAGATTGGGGTACACTAAATTTGTCATTCCGTTTGTAACACCTTAAAATATCGACCTGAGACCCTATAAAGTATATATATATTCTTGATCGTCATAAAATTCTAAGAAGATCTAGCCATGTCTGTCCGTCTGTTGATAGCACTCGGGCATCTAAACGAAAGTAGCTAGGACGTCCAAATTTTCCATAAATGCGTCTTATAGTCGTATATCGGTTGCGATGAAAACTGGGCGAAATCGGTTAAAACGCAAAAAATTTTCCCTCACAAGGACTAAAAATACCCATGACCCCTAACATTTTAGAGCATTTAAGCATATTCTTTCAATGTGTCTACTTGTACTTACTTCATACTTGTTTCTAATTATTATTTTATTTCACCATCATTGTAAATATTACATTTTATTTAAAATTAGTTGTCTACTCTACGTCTGCTTGCTCAAATGCTATGTACTCGGCTACCACTGGCTACACCACACTTTGACATATTTTCTCCTATCAAGTCTCCTAAAAGTAGCGAAGTAAACATTTGTATAACTCAAGTTATAAGGCGCCATGGGGCTTGTTAGTTTTTCTTTTAAGAGAATGGAGAAACCCTTTTAGAGACCTGCTGTGAGTAGCGGGATAGGACATTTTAGATTTAGCATGTCTGCCAGGTGGCTAGTGTCTGCAGGCCTCTCTAATGAAGGCCTGCCAAATTTCCTCAACTGGGTAGACATGTCGTTACGCTTGTATTTGAGCTAGCATTAGTTCTCGCATTACATTGACAATTAGTCAAAGTGTTCCACCTCCACCGCGGCTCCTTACCCATCCCTTGAACACATTTAAAGCAGCATTAAAACGGTGCTGCGTTTTTGTGCACTTTAAGCCGCCGTAATGCTGGTAAATGTCTTGTTTATCTTGTTGAGCCTTCTTTCGGTTTTCGGTTGTGGGGATTTTCCTAACCTCAAGCCTCGCTTTTTTCGTTGTTTTTGTTTAAACTTATTTATCTCTTTGACTTTTTAGTTGCAATTTGTTATGCTTAAAAACGAATCTGTTTTGTTTTTTTTCTTTGGAGGGGTTCTTCTGTTTGATCTTTGCATAAATATCACGTTCTGGGAGAGCAACCGAAACAAAAGACTTAAGCAACAAACCCCATTCGCGCCAAAGGCCGATGAGATAAATTCTTAAAGCATCTTTGCCGCAAAACAAAAGACTTGAGACTTGCCAATTTTTCAGTTTCAGCTGCCCTTAATAACGCAACCACTTTTGATGGCTGTGTTGGCCATAAATAAATGTTCATGACTAAATGTTGTCATTGTGCAAAATTATAATTTTTGATGATGAGACTAACTAGTTAGTGCGCTTTGCCAAACAATTGACTATAAATTGTGATTTTGTGTGAAGAGTTTGACAGTTTTTTGGCTTGGCTTGGCCAACTAAGAAAACCTTTAATATTAGAATTTTCCCATGAAATACAAAGGGAGCAGCTGAGGAGATTGAGAATAGATTAGAAAAAAAAAATAGAAGATTTTCAAAGATAAGGCGTTATGGGTTTGTTCTTGGCTGTTTATATAAAATAAAAAAAATATTTTTTAAAATTCTCTTACTTTTAAAACAAGGTTATAGCCTCTACAAATATACATAGTATTTCTACAATAGACATTATTTTCTTCAACACTATGCTAACTATTAAAAGAAATGTTTTTTTCTTTTTTGTGCTTAATTTTTTCGACTCTTCCTAAACAACCTTTTTTAATTAAAAGTGAACATCGCCATATTTGTAGCCCTCCCTAAAGTATATACAACGAAATTTGTATAAAAAAAATAAAAAAGCTTGCTAATATGTCGTATTCGACGTTAGGAAACGAAATTTCACCATTCTGTTGGTACCACATTGTTGGTACAGTTTTTATCCCCTTTTGTGTCGCTCTAATATTATTAATTTTGAAAAATATCATTAGATAGAAGTGTATACCAAATCTCACGATTCTGGTTACATTTTTGTTGGTACTATTTCTATCCCTTATTGTCACAATTCACACCTTAAGGGACATGTTTTTTAAAAATCCTCCTATGATGAGTGTCTGCGCATTAATTGGGCAATGTACAACGAATTTCCCGATTCTGGCTATATTTTTGTTGGAACTATTTTTATACCTTTTTGCCCCGATTTGCCCTTAAAGTTAGAAATTTAAAAAACATTTTTGTTGCGTGTCTGCTTGTAAATTTTCACGTTTATAGCTGCATGTCTTTAGTTGGTACTATTTTTAGCCCTTTATCCCACTTCTCTTTTTAGGTACAAATATTCAAAGTTCTTTTTATGTTACGCCTCTGCGCAGTTATAGGGCAGAACAAACCGAATTTCACGATTCTAGCTGCAATACTATGGTTGGTACCATTTTAATCCCCATTTTTTTCCGCTTCACCCTTAAAAGTGCAAATTTCAAATATTCATTTTTTTGGCAAGACTTCATGGTCAGAAGAATGTGCACACCGAATTTCACGATTCTAGCAACAACACTTTGCTTGGTACCATTTTTACCCCTCTCCCCCAAAAAGTACATATTTTGAAAAATTAGTTTTTGTTGCGCTTACACGTGATCATATGGATGTAGACATCGAATTTCCAGATTCTAGCTGCAATTCTAGCTACAATACTACGGTACCATTGTAATCCACTTTTGGACCGCTTCGCCCTTAAAAGTGCAAATTTCAAAATATCCATTTTTGTCGCATGACTACGTGATAAAAGGAATGGGTACACCGAATTTCACAATTCTAGCTGCAAAACTATGGTTGGCACCATTTTAATCCGCATCGCCCTTACAAGTGCGAATTTCAAAATATCAATTTTTGTCGCAAGACTACGTCATAAAAGGAATGAGCACACCGAATTTCACGATTCTAGCTGCAATGCTATGATTGGTACAATTTTAATCCCATTTGGTCCCGTATCGCCCTTAGAAGTGCGAATTTCAAAAGTAATCATTTTTTTCGCACGACTACATGGTCAGAGGAGTATACACACCGAATTTCACGATTCTAGCTTCAAGTCTTTGCTTCGTACCATTTTTATCCCTTTTATTCTCTTCTGCCCCAAAAAGTACATATTTCGAAAAATTCATTTATATTGTTCGCTTACCTGGTTAGAGTAATGTGAACACCGAATTTCACGAATTTCTCTACCCCAAAAAGTACAAATTTCGAAAAATCAAGGGGGATTAAAATGGTACGCACCAGTATTGAATGTGTAGACTCGAAACATACATTGATTTGATTTGCGTTAAGAGTTGAAACCGAACTAAAATTTGGGGAGTAGCGGGACAAAAGGGGATTGAAATAGACCATCCAAAGTGTTGCCGCTAGAATCGTGAAACTCGGTGAGTACATTCCTTTGAATATGTAGACATAAACAATAAATTAATTTCACAATTATTTTAATTTTAAAAAGGAAACTGGACAAATTCGCTACCATCAAATTTCATATTGGTTAATAGTGAGACAAAATACCACAAATTCCAACTTATTTGCCCAGAATTGATAAACTGTTGCTCCCGGAAAAAGTAGTATTTTTTAAACAAAATAAGTCATCAAACTTATAATGGTTAATTATTGATATTTTAGCCCTTCAATGAATCAATGTTAAAATACATTGCACTCAACCTTTACTTTGTGCAGCAATCATAAATCAAGACATTATAAAATTTAGCCTGGAAGCAAAAACGACTACAATTTAAAATACCGTGGCAACCAAGACCAAGTGGTCATTTATGTCTGTCCCCTAAATGAAATGTTTAATAATAAATAATTTATAATTCAAAAACAGACACAAGAGCTGTGAAACGATAACGACAAAACGAGGCGGTGCAACATCTCATTAAAAATTCCCAATCCCAGTCCCTTGGTAACACATCAACGGCGACGACGTCTACTAACCACCACATAAGACTGACAACATCAAATAACATTTCACACACATTTTCCAATCAAGATCGAATGCAATGGCAATCGATGTCATTGCAAAATTATAACATATGGCCGTTTGGGCGGACTTACCTACTCAGATTATGTGGCAGGTAGAGCTGATAGGTATATGAGTACAAGTTCATATAAAAATTTGCTATTTTTAGTTTTTTAATAAATCGTACATAAATTACCATTTAATTGATGTGTTTTTAATTTATATGGAAATGGATATGACCAAAGTAGTTATATATGTGTGTTTATGAACACACTTAACACGATTTCAACCCATATAGCCACTGTGGTGGCACTTATGTGCAACAGGTGTAATAAGTGGTCCCCTCTTTGGGTGGGGGATATCATGGTTAAACAACTGCTTGGCAACCACTAGCACACAGTGGTGTATGAAACAAAAACACAACCAAAAAATTGCAAATAATAAAATAATCATAATCTTTTATCAAATGTTTTTATAAGACAAATTTTCAATGTAGAATCACATTTTAAGTATTTGATACATGCATTATTATGAATATGGTAGCAAGGCTTTCACGAAAAGTAGCTGGATTTTATGACTATTTGGAGAATAATTATATGCCTTAGAATTCTTAATCCATATTGACCAAAGGTGTCCTTTGGAATTGTAAGGATTTTTAAAATAATCGATTGCAGGTTTCTGGATCTACAGTTGCAATTTTAGCTGCCAAAACACATACAAACAAACATCAGTGGGAAAATTATGGAAATAGTTTGACGAGGAATGAGCCTCGGTGCATTCAATTCAATATTATTTTCTTTTCAACTCCTTCGTGAAATTTTGAAAATCATATGGAAATATTATACTGAATTTTCTCTTCTGTCCATTATTTACTATATCACAGCGTCTGCTTAATTAATTTTTATTCTCGGTTTGAAGAACTCAATATAGCGACCGTGTTAATGAATGTTCAACGAAGGGCCTAGCAGTGATCAAAATTGCCAATGAAGTGCTGAACAGACAATCAATTGATTCGTGTTTTAGAAAATTTTGGAAATTGGCATTCCTACGAGACGATATTACTTATACCACATAAAGAGATATTCTTTTTTGACCCCAAAACAGTAATTGTAATAAAGATAATACAGACATAATATCTAGAAACAAATTAAATCTATTTTTATCAATAAATTTTATTTGATCTGGGCCATTGACCTAGCTCAAGAGACCTTTTTGTTTGTTTTTTACTTATTCAGTGACAAATGGAAATTTATTTACATATGAAATGGTCGCATTAGCTTCATCATAATTTCTGGCTCAAGATGGTGAGCATTTACAAGACTTTTCGATTATTTCTGTCTCAATATATAGAAGAAATAGAAATCTCAAACGATAAACAAAATGTTGGTAAAGCAACAAAGAATATTAAAAATAAAAATTTAGAAGAAAATTAAAAATACCTTAAATAAAAAACTAGTTTTCAAAAACAGTAATAAGTAAAATTTTGACAAAAAATAATTTTGAATACAAAATACAAAAAATAAAATTTGAAATAATTTAAATATTGAAGAAAATTAAAAAAAATTGGAAAAAATAAAACATAGGATCAAGTCGAATATCCATTCTATCTAAATATATAGAAGAAATAGTGAAACGAAAAATTAAAAAATAAATTTAAAAAAATTGAAAACAAAAATTTTTCCAAAAATTTTAAAATTTGAGAAAAAATCTTTCTCCAACATTTTGAAATTTGAAAAAATATAGAAGTGGTTGAAAAAGAGCCTTTCTTTACTAGACTTAAACGATTGCTTATATCTCAAAATTAAGAACAGCAAAAGGTGAAAATAAGAGTTAAAAAAGAGTAAAAATATTTTTTTGCAAAAAATAATAATAAATAAAATTTAATAGAATTGAAAAATAAAATTTTGAAGACAATTACAAAAAAAAATTAGAAGAAAAATTTAATATATGTTGCAAAAAATTAAAATTAAATAATAATAAAAAAGTTATATTAAAATAGAGTCGAATAAAGGACTTGATTGATTACTTATATGTCAAAATATAGAAGAAATAGTGATAGTGAAAATTAAAAAAAATCAGACAAAATTAAAATTTTGAAGAAAATTAAACTTTTGAAAAATATGTTGAAAAAATTGAGAAATTTGAAAAGAAGCCTTTCTAAACTTGATCGATTACTTCTATCTGAAAATTAAGAATAGAAGAAATATCGAAAAGTTAAATTAAAAAATATTGAATAAAAATAACAAATAATTTTTAAATATAATAAATAATTTTGAATAAAATTGAAAATTAAGAGAAAAACAAATTTTGAATAAAATTGAAAATTAAGAGAAAAACAAATTTTGAATAAAATTGAAAATTAAAAAATGTTGGAAAAAGTTAAAATTAAAAAAAGTTGTATTGAAATATATCGATTAATTCTAACTCAGTGGATGAAGAAGTAATAATAAATTAAAAAATAGAAAAAAAAATAATTTTGAAAAAAAAAAATAATTTTGAAAAAAAAAATAATATGTTTTAAATAAAAATGGAGAAATTTAAATTTTGGAAACAAGAATTTGTGTTCAAATATAACCTTTCTTTAATCGACTTAACCGATTACTTCTATTTCAATATGTATATATAATAGTGAATCGAAAAATTAAAATAAAAAAGTTTTGATAGAATAACTGTAAAATTAAAATATTAAAAAAATAAAAAATAAAAAATAAAAAATAAAAAATAAAAAATAAAAAATAAAAAATAAAAAATAAAAAATAAAAATAAAAAATAATAAATAAAAAATAAAAAATAAAAAATATAAAATAAAAAATAAAAAATAAAAAATAAAAAATAAAAAATAAAAAATAAAAAATAAAAAATAAAAAATAAAAAATAAAAAATAAAAAATAAAAAATAAAAAATAAAAAATAAAAAATAAAAAATAAAAAATAAAAAATAAAAAATAAAAAATAAAAACTAAAAAATAAAAAATAAAAAATAAAAAATAAAAAATAAAAAATAAAAAATAAAAAATAAAAAATAAAAAATAAAAAATAAAAAATAAAAAATAAAAAATAAAAAATAAAAAATAAAAAATAAAAAATAAAAAATAAAAAATAAAAAATAAAAAATAAAAAATAAAAAATAAAAAATAAAAAATAAAAAATAAAAAATAAAAAATAAAAAATAAAAAATAAAAAATAAAAAATAAAAAATAAAAAATAAAAAATAAAAAATAAAAAATAAAAAATAAAAAATAAAAAATAAAAAATAAAAAATAAAAAATAAAAAATAAAAAATAAAAAATAAAAAATAAAAAATAAAAAATAAAAAATAAAAAATAAAAAATAAAAAATAAAAAATAAAAAATAAAAAATAAAAAATAAAAAATAAAAAATAAAAAATAAAAAATAAAAAATAAAAAATAAAAAATAAAAAATAAAAAATAAAAAATAAAAAATAAAAAATAAAAAATAAAAAATAAAAAATAAAAAATAAAAAATAAAAAATAAAAAATAAAAAATAAAAAATAAAAAATAAAAAATAAAAAATAAAAAATAAAAAATAAAAAATAAAAAATAAAAAATAAAAAATAAAAAAATAAAAAATGAAAATGAAATGAAATTAAAAAAAGGAAAAAGTTAAAATGTGGAAAAACAATTAAAAAAAAACTAGAAACAAAATGAAGTTGTATTGAAATCGAGCCTTTCTTGATCGTAAAAATATTGAAACGAAAATTAAAATTAAAAAAGTATTTAAAAACAGTAAAATTTTGAAAAATAATAAATTAAAGAAAAACTAAAATTAAAAATACTAAGGAATAATATTTTGAAGAAAAATAAAATTTTGGAATAAATTAAAAAAGTATATTTTTGATAATACAGTAAAATTAAAAAAAATATATATAAAGAAAAAACTAAAATTAAAAAATGCATAGAATAAAATTAAAAAAAATATTGAAGAAAAATAAAATTTTGGATTTAGTTGTGTGTATGTAAAATTTCGAAGAAAAATATGTTTTGCAATTGTTTTGTATTGTTAGCCTTTTTATTTTAATTTTTATGTTTTTTTTAGTTTAACTAAACGCTTATATTGACGAAATGACGTCAAACAACTCGAACACCAGTTTTTTAATATAAGCCTTTCTGCGAACTAAAACAACATAAAATTTTGAATTTTTTTATTTGTTTCGTTTGTTTTATTTCTGTTTATATTAACCACTGTGCAATAATGGTTGCATAACAACCAACCCATTTTCGAACAGATGCTGTGGTCGATCGCTCAAAAATGATCTAATAATTCATAAGTCGTTTTAATGGGTCACTTATGCAAAGTCCATCTGGTGCTGTCAGAACGGACAACTACTCCACCTTCCTTCCCATACATGACAGTCACATACATACATACATACATATATATACATATTACAAGTACATGCAACATTCCTGTTCTAATTACTAACAAGACGATTTAATTGTTCTCTATGCAAATCGATTGAATCTAAATTATGCATTTGGGTCCAATATCCGATGTTCGAACGGACGATCCGGCGAACGATGCTATGTCAGATGTCGATATTAACACTCCACAGCGGATTGAGTGAGTGAGTGGCGTGTTTATTTTTGAATTTATGTAAATAAATTATAAATTCTTAGATAATTTGTTGGCGAAAATAATTTATGACAACAACAACCAGCCAAGCAACAACAATAAAACACAATTGCAATTAGCAAAATGGCTTAATGAGATCGACCATCCGAACAACGACCACCATTCACAGTCAGTGAGTTGTCAGCCACTCAAGTCGAGTCAAGTCAAGTCGGTTCATAATTAATTTCTTGGCATAATTTAACATCATTCCATTGTGTAGTTGTTGTTGTAACGTAAAGCTCGTGGTGCAGCAATGCCATCTGTTTTTCATTGTTATTGTTGTTGAGATGGTTGTTGTGGTGTTGCTGGCGGTGTCCATCATTGCACTTCAGATGCACTCATTCACAGGTCTTATGACAACAACACTTTCAAACAACAACATCATCATCATCAGCACCAGCGACCGACCGACCAATCGATCAACCGCCAACATCAACAACATTAACCGATTCAAGTGCATGATTTCACAATTGTTGGGCTGCTGATGTTGTTACTTTTTTCCATTTAAACGATGACACTTGGAGTTTGTTTCTTGAGTTTATTAGACTGCGCTCGCCAGAACAATGTGTTGCCAATGATTGTGAGAGTGTTTGTGAAAGTCTCGACAAGGCAACAAGATGGTATAGTAACCTATTTATAAAGGGCGGTACGTCATTTATGAAAATATAGTCAATATAATTGAAATTATGCCCCTATGATCCTCGATAAATTCAAAATCAACTAATCAATCAAAATAACTAACACTCATATTTATTCACGGAGGTCCTTCAAAATTATTCAAAATTTGAATTAAATTATTTATTTAAAATTTTAATTAAACTATTCGACCAACCATCTTCCAATTTCCCCGTAACTGCAATTGTTTCGCAATATATTTTGACATCTAACCCCATTTTCAACATATCTGGTTAACCTACCCACTTAGAACTCCTAAACAACAGTTATAGCTGGAAGTTTTTATGCAGTTTAACATCTTAAAAAACTATAAAATATTGCAATTCAAATGGAGCAATTGTTTAACCACCTACAGTGGGCAGAAAGTAAGAATTTTTTTACAAAAACAATCCGAATACGAAAAACATATTTTTATTTATTTTTGCGCAATTAAAATTGAAATCGATGAACGTTATAACCTATTAAATAGATGGACCGATAGACAAACATAGACAGACTGGCGAACAAGTGGACAGATGGATGACCGGCTGAATGGACTTTATTTTAGGACTTTATCACAATAAGGACACAAAAAATATATCCAATTTGCATTCTTGTGGTAATTCCGAATTGCCGAAATTTGAAGGGTGAGTTAAAGATTATATAATAAAGATTACACTTTGCAACAAAAATGTTGTCGATGAGTTATGTATAGTAATAATAATATTAAGTATAACATTTGTTTTAGTTTGGCTCTCTAAATTCGAAACGATATTAATAAAATTATGGCTAATTAAAAAAACTAATCGAAAATTAAAATTTTAATAAAAGTTAAAATTTGGAAAAAATAAAGAACTTGTATTGAAATAGAGCATTTATATGTCGAAATGGTGGAAAGAAAAATTAAAATTAAAAAAAAAAATATTTTGAAAAAAAAAAAAACGAAAAATAAAAAAGAAATGAATAATAAAAATTTCGAAAAAAAATAACAAATATAAATTTAAAAGAAAATTTAAAAAAATTTAAATTTTGAAAAATAAATTTAAAAGAAATCAAGGAGTAAAAAAATTAAATTTAATTTAATTAAATTTTAATTTTAATTTTTAATTAAAATTAAAAAAAAATATTTTCAAAAAATGAAAAAAAAAATAAAATAAATAAAATGAAAAATAAATAATAAAATTTTGAAAAAATAAAAAAATTAAATAACAGAAAATTTGAAAAATAAATTTAAAAGAAATCAAGGAGTATTGAAAAATACCTTGTCTTTACTCGATCTGATCGTTTACTTATATTCAACATATAGAAGGAATATTGAAACGAAAAATTTGTATTAAAAAAATTTAAATATTTTGAAAAAAGCAGTAAAATTTTGAAAAAAAAATAAATTGAAAAATATAAATAATAAAATAAAATAGTGGAACGAAAAAATTAAAAATAAATAATAAAATTTTGAATAAATAAATTTAACAGAAAATTGAAAAAATTAAAATTTTGAAAAATAAATTTAAAAGAAATCAAGAAGTATTGAAATATAGTTTGTCTTTACTCGATTTGATCGTTTGCTTATATTCAACATATAGAAGGGAATACTTAAACAAAAAAATTGTAATTACAAAAATATTTTTTTTTGAAAAAAAAACAGTAAAATTTTGAAAAAAAATATAAATTTTAGTTGTTTCGTTTGTATTTTGTATTGGTCTGTAATCAATATTTGATTTGAAATGGGATATTGTCCTGGCTCAAGACCTTTTTGCATATATATTTAATAGAATGCAAATTTATTTACAAATGGCATGGTGACATTTATTACTTGGCTGCAGACTACCACGATCATGATTTCGACCATGTCAAAAGTCTTTTCAAGTGGCTTCGCAGCGACTTGTCAACATCAAACCCGGCCTCTATAAGGAGATGATTCTCACAAACGAACAGGAAGCACAACTCACTTGCCGAATTTGCGTTTAAAAAATCGCACCAAGTAATAAAGTACACATGCCATCTTACAAGCATCTCATCTCATGTGTACTTTATTACTTGGTGCGATTTGTTAAATTCGGCAAGTGAGTTGTGCTTCTCGTTCGTGTGCGAGAATCATTAAAATCGAAATTTGAAAAAAGTAAAAATTTTGATAAAATAAATTTAGGAAAAAAATAAAGAAATTGTATTGAAATAGAGCATTTATGAATCGAAATAGTGGAACGAAAAATTAAAATTGAAAAAATTAAAAAATTTAAATTTTGAAAAATAAAAATAGTAAAATTTTGAAAAAATAAAATATAAAAAATTAGAGTACAAATATTAATTGGAAATTGTAATTTTAAGATTTTTTTTAATCCTTAATACATCGAAACATGCTAAACATATCAAATTGACCAAATTGTTGTTGCATAGTGTATTGAAAATCTGGCCAGCTCAGGAGAAAAAAGTTGCTGGAATTGTTGTCAATTTATTTTTGGTACAAAAATGTTATATAAAAATAATTGTCTACAAATTTAAAAATCATTACTTTTGCACTAAATATGGTTTCCCGTATGAATATGAATGTGTTTTCAGCTAATATTTTCCAGGATGTAGAGGCGCAATGAAGTTAGGCCCTAGGAAACTACAACATAAAGATAAAATAAAATTAAAATAAAGTGTCTGTGCGAACTGTGACCCTAGTGAAAAAATGCCCAAAAAATACTGTATTGACCAGTTTTTTTTTAATTTAGAATTTTGAAGATGAGGCTATTTTTCATTAAAAAAATTGTTTAATAATTTTACATTTTATTTTACTTTTAATGTAGACAACTTTCGCCAATTTCTACCAATTATATCGCAAAATAATACTTGATACAATTTTTTCCAAAACTCAAAAATGAACAAAATTTATTGAATTTTGGCGGCGCCACTTGCCATATAGCGCGCCATATAGCGCGCCATATAGTCGATTTATTGAAGGAAATCACGTTATTTCGAAAAATAAAAAATAATGGGTCAGACAGAGATCGTGCGATTTGTCGCCTCTATATTATTTTCACCGGGGTCATGTGAGGTCATTGTTAAACCGGAAACTTTGGATGCATTGGAAGTTGAATTACACGAATCATTGACATTGCTTGATATAGTAGTAGCAAATATAATAAAATCCACCAAAATGTACACATCCGAGCCGGTCGACTCGTTATCAAGCCCCAAATTATATTCAAACACTGATTTCCTATCTTTCTGACAAAGTCATATGTCTGCTTCAAATTAAGTAATTGAGATGTATTTCAATTTAAAGTTCTACCTCTTAAAACACACCCTTTATAATCGGAAGGAAGGATATGTCTCATTCGGACACATTTTTTTTTAATAAACTCTCTAGTGGCTCATACTGTAATAGGCAACAGTTTAACAATTTAATTGAACGTTTTCATATCGATACAATTGGATATTATTTATCGCCCCGCAATTAAAGCAATAGGCCAATTTGCATAGCGAACAATTAAAAACGTTGCCTTAATTATTCTGATTGAAAATTACCACATCTGTTCCAATTGTCATAGCCACCAGATAGTGAGAGTGAGAATTACACGTTGCTAAGCACCTGTTCGAACAGTCTCCCACTCTGATCTTGGCCTGTGCAAGCAAGCATATCACCTGTTGCACATGTGGCACAGTGTCTACTATAGATATAATTTGCAATATAAATTGATAAAGCACATCAATTAAATGGTAATATATTATTATTAGTACAAACAAACTAAAAATTACAATTTTATATTAATCAAGGCAGCACACGGGTAGACAGATGTGTTTAACTTGAGCTGTTGGTGCCACTTGGCCGCCAAAGTTGTTTGAAGAAATTAATTTGCAGCCGTCTACTTATATATGTGAGCTTGTGATGTGATTTGATTTGATGTGTTGCTGCTGTTGTCAAGGGAATGATTTTGTTCGTTCCAATATCAGTTTACACCATACTCTTGTGTTGTTATTATAAATTCAAAATTTTATATTTTAAATTATTAATTATTACACATTTCATGCATGCAAATGCATAAATGTCTGTTTGGTATTTGTTGCACACTGCTGAAGCAGTGAAAGGGAAAAAAGTGTGTTTTTATGCAAATCCGTTTTGTTGTCGGACAAAATCCAAGTATTTATGAATATTGAAATCTCAATTTATGAATATCGTTTTAAGAAAAAAAATAATTAAAAACTAATTGCAGACCGACAGATGTGTGATCAAAAGTGTTGTATTTGAAACCGTTAGGAATAAGATTTTTTACTCCAAACCGTCCACATAGTCCGGTACAGCTTTTGTTCAAAAAAGTACAATTTTGGGAAATCATTTTGTTTTGAGCGCCTATGTATTCAGACTTTGATTTTTTGCTTCAATTTAATTTTGATTTTCAGCTTAAAGAACTCAACATAGAGATCATGGTAATGAAAGATCAAAAAGTGATTGTCAGTGTAATGCTAAACAAAAAATTGACCCCTGCGAGGATCCTGCGAGACAATATTCACACAATCATATTAAAAAAATGGAGAAAAAATAAAATTTTGAAGTAATTTAACTTTTGAAGAAATTTAAAATTAAATAAAATGTTTGATTTGAACTGGGATCTTGTCCTGGCTCAAGACCATTTTGCATCTATATTTAATAGAATGCAAATTTATTTACAAATGGCATGATGACATTTATTACTTGCCTGCAGACTACCACGATCATGATTTCGACCATGTCAAAAGTCTTCTCAGTCTTTGAAGATATTGAAATTGACGTTTTTAAATTTAAATATACGGAGAAACGTAGCAAGGCATCTTTTAAAATCATCGTTCCAGAAGACGTATTCGATGCTGTTATTAATCCTGATTTCTGGCCGCCAAAAGCCATAATTCACGAATATGTGTATAGAGATAATGGTCGATCTGATATAGCATATTTACCGTTGCGGTCAAGTGAAGTATCAAAAAACTAATAGATCTACCTTCCGATAATTATGTACATTTAGTTTATCAAAACGTTAGAGGCTTAAATTCTAAATTGGCTAATTTATATATTGATAGTTTCAATATGAATTATCATATTATTACCTTTACTGAAACTTGGCTTACAGACAAAATTTTAAATTCCGAAATTCTATGTGGAAAATATCAGATATTCAGATGTGATCGTGTGGATAAAAGTAAAAAAACAGGCGGTGGGGTTCTAATTGCAGTCTCCATCGACTTTCCTGCCGAACAAATTATACTATCTTCCGTTGTTGGTATTGAATTTGTAGCAGTAAAAGTTCGATTTAGAACTTTGTCTTTATTCGTTTCATGTTCTTACATTCCTCCCGGTTCTGATGTTTCATTTTACACCAAACATGTTTCCGCAATTAAATTGGCTTTCCAATCTTCTACTTCACGTGATATCCTAATTGTTCTTGGTGATTTCAACCTACCTGTAATCACATGGAATCAGTTATTTGACTCGAATGTTCTATTGCCTGTTGTTGCAAACACCTGTGTTAATGAATGCATTGAATCATTGTTAGATTATGGACTATCTCAAGTTAATAATGTTTATAACTTATTTGGTAAACTTTTAGATCTATTTTTTTGTTAACCAGCCGTCGGAAGTTTCGCTGAACTCGTCAACACACTTTTATCCACTATTAATTGGAATGATATTCTCTCGTCCAAGGTTTTAGACGTTGTGATAGAAAATGTCTACAGTGCATTGCAAAATTGTATTTCTAAATCAGTTCCTAAAATATTAAAACGTGATAATATTGGTCCACCTTGGAACACTAATCAATTGGCAAGATTCAAGAATAAGAAAAACAAATTATTTAAAAGATACAAAAAACTGGTTCTTCTACTGACTTTTCTAAATATTCCATCGCAAGATCTAATTACAATACCAACTGAATGAATACCTACTGAAAAGTAATCCTAAATATTTTTTATAAATTTGTAAATTCCAAACGCCGATTACGTACTTTTCCAAACTCTTTGAAATTTGGCTCCATTTAATCCTGGTCCTGATGGAATTTCCACTAACATATTAAAATATTGTGCTGATGTTCTTTCGTATCCTCTCTGCTTAATATTTAATAGATCATTATGTTATGGTTATTTACCACCTCTTTGGAAAGAATCATATATAATCCCAATGTTTAAATTTGGCAGCAAGATGGACGTATTGAATTATAGAAGCATTGCAAAACTTAGCGCTATTCCAAAGCTTTTGGAGAAAATTATAACTGACATGTTATCTCATCAAGTTTCGTCATTGTTGTCCTGTTGTCAACACGGATTTCGTAGATCCGGATCAATCATAACGAATATATTGGAACTTACTACAGTTGTAAATGATGGATTTAAAAGCCGAATGCAAATGGATACGATTTACACAGATTTTAGTAAGGCTTTTGATAAAGTTAATCATAACCTTCTCTTGAGAAAATTTGATTCTATGGGCTTTAGTAACTCATTATTATCTTGGTTAAAATGCTATTTATGTGGTCGAATCCAAAGGGTAAAATTCGGAAATGCTATTTCAAAGGAAATTGTGGTGTCTTCCGGTGTACCACAAGGAAGCCATCTTGGCCCTGTCTTATTTACACTATTTATTAATGGCCTTCCATCTGTAATTCGACATTCTAATATTGTCGTTTAAAGACCCGTTGGAGCAATATTTAATATTTAAGTTTAAAGACCCGTTGGAGCAATATTATCTACAATCTGATCTTGATTGCTTTCATGAATGGTGTAAAGTAAATCTAATGGAACTAAATATTTTGAAATGTAAACATATAGCATTTTCTAGAGTTAAACATCCTAGAACCAATTATTTCTTTGGTGATCACGAACTCGATACTGTAGATACTTTTCTGGACCTCGGAATCGTATTAGATCAACGTCTGAACTTTCGACTTCACATTTCAATGATAGTAAACAAAGCTTATAGTGCTCTTGGTTTTATGAAGCGTTGGAGTAAGGAGTTTTCTGATCTTTCAGTCACTAAGCAATTATATACCAGAGCTGTTAAATTTCGATTACGATTAGTAATCAATTACATTACTTTTTAAAAAGAATCGTAATGATTATATAATCCACTATTCAACAATTTCTGATTACTAATTGATTACGATTACAAATAATCAAAAACTAATTTTTCAAAAGAATAATCCGACAATGATTGCCGCCTTGGACTGTTTACGATCCCGGCAAACGAAAACAGTCGTTCAACTGGAGCTGAAGATGTTAAGGGTGTATTAAAATAAATGAATGCTTCCTTGAGCAAATCATAATTTTGCCAAATGTCATCAGCACTTGAGTTAATCAAAAGTAATCTAAAATAGTTATAAGTAATCAAAAGTAATCTTTTAAAGTAGTCGAACTCATTTTTGATTACTTTTGATTATTTTTGATTATTTTTCAGTAATCGCAAGTAATCCTGATTATTTTTAGATTACTTGTAATCGTAATCAATTACTAATCGTATAAAACTGAATGCAATCGTATTGTAATCATTACTTCTACTTAAAAAAAGTAAACTAAATACTAATGATTACGATTACTAATCATTACTTAACAGCTCTGTTATATACCTCTTTGGTTCGCTGCATACTTGAGTATGGTTCTGTTATATGGGACCCATCTTATAATATTCATAGTAACATTATTGAATCTGTGCAAAAACAATTCCTCTTATTTTGTCTACGTGGATCATCTTTGAGAAGTCGTCATACTATGCTGAACATTACTTTCCTGATGAATGTTTTACAGGGCAACATTGATTCAAATTTTATCATGAATAGAATGTTCAGAAATATATCTCAAAGACCTATTAGAAATTTTCAGTTGATTCACATTGATTACTTCCGCACAAATTACGCTAATAATAATCCTTTGCGCCGCTTGTGTGTTCAATTTAATAAATACTACCATATCATTGAATTATCGGAAAATAAAAACTGTATTAAAAGAAAAATTATATTGTATTTAAATACCTAATAATTAAGATGAACTACTTAAGTGTATATATGTACATTAGTTTTTTAGTCTGTAAGGATATTTGTATCTATAGCGATGCAGCCCGGCCTCTATAAGAAGATGATTCACACAAACGAACGAGAAGCACAACTTACTTGCCGAATTTGCGTTTAAAAAATCGCACCAAGTAATAAAGTACACATGCCATCTTACAAGCATCTCATTGAGTTGCATATGTAAGTATGTGTATATGCAGGTATAGTTACTAAGCAATACTTCTGCCGTGCCAACACTTATTTGTTTTAGTTTTTTTCGTTTGTATTTTTTGGTCTGTAATCAATATTTGATTTAAACAGGTATATTGTCCTGGCTCAAGACCATTTTGCATCTATATTTAATAGACTGCAAATTTACTATACCTGCATATACACATGCTTACATATGCAACTCAATGGATGCTTGTAAGATGGCATGTGTGCTTTATTACTATATTTATTTTCGTGGGGTGATTGAAACTTGTTCCATTCCATTTGTATGGACCGCCACCCAGTCTAATATATATAAATCTTTCAAATATTCCTAAAACTGAAGTACGAACCCAAAAATCTGTAACTTTCGATCTTCAATCAAATTGGTTTGAGTTATACAATTCAAACCTACAATTGCCGTCGCTTTAGATCATCTCAAATAATTCTAAATCTTGAGTACATTTCAGCAGACCCTTTAGAGTTTAAAAGTGCTAAAAATCTATAATTGATGTATAGATTATTCACCATCACGCTCACTATTCCACCAACAAGTTATCGATTATCCAATTCCAAGCTGCACTTGGCGAACAAAGATTAGGTCACCATCATTCCGTCGCTACAGATCATCGCAAATGTTCCTAATTGTTTTGCAAAAATTAGTCAAATGCTGCAGTGCAGCTTGTGGCTGAGACTGTCAGTGTTGGATCTTAGTCATGTTCATTGTCAGTGAGAGCTCGTCTTGCAGGAAATGCATTTAATTGCCACTTTTTATCTGCGAATGCAGCAAAACAATTTGAAGCTTCTCAAATGCACTATTCGAATAACTCGGAGATGTGCTCGTCGCACAACAACAGACGCCATAATTTCAATTTAATATGCTTTTAATAATTTCGAAACATGATTGTCGTCGTCGCCGCCGTCATTGTTGGTGTTGCTCCGGCTTGTGCACGTGTTAAACAATTATTAGCGCTAATTGTTGCAACCTTGAAATATCTATCTATTCCATTTGAGCAGAATAATAAAATAAATATGGTTGGTAACGAACATATTCAACAACTAACCTAACAGACGAGTACTCGCACTCGTCGCAGTGAAGATGATCAGCATTTACAATTCGTGTAATTATTTTTTGATTTGTTTGCCGTTTCATTTAAGAACACCATCAACATCATCGCGATCATGTGAATTGTTCGCATGATTGCCGCACAGGTTCATCAGAGTAATTAAAGGTGTCACATAACCCCTATTGTTTCAGAGATATGTACTTACGAGGAGTACTTTGAGCATGTGTTTGGATTTAATTGGAAATTCATAAGCTCGTTTTCCACATGTAATTATCCACAATATCCGTTCGCGCGTCCGTCCTTCCAACTATCTTTGCCAAGTTTTATTCCTCTGCTTTAATGGAATTCAATTTGTAGTTCGTGTGTGTGTCTGTGTAATTGCCCTGACAACATTGATCATAGTTTTGATTGATACTCTTTTGAATTCATTGTCAAGGCACGACGAAGAACAAAGAATGCTGCTGTGTGAAAGGTGAATACCTGTTGATGGATAGACAACCATTCCAATGATTCCATCAAACATTTAATTGAAATGTCACTTACTTCGCTGGCTGATATCTATTGACAGCTTTCACAAGTGCTGGTAAACACGACAATCATTTCATATGCTCTGAGAAACATGATTATGTAATTGAGAAAAAACAATCTTTGATATACAATAACTTTGAAAGTAAATAAATAAGTTCTCGCGGTGGACAGATGTAACTCAAGTGCTGTCAGCTTTTGGGATTTCCCATTGATTTGTGGGATTTTTAAGGGTTTTTTAGGAATGACGGATGGACAGACGGACGATTTTTAGTGTACCCTAATTCGAAATTAATATAATCTAATTCAAATGGATTAAATTTAATTTATTAATTTTTGAAATAGTTGTTCCACATTTTGTTCTCTGCGGACAGCTGGTTTGATATGTTTTCGTTTTAGATCTGTATTAGTCTTGTTTCTGTGACCTTTTCACGTTTTCTCTACTTCTTCGGATTAATAGATTTTTTTGGGTACGAACCCAAATCGAACTAAAAATATGGAAGATAGTGCGGATTATATAAAAAATTCAGCAAAAATAAAATTCATAAAATCGTAAAAATGCACCCTTTATATGTATAACTTATCAGGGTTTATATTGAGAATTTGTACGCCTTTATTGTTCTAAACAACAAATGGTTCGTTGCATCAACCTATAGAATCGATATCTGCAACCGAATAATGCAGTTCCCTCTACTGGTGGAATGGGTATACACGTCCGAATAAATCGGTTGCTTCAACTAAAATTCGGTTGTCTCAACTAAATTGATTAGTTGTAACAATCGAAATTATATTTGATGACAGTTGGCTCAAATAAAACTCATTTGCTGTGACTAAATTAATTTGTAGTCACAACTGAAAAGTGAGATAGTTCGTGGGACTATCAAAATTAAGTTGACAAATGATATGCGGTTGCAGCAAGGAAGCTGTTTTCTGAGTGTATGTTGGCAAAGTAATTGATAAAACTCGCCTAAAAATCCATGGACTCTCATATTCTCATACGGCCACAAAGATATCAACTGTGGAATGACCCAATATTCCTATATTGAAACGGGTGATATTTCGTTGCAGACTCAAAGAAACTCAGAGAAACGTTCAAGTACGAAGTAGAACTTGCATATATTTCCATATAGGATAAGTATGTTCCACGAAAATATTGCATTGGATAAAAGGACCAAATAAATTACTAATTAAGCCCTATGAAGGAAATTAGCTGCAGAAGGCCCTCAGTTTATGATGTAAATCCAGCGTGAATCAGGAAAACGAAGATGCTCATAACCCAAGTAATATTGAACGGCAGATCCGCACGGCAACATGAGTTGTTCCGGAAGTGTTGTTGTGGAGCGGGCATAACTGAATCCATCCAGGAAATGAAAGGAATTTTGGCTAATCGTATGTAATTTTTCATTGAAAAACATTTAAAATTATAGACAATCCCTACGGGAAAATTAATTGTTCCAGGACAAATTCTAAGACTAGTCACTGGTGGGTAGAGACCAATCCTGGTTCTAACCCAAATATATACATGAAAAGGGGCCAGTCCATTTTGTACAGGTTTGCCATTGGGGGTGAATTACCCCTTGTGGTATGTCTTGGACATGTCCGCTGTCTGTTCCATACTACCAGTCTTAGAACCGGTCCCATAGGACATGACTTGGCCCATACCTCATGTTTGACATTTTTTTAAGAAGTCGTTACACTTGAACCGGATGAAATACGTTTGAAGGCAAAATGGAATTTATTGGAGTTTTTATTTTTTCATTTCCTCGTCATGTTGCCCCTTCACAGGACTTTCCAAGGGATAAAATTTTTCAAAAATTATTTTAAATACATTATATAATAATAATTTTTATTAAATTGAAAATAAGCTCGATGTATTTTTTTGTATTTTTAAAATTTATTAATCGATATTTCGCCGAACGATATCATCAGAATTCGAAATAGTTCAATAAAACACTGAGTATAGATGTGACGTTATTGCATTCTCATACTGTACTCATTAGGGGTGGGATGGTGCACGACTTTTCAATTTTGTTATGCTAGAACCCCTAATTTTGTGAGGTGCGGAAAAAAATTCATGAACCAAAAAATGTGGGTGGTGGGGTGAGAGTAAGAGCCCAAAGGTGAGGTAAAAGGGGTGCAAATACATAAAAAGCGCCAAAACTGCCTCGGAGTCGTTCCCAGAGGGATTAAATGTAAGGCCGACCCTCTTTATTTTCCCTCCACAAAATTTTTCTCTGAAACACAAAACCCTACCTCCACTCGTTTGGGGGGCTCCCATACAAAAAATGTTTTTTTTTATAAAATTTGTTCCCAACATTTTTTCGAACTCCTTATCCTATTATTTAATGGGGCTGCCAAAAACTAATTTTTATAAAATGTGCTCCCACCACTTTGACTGCCCAAAGGAGGCTCCAAGGGGAGTAAAATGTATGACCAATCCCCAATATTTTTCAGACCCAATATTTTCTCAGAACGTATCTACCCTCCAACTTCAACTCTTAGCATATTTTTTAATTTTTTATAATCTTTTAATGAAGGAAAGACGAAGGATAAACTGTCCCTTGTAAACCCCCCTAGAGAAGACATGTAGGACTGGCCCCCATTAATTTTATCTCCTCAACATTTTCTCCAAACATACTTGTCCCCTACCTCCTCTCCATAATGGAGCTCCCATACAAAAACTAAATTTTTATAAATTTTGCTACCACCGCTATAACTGCCCCAACGAGGCCCATAGTGGAGTCAAATGTTTGACCAGCCCCAAATATTTTTTCAGCACCAATATTTTCTCAGAACACATCTACCCTCCAACTGCAACCCTTAAGGTGGCCCCCATACATATTTTTTATGTTTTTTATGAAATAAAGGCCCAAAACTGACCCGAAGTTGGCTCTAGAGGGGAGAAGTGTAAAACTGACCACGTGACTATTGAGAAGCCAATGCATCCACAACGAGTCACTGTTTGGTGTAGATTTAGGGCTGTACTGAAAAATTGGGTGGATCGGATGAGGTACTGCCGAGCCAGTCATGGTAGTCATATGAATGATATTCTGTTCCATTATTCAAAGACAAAGTTCAAACTTTCTAATAAAACCAGAAATTTGAAAAAATA
Organism: Polietes domitor; assembly: GCA_947397865.1. NCBI lineage: Eukaryota > Metazoa > Arthropoda > Insecta > Diptera > Muscidae > Polietes > Polietes domitor. The sequence continues at coordinate 33,722,608 of OX377621.1, read as the reverse complement.
ATCAGTCCTTTTTATGGTGGATTCTAATTTAAAATTTTAAATGGCCCACCCTTTATTTCATTAAACCCATAATAGTAGAACAAAAAAAGCTACCCGCATTTCATAACCAGCACCACCACTACCACCGTCGACAAATTTCAAATTCATTCAAGAACGTTTGTGTCTTAAGTCTTTTGTTTTTATGTATGGCATTCTAATGATGGTTCCTCTTCCTTTTTGCCCCTAAACAAAACGGAAGTAACATCTTGTGGAACAGCCAAGCTATTTACAACGACATTAGGGTGAGGGGTAGTAAAGAAGACGACAACGACGGCGGCGTCGGTGTCTTCTGTGTTCCGTTTCGAAAAACATTAATTTAATTAATCATTGTTACATTAATTACACAAACAATTAATATTGAAAGCAAAGCGAACATCAGCACTTCCTACAATGTAACAACAACCATAACGATGACAGGCAGACGGACAGATGGACGTATCGACAAGACAGACAACGTTCGACGTTCCAAAGAACGTTGAGAATTATTACTCAAAAATCTATTAATAGCGCGCCGCTGAAAGTGAACAACGAAATGTAACGAAAATCGCTGATTTCTGTTCAAATATTGTCGGTTAATAATGAATAATTGAAATAAAATGAAATGAAAAAAAAACGCATTAATAATAGAATATGATGTGATATAGCCGTGGTAGTAGCTGGAACCGGGCTTTATGTGGCTTTCGTTAATGGTTTTGTAAAGCAACAACACAAGTGAACTTGTGGCTGCCTTTTTTCACATTAAGCAACAACAACAATTCTAATACACTTCACAAATTCAATTCCGCATATTTAACGTGGGCTGAATTAATGATGAAACACAAAATTTAATGGTAACAAACGCCGTCGCCGTTGCCGTTGCCGCACAAATCCAAACCCATAGACCCCAGAACGGCGCGACCATAATTGTTTAATGTAGAAAAATATTCAAGTAATCGACAATGATGGTGATGGTGATGACTGCCCCATAAGCCCAGCACAAGGTTAAATTTAATGTAAATTAACAACGTAAATTCCTCCAACCGTCACGAATTTGAATAACGCCATAAAAATTTTGGCAATTTGGCCGTTCTTTGTTCTTGAAAGAAGTTTTTGAATTTTTCCAAATTTTTTGATTCGACATTGTCAAGTTCTAAGGATCCACGGAGAAAGGGAGAGGAGGAGAAAGGCACCTCCCATGGAGAAAGAGTAGAGTAGGAGTCTTTATAATTTGGCCATTCCTTGTTCTTGAAATTTACTTTTTGATCGGAGGGAGGTGACTTTGCCACTAGACAAAGATCCAACGAGAAAGAGTGCGGGGGGAGGAATGTACTAGATATTGTCACCTCCTAAGGACCCATGGAGAACGAGCAGAGCAGTAGTAGAATCTTTATAATTTGGCCATTCCATCTTCATGAGGAAATTTTCAAATTTATTTATTGATCGGATGGAGTTGACTTTGAAAGAGTACAGGGGGAGAAAGGTACTCGATATTGGTACCTTCTAAGGACTTACGTATATGGAAATTTCACCGTTCTTTATTATTGAAAGAAGTTTTTGAATTTTTCCAATTTTTTTTGGGGGGGGGGGGGGAGGTGATTCGACATTGTCACCTTCTAAGGATCCACGGAGAAAGGGACTCGAATTGTCACCTCCTACGGACCCATGGAGAACGAGTAGAGCAGGAGAAGAATCTTTATAATTTGGCCATTCCTTGTTCTTGAGGAAGTTTTCAAATTTATTTATTGATCGAAGGGAGTTGACTTTGAAAGAGTACAAGGGGAGAAAGGTACTCGATATTGGTACCTTCTAAGGACTTACGTATATGGAAATCTGGCCGTTCTTTATTCTTGATTTTTTTCCACATTTTATCCTTCCATGGATCCACTAAGAAATAATACATTAGGAGCAGGATATAGTACCTCTTTCTTAATTAATAGTATAGATTTAACACATGCATGCACGTGTGTATGTATGTATGATGATGTTTTTAATGTCTTTAGCAAATTAACTTGTTTCTGATGATTTATCAATTAATCGATCATAAATCATCGACTACACTTTGTAGTTCACCACCACCAAAAACTATTCATCATATTGTTGTATGTATTGTGTTGTTGTGTTATTTTTTTCTTATATAACGTACTTTCAACTTTAGTCATAACACCAGCAACAGCGCACCGCACGTAATAAGCAGACCACAGTGTGGTCAACCGAAAAAAATCAATGTCATTCGCAGTTATCGGTCATTGACCAACGACCAGACTCGCACAGAGCACAGCTCAAGAAAAAGAGCATAGCTTAACGCCAGCCATTAAGGAAAAGAAGTGAGGAAGAAAAAAGAACCACACAACAACAAAAATATTTATTATTACCAATAAACTGCTACTAAACGAAAAACAAACTATATTTATTGGCTACGTTAATTTCGGAACGTACTGCACACAAAAAATACATACATACATAGTACCCTCAAGAATGATCTTTAGTGGCTCATAAATGCTTTGGCCATAAATGGCAAAATGACTCGATATACATCTACAAATAGACACAGTGCTTCAAAATGGCACTAAGGATATTTAAAAACTGCAAAAATAATTATTATTTTTCGTTGAATCGTTCCAAAGAACTTCCGTGAAATCACCCTATGGGAAATTGGTGGAAATTGTAAAATGTATCTATCCTGAGATATATCTCATTATTAGGAATATATGACAGAACTGATTCCAAGTGTAAACAAAATCAAAGTTTGAACAGTGTTTGTACAGTAAATGCATATCGATCATTCAAATGTCAAACCGAACGAGCACCCTTTTTCCAACACCATTTCTGATGGTTCTTTGAAAAATATTTGATATGTAGATGACGCGTTATTCTTTATTTTCGTTTTTCACTATGAAAACACCAACTGAAAAATATTGAAAAAACCGTGTTCTCCTATGGATTCTAAACAAACCCTGATATTCGGAAAGTGAGAGTCATTTGTTTGTGATAATCATTTACTTTTGTTTATGCTAGTGTGCAGCCAAGTAATATTGTCACCGTCCCATTTGTAAATAAATTTGCATTCTATAAAATATAGATGAAAAATGGTCTTGAGTCGGGACAATATCTCAGTTCAAAATAAACGTTGTAAATTTTACAACAAATACTAAATGGAATGAAGTTGAACGAAAAGTCAGATTTTTGAATGAAAGTATACATTCTTCGAAGTGTTTCCTTTCTATCTAACTGGACCACGAAAAGGGAAGGAACGGATCGACTTAATGGAGACATTTTGTGCCACCGAAAAGCATTCCTAATTACCTTTAACATAAGCATATCGTGAGCTGAAATGCCAAAAGCCTCAACTAAAATATTCAATATGTTACATAGAAAAGCAAAAAAACTCTATAAATTGTTAATATTTCAGTTTTTGCCGCATTATCTAAAAAGCCATCGACGAAAATATTTTTTGTTAATTTTAGTTTAGATATGTTAGTTAAGCTCTTTTGACATCGGGTTTTCTGAAACAAAACGCCCACATATTTCAAACGCCCCAAATTTTCGTTAACATGGTATGTTTTGCTAAGACCATGGTGGTGAAAGCGGATCATATCGGCCTGTGCTTGATATAAATGATACAAATGTCCATCCGGAAATGAATTCTTATTCTAAAATCGTTATATCAAAATTGTCGCGGCACGTTATATGTTAACTAGGAACTCCAGCAGTGAAAGTGGATAACATCTGTCCAAGATTTGATGTAGCTTCCATACAAACTTCCATATCACTTCTTGTCGCTCCTGAACTCATATATTACATCCGATCTTACTCAAAACAGATAAATCACATTATATTGAAATTAGAAACATCTACAGAAAAAGAGTACCAATTTTGATTAAAGTTTGAATCCCGGGATTGAGCATTGGAAAATTTCCAGGTAATTTTGTATGAGATCTCCCGATATAAAGCCAAATCACATTATAGTTTTAAGAAAATCCGAAATTTCACATGGAAATGACATAAATCCCATAGAAATTAATCATCGTTACATCGTTCGATGATTCAATATACCCCCATGCAGATGTCCTTTCCGATTTAAAATTTTTTGTCAAGCACATATATTTACGGGATACAAAAATCCTTCCCGATTTCACTTTTTTACAGAATTGAATTATAATAGGATAGCAAGTGGAGTGTATCATATAGTCGGCTCCGTCCGACTTTAGCCTTTCCTTACTTGTTTTTGTTAATTTTAGATTAGATATGTTAGTTAAGCTCTTTTGACATCGGGTTTTCTGAAACAAAACGCCCACATATTCTTGCAAATACAAATGTCCCTCCGGAAATGAATTCTTATTCTAAAATCGTTATATTATAAGCGATCCTGCTCAAATTTGTCGCGGCACGTTATATATCAACTAGGAACTCCAGCAGTGAAAGTGGATAACATCTGTCCAAGATTTGATGTAGCTTCCATACAAACTTCTATATCACTTCTTGTCGCCCCTGAACTCATATATTACATCCGATCTTACTCAAAACAGATAAATCACATTACATTGAAATTAGAAACATCTACAGAAAAAGAGTACCAATTTTAATTAAAGTTTGAATCCCGGGATTGAGCATTGGAAAAAATATCCAGGTAATTTTGTATGAGTTCTCCCGATATTAAGCCAAATCACATTATAGTTTTAAGAAAATCCGAAATTTCACATGGAAATTACATAAATCCTATATTCGCATCACCGCCGTCAGAGAATCGTACATACCAAATTTCATTAGTATAGCTGCAGCCGTTTGGTTGGTACCATTTTTATCCCCATTCGCCCCATTTTCCACCTAAAAGTACAAATTTTGACAAAATCCTTTTTATTTCGCATCTTCAGAGTCAGATGAATGTACACATCGAATTTAATTTTTATAGCTGCAGCCGTTTGGTTGGTACCATTTGTATCCCCATTCACCCCATTTTCCGACTAAAAGTACAAATTTCGAAAAAAATCCTCTTTTTTCGCATTTTCACTGTCAGATGAAAGTACACAATGAATATCATGATTTCAACTTCAACGGTTTGGTAGGTACCATTTTTATCCCTCTTTTCAAATTGTATCCCTTAAAAGTACGAATTTAAAAAAAAATCCCTCTATTTTACGTATCTACGCAATTAGTGAGATGTACATTCCACATTTCATGTTTCTAGCTGTTATCGTATCATTGGTACCATTTTTATCCCTTTTTGTCCCATTTCACCCGAAAACTCTTTTTGGTACTTTTTGATGATTTCACGTTATTAGAAAAAGGTACGAAACAAATTTCAAGTGTATAAGAATCGGAAATTTTTAAAATAATAGCTTAAATAGTCTAAATATTAGGGGTATTTTCAATCCTTGTTAGGGAAAATTTTTTCCCTCTGGGCCGAATTCGCCCACTTTCAATCCCAACCGATCTGCAAATATAAGACACTTTTAGGGAAAATTTCAACCTCCTAGCTCGTTTCGTTCGGCAGCTATTGTGCTTTCAACAGACAGACAGACGGACGGACATGGCTGAATCGTCTTAGAATTTTACCAGGATACAGAATATACAACGGAGACCCCACAAAGTATATACAGAATATATATACTTTATGGGGTCTCCGTTGAATATTTCAAGGTGTTACAAACGGAATGACAAAGTGAATATACCATTCTGGAGGAGGAGGGTATAAAAAGGAAGAATAAGCTCCTTAATTAGGTCAAGAATTAATCTTTGAAGAATGTCACGTACAAGATATCAAAAAATTCTTCACACTAAAAGGCCAAAGTAAGGAATTTTACTAGGACAAATTTTACGAGGTCCTCTACAACAAAAATATTCTTAAAAAATATTTTATTTTGAAAAATTTGGCCGATTGGCTGTGATAGCTTAAAAAACCAATTTTCAACGAAACTCCAAAAAGAACAAAAAACATGTAAAACACTAACTACGGAAGAGTTGGAGTAGCAAATGCTGCACTTACTCTATTCATTAGAGAGAGTTAGCATGCTAACTCTTCTCATGGGTAGTCCGAAAACGCAGTTGACCCTTTTTCTAACACTCAAGAGTTCACCCTCAACACGAAATCAATTTAGTGTATTTGGTTAAAAGCTGCCCATTTGAGGAAACTTGGACGGGAATGCAGACAAACTGGGTAGATTGTATTTTCTAATTAGTTTCGTTCAATTGAAAGCTTTTTTTTTTTTGAAAATGTTGTCTCTATAAAAACCTAGCTACAATTTCTCACACTCTATTGGCAACCACTGTGCACTGTGTGCTGACTTTAACATTCCTTACTTACTTCAAAACACATTCGCACGTATTTATCTACAGCGCATGTATACACAACTATTTAAGCCAATCAGTTAAACCAAACAACTATTAACAATTAATTAACCCTTCAATAAGCCAACGCACATACACGCAAAACACTTGTACAAAATTAATTTATTATAACACAACCAACACCACATGTCGGACAACAAACAAACAAACAGACAAAAAAAACTCTCACACAAAATACGGTAGCAAAAGTTGAGTCAAAAGGAGAAGGAGAAGCCGAAGAAAAATACAATGAACTAAACAATGTATTAAAATAAAGTCAAACATGGAGGCAGAGGCAGAGACGGAGACAGAGAAGAAGAAAAGCAACTACACGAAACACGAAAAAATTTAAATGCAATTTACCTTGATTTATGAAGTGTTAAAACTTAAATCCACCTCCCATCCCTCAAATATTACACAAATGCTGAGTGAGTGAGTCAACAGTCACAGCATTAAAGTTCAGCTGCTGGTTTTTTGAATTCAACACCAGTCAACGACGATGACTTGATAGCAAACGCATACAACAATTGATAAAAGTTTAGTAAAACATTTACAGCAAAAAAATAGTAAAAAACAAGCAGCAGCTACACTATACGGACGAGCGATCGAAAACAATTTGTTAAGCGTGAAAAAAAGGAATTTCACAAGTTTGCATAATTTACCGGCAACATGAACTTCAACGCTTCTGTTGCTGAGTAAGCCACACAAAAACAAGCTACTGTAGCTATACGGTTGGGTTAGCTGTAGCAGCAGAGGCGGCTGGTCGATAGCTTGGCTTGGACTATGTGCCTAAATTCACGTGACCACCAACGCCATCACCAAGCAATCAACTGCAGCGCCAGCCACAACAGGCATTCGCTGAATGGAATGTCCACCAATAAATAGCTCGTTTAGGCCAACTACCAGTTGATAGACCAGCCCGGTTAGAGGCAACTGGTTATCTGTTAACATAGTAACACATCTTTAACAATCACTGATTGATCTGATCATCAGCCGCGTCATCAGATAAAAATGCATGGACACATTTTTCCGAAACTTCTGATGAATAAATTTCATCAGCCAACACACCTATTGGCAAATATCAAGTGTCGTTTAAACCGGCCTATTCGCATTGCTATTCCACTTCCTCCACTCCCTTCCTTCCTCTTCCTCTACCTTTTCAATGTCATCAAGAGACACACAAAATTTGCTAAAAATAATGTTCGTTGTTGTTTATGTCATCCGTCGTCGCCGTAGTCGTATGAATGATGTAAAAAGGTGTAAACCAACCAAGTGTAATAAAACACAACCATTATATTTTTGTCAGCGTTTTTTTATTATTGCTGGATTTTACCCAGAAATTGTATTAAATTTTTTCGCTTATTTTGCAAACAAACGGTCGTCGGTCGGTCACTTGTCTCGTCTCGTCGACAAGATGAAATTGATTCGATCGTAAAAAATTGATGTTAATGGCATCTTAGGCAATGAGGAGGAGGAGGTAGTTTTGCCCGTTGTTTGTGCAAACAATGATGGGAACAAACAAAATGTTTGTTGCTTAAGTCTTTTGATTTACACGTTAGGCGGGGCTGGTGGTTATCCTCAGGCGATGACATATATTTTTACTTTTTAAATTGGGGATGTCAATGTTGGTCATTGTAAATGAAAAATATAATTGCAAATTGTGTTTATAAATTAAAAGTGTTGGGATTTAAAAGGCACAATACCCAATAAGTAAACTAATGCGAAAATGATTCGAAATCATATTGCCCAGAAGAAAAATAATACTCATATTCGTATTGCGGAAGTAACCTCAATTGAAGAAATTTTAATGACCAGAAAGATGAATAGGCGATATTGTCATATTATCTCAACCAGACGAAATCTAGAGCAAAATATCATCTGGAAGATAATATTGGGATATCGTTAGCATTACAACCAGGAAGACAAAAATTCAATTGTCCATATGAGTAATTCAAACTGAGCCGACACAAATTTTGGATCGTCTCTCCAATTTTCAATGTTTTTTTTTTCAAAAAATAACAAACCTAAGGTGTATCAAAAATGTAGTATTTTTGTCATAATGCAATTTTAAAAGTGTTTTTCTAATTTCAAGCAAATTGATTCTAGTTTTATAGAATATTGTCAAAAAAATATTTTTTATAATTTTGTAAAATAAATTTTATCAATAGCACTGTCCAACAAATTAGGACTCTTTGATTGGAACAGAATAGCGACCCTATAATTCTGTAAGGATATGTTGAGTAGATCAATTTCGTAGAATAAACTTATAGTCCAACTGATCTGAGTTTCTTTTTATAGTGGGTCAAAGTTTTTATTTTTTGGTCTGAGAGAATTTTTATTTTTGTGGAAGACCTTAACCCTCAAGCTCCTCTCTTTGTGGGTTATTTTTTCTTTCAATTTTTCCTTTCAAGAAGCAATTTAAGGATTAAAATTTTCTACAAAAAAATTGCCAGAAAATTCCAGTTGGGGTCACCAAAGTTGTAGATAAAGCTCTTCACGCTTAAATAGCAAAATTACACGCCAAGGTATACAATAAAATCATTAGGGTTAAAATTAGTCCATGTTTTTTAGAAAATTTATCATTTTCGACATATGATGATGATTTATAATTGCTCTGCTAAAAAGATACCAAATAAAAACAGCACCGTTCTTGCTTGTGAATTTTGCGATATCAGACAAGCTTTTTTTTGGCACAAACGACATTATTTAATGGGTTTTGTAATTGATCGTAAATGCCGCACATGCCGATACATTCCCAGACAGTGTTATTTTTGTGCGAATTTTGGAGCGATGACATCATTCTCTCTCTTGAGCTCTTTTTTACAAAAATGAGCTCAATTTCCTTCCGATTTACATCATTTAGACGTCATTCGAAAGGTATTAAGTTGTCACTATAAAAATACACATTAAAATTTCTATAAACGTCCAAAAATTCGACCAATAAGTAACCCTAAGACAATAATCAAAATTTATATTTAAAGTGCTTTCAAGGATCTATTAATTCTGAAAAAATTGGACTAAAATGCAACTTAGAAAAAATTACAACGGAAACACATGATTTATTGGGGTGTTTTCAGGAGCGTTTAGCTTACACACGGCTTGATCCAGGAACGAAATATTTGCAAATCATCATGAAACAGTTCAAACTTTATTTTCCTGTGGTGATTGGAAATTATTTTCTCATTTGTATGGACAGTGACCCAGCCTAATATATACTTTATGGAGTCTCCGATGAATATTTTAAGATGTCACAAACAGAATGACAAACTGAATATACCCCCATCCTTAGGTGGATGGTATAAACACTTGATCGTAATATCTGACATTCGAATGTATTACAACGTAAGACAGTTTTTAAATAAGGGCAAATGGAGTTTATTAGCGTTTTATACCCTCCACCTCCAGGATGGGGGTATATTAACTTTGTCATTCCGTTTGTAACAACTTGAAATATCGACCTGAGACCCTATAAAGTATATATATTCTTGATCGTCATAAAATGCTAAGACGATCTAGCCATGTCCGTCCGTCTGTTGAAAGCATGCTAGTATCTATACGAAAAGAGCCAGGACGTCAACATTTTCCATAAATGAGTCTTATAGTCGTAGATCGGTTGGGATCGAAATCGGCCCAAATGGAAACATTTTTCCCTCACAAGGACTACATTACAGTATTTAGTCATATTTTTATTCGTAAAAATGTTTTTAATGGGGCAAAAAGGGATAAAAATGGTACCTATTAAACGGCAACAGCTATAAACACTATATTCGTTGTGTAAATTCCTCTAATTGAGTAGATACATAATCTAAAAGTATTTTTCCAAATTCGTACTTTTAAGGGGTAAAATGGGAATAGAGGGATAAAAATGGTACCAACCAAACGGCTGCACATAGAATAATGAAATTCGGTGTATACATTCCTCTGATTGCGTAGACACGCAAAATAAACAGATTTTTCGAAATTCGGTTTGGGGTTAAAATGGAAAAAGGGGATAAAATAGTACCAACTAAATGACCGCAGCTACAGTCATGAAATTCGGAGTATACATTCCTCTGACTGCATAGACACGTAAAATAATAGGGTTTTTCCAAATTTTCAAGCGATATAACGGCTACAGAGGGATAAAAATAGTACCAACCAAACGACTTCAGCTAGAATGATAAAATTCGGTGTGTACATTGCGTAGACACGTAAAATAAAGAGATTATAGAAAGTCGTACTCTTAAGGGAGTAAAATAGGAAAAAGGATATAAAAAAGGGTACCAACCAAATGGCCATGGAATTCGTTGCATACATTCCTCTGAGTGCATCGACACGCAAACTAAAAGATTTTTTCCAATTCGTACTTTTACGGCAAAAATTGGTTGAATCATGAAGTTAAGTTATTTTGCACTATGTACGTGAGATAATAGATTTTCAAAATTTGTACTTTTGGAATTAAAATAGAATGGAAATACAACCAATTGTAGCACCCACTATCTACCAAAATTTAAGGTATTTAAGCTTTTTAAAATATTTATTTTTTGAATCGACTTGAAGTATTATTTCGATATGTAAACGTATTTGGTAGCCTTGCCTAATAAGCGTGGTTTGAACTAATAAAAATATTATATTTATTGTTTTGGTTTGGCTATATTAAAATATTATATTTTCCGGTAATATTACTGCACTTCTACGAAAATCGACAGCCTCTGTGGAATGCATTCCCTGGTGGAGGGTATATAAAGTTCGGCCCGGCCGAACTTTACGCCGTCTATACTTCTTAGTTTTTCATTTCCTCATCCTGGAGAGGACTACAAAATTCCAAATGATACAATTATTCAAAATGTATTTAAAAATACTTATCCGCACACTATGATAAAGGTTTATGCGTCAAATAAAAGGGAAGAAAATGCTTTGAAAATACTTCAAATTTCATGCTTCTGTCTGTATTACTTTAGCATTAACAACCATTTTTTAAGTTTCCCCCTTATTTTGTTTAGTATAACACCGTGAGACAGTACTTTTTGGACCTGAACAAGACCATATACATACGTAACTAGAGATAATATGTAGAAAAACTGTGTACTCAGTTTTTCATTTTGTGATCTTTTCTCCTTTTTATCTTAATAATTTATTTTCACACTATCGAAAGACATGTACAGATAGGGGTATCAAATGAAAGAAAATAATATATGTTAAAAATACTAAAAATTCCATGATTCTATCTGTATTAGTTTAGCTTTAACAACCATTTCATTTTTCCCCCTTAAATGGCAAAAAATAAATAAACTAAATAAATCAGGAGGAAATTGACATAGAAGCATTATATTTAAAATATTTTTAATAGATAGTTTGCTCTTTCATTTGATACTCATACAGCCTTTGTAAGACTCGTTAAAGTATGAAAATAAATATCGTCTGGTATAGGCCCAATAAAATAAATGTAAAATGCCGCACGGTGTAATCATATTTTACTTTTAAGGATGGAAAAATTGAAATGGTTGTTAGTACTAAACTAATGCAGATTTGAAGTATTTTCAAAAAATATGCTCCCCTTTTATTTGATACATATACCATTATCATAGGCTACGAATAAGTATTTCAAATAATTTTTTAATAATTGTAACCTTTAGAATACAATACGAGTTGCCTCTGTTTTCAAATCTCGTTTATGTTGAGGAACAATTTGCCTGCAGAAATATTATAATTAACGTCATACGACACTGCACTTCTACATACTGTAGTTAACTCCCTTCTAACTTCTTTCCCTTTTATAATTGTAATATCTTCGCCCGTCTCCAACGTTTCTGCTACACTTCGAAATTGAAAGTTCTGTGTCACTATCGCCAGTTCAACATTAACTGCTGATTTTAAAACTCACAGCTTTCAGATTTTGTTTTTAATATCCCACCTTTCGAAAAACAACAACAGATTGAAATTGCTTTTGAAATTACCCATTTTTCCAATCTTTGATTGAAACACATTCAAACCCACATAGATTTATGGCATTAAAAATTATTATTGAACTACATTCACTCTAATTTAGAATAGAATATTTAAAACTCAATTTATAACTTGGTCAATTCTGTGCTAACAAAATCACGATGCAGAAATAAAAACAGAAACAAAAACAAACGTTATACAATCAATTATGGCCACAATTGTTATTAAATCCGTTTAGCTAGTGTTATCTAACACTCGAGGGGCAAACTAAATTAGCAAACTCGTTTTTTCTTATGGCACCCCCTCGGTCACCCTGGTGGCTTGTAACACCCGAACGCTGGAGACAATGCCCTTTAAACAATGCCCCGCTCACCCAGCCACCTCATCCAGAAATTTTATATTTATTTTTTGTTCGTTTAGAGTTGGACTTGTTGCTGGAATGATTTATATGCCATCTGGCAATAAATTAAACGGAATTTGACTAAGTTGTGGCGATCTGTTCTGGTGGCTTTGTTTAAATGGTGCAATTAAATTAATTAACATAAATGGTGAGGGAGGAGGAGGGTGGAGGGCGAAGGGGGTGCAATGTATATATAAATGCTAAATATAAGCCAAATGCAATTAAGTGTAATTTATTTTCAGTTGGCTATGGCACGACTTGTGTGTGAGTGTGTCATCCGTGAGTGAGCTAGGGGTCGTCGGAAATGAAATGGAAAGAGCAACAGCCACATTCAAATGATTCCATGAAATACAAACGGTCACTAAATTGATTTTTATTTTTCATGATGATATTATTAACACTTTTAGCAACAATTTCAACAACGACAACAACACCCCAAGTATATTTAAAGTTTTGAAATAAATAAAGGCGACAGCGCTACAAATGTTGCGCAAAAGCTGTTGTCGAGCTGTTGAGAGTTCAAGTACAATGACCTTCTACACTCCACTCAACTACACGGTGCTTGAATGCAATGCAAACAAACGAAACGGAACGAAGCGAAAAACCGAATCAGCCGTCTGAGTGATTACATTAAAATTTATTGATTTGCACAGCTAAATATGTAATTGTGAAATATGTCACACGATTTTTATTGCCCATGACTTGCTTGACAAATTTTTTGATTAACGACTTTTGGCATGTAAATTATTACAGATCGCCATCAGCATGCTGTGGATAAACTGGATAAGTCCATTTTGTTGAAATAAAAGCTAATTAAACATAAAATGTATAGGGTCTTGTCAGATTTTTTATCTTTCACTTTTGCTTCCAGATGAAATATATAATAATTGTGTGTACAAAAGAAACGGTTTCCAGAAGATGAATTGGTCGAAGACAAATGAATCGTTTAAAATTAAACTGAAAGTTTTCAGTTCACAGTAGTCAATTCTTCCAAATGATTAAACTCCTGAGACTTGTAATAGTGGCCCTTTCTTATATACTCAACTAGCAGTACCCACTGTTTCGCACGTGAAAAAGCCAGGTATTTGTTATTAGTTTTATCCGTCTCTGCTTTAGGATAGTATTTATTTGATTTTATTTTCTAAAATAGTAAATTGGAAACATAACACTCATATACTGTCAAAGGAATGTGCTTGCACTATTTTAGCTGAACTCCCTTCGTATATATAATTTTTATAATTTTCTACCCAGTTTTTAACAAAAAATTACAACCGCAGAGCCTTTTATTCGAAAAAAAAAACAATTTTGATGGCGCTTCTATAGGGTCCGCCAAATAACTTTTTTTTGGAAATGCTATAAAAAAACTACTGAATATTTTCTCAAATTTCTTTTTTATTTGAAAGTACAATACTTCCAGTTAATAATGGAAAATAATTTCATTTAAATGGCTGCTGAGGGCACCCCACAAATAATAGTCCAACGGTTGAATAGTTGAAAAAAAAACGTTAGATGGCGGACCCTATACATGGTCAGAGGAATCTACATAATCAATTTCACGATTTTTGTCCCGCTCTCCACTTAAAAGTACAAATTTCGAATAATCGATTTATGTTGCAAGTTTACGTTGTCAGAGAATTGTAGATACCGATTTTCACGAATATAGCTGCAATACTAAAATTGGACTTTTATTCGAAAAAAATCCACTTAGATTGCGCTTTTACGCTGCCAGAGGAATTTACATTCCAAATTTCACGACTTTAGCTGCAATACTTCAGTTAGTACCATTTTTATCCCTTTTTGTCCCGCTCACCTCTTATAGGTACAAATTTCGAAAAATCCAATTTTACTGCGCTTCTACATGGTCAGAAGAACTTACATATCAAATTTGAAGATTCTAGCTGCAATACTTTAGTTGGTACCATTTTTATCCCCTTAAACACTTAAAAGTAAAAATTTTGAAAAAAAATCTAAATGGATTTTTACGCTTCTCCGTTGTTCACCAACTTTCACGACTATAGCTGCAATACTTTAGTTGGTACCATTTTTATCCCTTTTTGTCCCACGCACCCCTTAAAAGTACAAATTTCGAAAAATCCATTTAGATTTGCGCTTCTACGTTGTCAGAGGAATTTACGCACCAAATTTCACGACTATAGCTGTAATACTTTAGGTGGTACCATTTTTATCCCTTTTTGTCCCGTTCGCCCCTTTAAAGTACACATTTCGAAAAATCCATTTATGTTGCAAGTTTACGTTGTCAGAGAATTGTAGATACCGATTTTCACGAATATAGCTGCAATACTTAAATTGCTACCACTTTTATCCCTTTTTGTCTCTTTCCTTCCTTAAAATTACAAATTTCGAAAAATCCCTATTTGTAGCTCATCTGCATGGCCATTGCAAGGAACACACCGAATTTCATGTTGCCATTTAGTCAGGACAAAGGTTCGATGTTTATCCCTCTTTGTCCCATTTTACCCCCTAAAAGTATCAATTTCGTAAAACCTTTCTTAGTCGACGTCTACGTCATATTTGGGAACTACCCTGAAAATTTCATGACCCTTCAACCGTTTGGTCTGGGTGCTGGTCAAAGAGTTGCGTTACTGACTGACTGACTTCTTTTATATATAGATTTAGACGTTAGTTTGTCTCAGATGAATTCGTGTGCAAATCACTTTGAATACAGCCCCTCAATTATCCTATACAATTTTAATTTAAATCTCTTTAGCGAAATGGATTTGTTAAATTTATACATGATAACGTCGATATCCAAATGCATACATACTTTACGAGACAGAAAAAAAAACGTTTACGGATTTAAAATGCATTTCATCAGAAATCAAACAATACTGGATCGTAATCGTGGCAATCATGCCAATACTTTTTGCTCCAAGAAATTTAATTTCCCAAGTAAATTCTTAAATTATTGTAATACCACTCGTCGTGTGTTTTACCAAAAAGACAGATATGCCTTAACCAATGCATTTTCAATTAAAACACGTTTGTTGCTTAAGTCTTTTGATTCATTGCAAGGAATACACATAAGCCGGTACGAGCTGTACAAGCAGGCACTGGTATTTTCACATCTCCTACAGGCCCGGTTTGCTCAATTTTTTGCACGATTTTTCCGATTGCACGCACATTTGGACCATTAAATTGACCGAAAATGAAGATTGGTTTGTTTAATGATGATCTGCAAAATATTTCGTCACTGGATCAAGCCATCTGTGAGCTAAAAGCTCCTGAAAACACCCCTAAAAATCATCTTTTTCTCGTGTAATTTTTTATGTTGCATATTTGTTAAATTTTTTTTCTGAATTAATTGACCCTTGGAATCACTTTAAACAGAAATTTTTATTTTTGTCTTAAAATAACTCATTGGTCGTATTATTGGACGTTTATATTTATTTTTTGTGGTTTTACAAAATGACAGCTAAAAACTCATATTTCTTGGTAATATTTTGTAAAAGATGTTATAAAAAAAATAATAGAAGGAATCAATACGATTCGAAGGATGCCTAAATGATGAATGTCGGACGATAAATGGCGTCACTGACTCTATACTTGTGAAATAATTTAATACAGGAGACGGCTTTTCAGAGCAAAAATGTTCAAATTATTTTTACAAAAATGAGCGCTGCGACGTCAATTTTCATCCGATGTTCATCATATAGGCATTATTCGTAAGGTATTGACTGCAGCTATTTATTTTTTACAAAATACTGCCACCAAATACGAAAAAGTATTCGGTAGTAAAAATGTGAAAATTGAAAAAAATGTGAAAATTCACAAAAAATTACTATAAACGTCCAATAAGTTACTCTAAGACAAGAATCAAAATTTATATTTAAAGTGCTTTCAAGCGTCTATTATTACAAAAAAAAAAATTGAGAAAAAATGCAACACAAAAAAAATTACACCGGAAAAACATGATTTTTAGGGTTATTTTCAGGAGCGTTTAGCTCACAGATAACTTGATCTAGGAACGAAATATTTTGCAAATCATCATTAAACAATCCAAACTTTATTTTCGTGGGTTGACTGGAACTTGTTTTTCCATTTGTATGGACGGTGACCCAGCCTAATGCACATGTATCCTGCTTGATTTCTTTTTATATAGGGTGTTTTTTATTGAGGTATAGAACTTCGAATTGAAATAAAACACAAGAAAATCGTTTTAATGTCCATCAATTTGGCTTTATTTTATGCCATTAATGTTTAAATATGATTTCGGGCATGTGGCCGCCGCGACTGGCTCAAATATAGCCAATTCTACAGGTCCAATTTTCCAAAGCTCCAATTGCTGTCCACGGTGGCGAATCGATTCATTCGGGTCCTCTTCAACACTTTGCTCTACAGCGGCAATTGTTTCTTCGGTGCGCACTGTTCGACGTCTCTGCGGATGCGTATTATCACATAGAGTAAACGATCCATGGTTAACCGAATTAATTGCTCTGATGGACGATTATGTCGACCATAAAATGGTGAACTTCGCGAACTGAACCATTACTTTCGAAATAAATTTGCACGATTTGCAAGCGTTGTTCTTTTGTCAACCTGTTCATGATGAAATGGCAAACCAAACTAAATATTATTCACTTGACAGCTGACAAAATGGCCGCCAGTTAAAAAAAGTGATGCCAACTTAAAGTTCTATACCCCAATAAAAAACCTCCTTTAGTACTATTTTTATATATTTTTATAGTACTATTTTTATCCCTTTTTCGCCCATTTATCCTTTAAAAGTACATTGATTGGTTTTTGTTCTCGGTGGTACGTATGTTCAAAGCTGGCTACGCGAGTGATGGTTTTCTGCGTTGCATTTATGAAAAATCGTTCAAAATTGCAATTTTTCATATTTGCATTTAGGAAAGGTCCGAGACCTAAAAATTTATTTTTTTGTGTGCATTAAGGCATACTAATTCATAAAATCGACATACATTTTTTATGGATATTTTTTTAACTGAAATATAAATTTTGATATTTTGGAAATATAGAACCGATCACACCCACTTTTATGTTCACAAATGTACAAATGTTGCGAATGGCACTTTCACATCGAAGCAGCGGAATAGGATCAGCGTCCAAAGAATTGAGAAAAAAATACTTTTTTCTAAAGAAATATTTTTTAGTTTTTATTTTAGTTTTTCCTTTTTTTTTATTTTGGTCTGTAATCAATATTTGATTTGAACTGGGAACATTTTGCTTCTATATTTTATAGAATTCTAATTTATTTACAAATGACATGATGACATTTATTACTTGGCTGCACACTACCACTGCCGTGATTTCCACCCTGTGAAAGGTTTCCTCAGGTGGCTTCGCAGCGACTTTTCAACATCATAAGCGGCCTCTTTAAGTAAATGATTCTCACAAACGAATGAGAAGCCTAACTGACTTGCCGAATATGCGTTTAAAAAATCGCACCAAGTAATAAAGCACACATGCCACCTTAAAAGTTGCATATATAAGTCAGAGAGATGTACGTACAGAAATTCACGATTACAGCTGCAACACATTAGTTGGTACCATTTTAACCCCTTTCTCCCACTTTACCCATAAAACTACAAATTTCGAAAAGTCCATTTATGTGTCGCATTCTACACATTCAGAGGGATATGTGAAACGTATATATTAATTCCAGCTTTTGTCATTCTCTTGGTACAATTTTTATCCCCTTTTCTCCCATTGACTATTTAAAGGTGCAAATTTCGAAAAAATAAATTATATTGCTCATTTATTTAATGATTGGTATAATTTTTATCCCTTTTTGGTCCCATTTCAAAACCAAAATTAAAAAAAAATTTGTCCACATCTACGTTATAAGAGTATCAAATTTCAAAATTCTACCTGCAGCCGCTTAACCAGGGAAATTGTACCATTTGTATCCACCCCCTCTTTCCCTTGAGTTTCCCCCTTAAAGTACGAATTTCGAAAAATCCCTGCACACTGTAAAAGGAATATATACTCCAAAATTTCATAATTCCATTTCCAGCCTTCTTGTTGGTACCATTTTTATCCATTTTTTCGCGCATTTCCCCCTTAAAAGTAAAAATTATGAAAATTTTCTTTATTTTTGTCATCTATTTGATGAATGTATATACACAGCAATTTCATATTTCCAGCATCAGTCATTTTTTGTTACTATTTGTATCCCTTTTTCGCCCATTTACCCTTTAAAATTAAAAATTTCGAAAAATTCAGGTTTTCGAATTGGTACAATTTTTAATCCTTTTGTCCCATTTCAGCAACCAATTTTGAAGAATTATACTTTTGTGGTCGCATTCGCTTGAAAATGCATACTAAATTTCAGTCGTCTGATTAGGGAAATTGTACCATTTGTATTCATTTTTTCCTCTATTTTAATCTCTAAAAATATATTCCTTATTATTTCATCTCTACGCTGTAAGAGGAATGCACACAGCTCCAGCCGTTTGGTCTGGGAAGTCATTGCAATTTCGATTGAAGTTCCCTCTTCAGCTCGTAGCTAAGGAGATTGTTTGCCAATATTATATATATATATATTATATTATATTAGGCATATACACGACTCGTTCTTAATTGTATGGAAATTATATGAATTTGTCTGGACAACTCAAACCCTTAGGTTCTGATGACTGTCTCGTTTTGAAGGGTCCTCGAATACTTCCGTCAAGTGTAAATAATACGCAAATAAAGCCTGATCATTCAATTTAATTGAACTGTATTTAAAAATTGTTGTTTGTACTCACCTTGTTTAAGAGAGTGTGTTTATTTATTCCCAAAAAAAATTAAGAAATTACAATTTTGTTTTTATTCCACTTCAGTTGAAAAGGGGGTCAAATTCTAACCAAGAACACTAATTATTATCTCAGAATTTCAATATTTCTTCATAATTTTTTCTTTAAAATTTTTTACTTCACTATTGTATGTATTTCTTCAATGACCACAAAATTTTTCTTTGATATCTTCTTTGTTTTGTATTTTTGTGTATTTTTATTTTTTCTTAAAACACCACTTTGTGTAGCTAACACACTTGACCGTGCGCGGTTAAATAATTTCATGCACTTGACCGTTTCAGTTGAATTTTCAACTTTTTTTCTTTGTTGGTTATGGGGCGAGACAATCGAAACGAATTAAAATGAATTGAATTGTATGGCATGGAATGAAACTCAACATTACGCGCGCAACGGCGATGAGCAACTGAGTTGACAGATGGTTGAACATTTACACAAAAAGTGGACAGAAAAAACTAAAATAAAACAAAACAATCATACCATCTAAAAAACCAAAAACAAAAAATCAATAACATTAAAATTGAAGACAAACAGCAGATGTATGTATGTAGAAACAACAACAAACAACATAAAAATACATAAACGTGCATTCGAACATATAAATACCAGAAGCAGCAATGACCGACCAGAAAACCCAAAAAATGGTGTTTTTTTTTGTTTCAAGTCAACAACTGTGTTAGTTGTATGTTGTGGGGTCACCCCCACTGGCCACTGGATGTATCCACAAAGCGTATCTGCGTGGCTCGAAGCAAACGAAATTCCTTTGCATTTATATGCGTGGCGACATCTTTGAAATTAACGTAAATAAAATTCTCGTCAATTTTGAATGAAAAAACACATACACACACAGACACAAACGTCAGCGGCAACAAACGCCAAACCCCAAAAACATTGTAGTTAATTTATGGTACAACCGGAGTAATTCTTTATTTATAAAATCATTCATGTTTGTTTCCCATGTATTGGTCTGGTATTTTGTTTCTGTTTTTTTTTTGTTTTTAATTTTTGCAATTTTCTTCGGTTCGGTTCGGCGACATCACGTATTTTGTAACAACATTTTAACGTTCATTGGCCACAAAATATGATCACCACATGTTGTTTCAGGGGCGTTATGAGAAGACACCGCAGTAAACAAATGTAAACTAATGGGCCACTCAAGCATAGAATGTTGTCCTTGATAGAATTCGTTTAATCGAGTATGTCGCTTAAGTCTTTTGTTTTTCGGTTCGATTCAATATGATCATGGCAATATAATGTCTTAAATCATTTGTGTGCTTTAACAAATGAGTTTATAGCATTGATCTATTTTTAATTATTTTTGGAATTCTATATTGTGTGCGTGAAATTATGCTAGAAGACAGCCTTTACACGGAGGTAAGATCGATCCAGTCAAAATTCCAGATTTTGTAATATTTTTTATTTTCATAAAATCGTGCCAATCCAAGACAATTTTTTTAAGCCGAAGACGAATTTTAGCACAAGTCCTATGTCTTCAGCAGAAATCCTAAACAAATCAATTACAAATACAAATAATATCACAATGGACTCCAAGGGTAAAATGAGTAATTTCTCACAATCAATATTTTTAGATAATTATTTAGTATTTATTAATCTCATATATCTAGTTATCTAGTACATAATAAGAGTGAAATAGTATAAATGTTGGTCAAAAGTCGAAAATTGTGAAAAGTCGAAAAAATGAATAGAGAACACCAAAATATTTCTTGGCATATGATTGCTGACTAAATAGGGAATATTTGTGACAGAAACCCAGATAGAGAAACTTGAAATAGATGCAATTGAAACCGCGAATTTCGATCAATAGCAGTTTTTTGCGACTGACTGCACACATATATACAAGCGACATTGGTTCTTAATACACATGCAACAATTCAGCCGGATTCTTTGGATAGATCACGAGAAAATTACAAAACAAGCATGCCATACATACAAATCATTTTAGCCATATCTCCCGCGTGCTCTACCGAAATACCCACATTTTTTGTCGAAAAAGATTGATCTTCCAAAAAACAGCCGAATTTTATTTAACCCTAATATTTGTTGGAGATTAATTTTGTACTGAAATTTCCCTGCAAATTTTTCGTAAACATTTTAATCCTTCAATTTTATCCAGAGTCAATTTGACCCATAAACAGAGGAGCTACAGGATTAAGATCTTCAAAGCAATTATCCTCATAAAATTCCACTATATAGCTCTGACAATAAGAATTCTATCAGGCATTAACTTAATGCATTCTTATACCCTCCACCACAGGACGGGGGTATATTAAATTTGTCATTCAGTTTGTTGATATATCGACCTGAGACCCTATAAAATATTTTTTTTATTGGGGATCATCAAAAAATTCTAAGACGATCTAGCGATGTCTGTCTGTCCGCCCTTCTGTTTTAAGGACCACGGTAGCATCTAGGAGTCGTAGATCGGCTGGGATTGCAACGGGGCGAAATCGTTCCAAAGGGAAAAAATTTCCCTCACAATGACTAAAAATACACCTAATAACCTTAAATATTTCGAGTATTTAAGAATGTTTTTCAAAATATCTACTTTTATTTATTTAATATTGAATATGCGCATTCCCTTATAGCAAAAACGTGCACTAGAAGTGATTATTATTTGCAGGGTGTGAAGTGGGACACAGAGGGATAAAAATGGTACATATCAAACGACAACAGCTAGAAACACGATATTCGTTGTGTAAATCACCAGCTGAGTCGATTTAACGATGTCTGTCTGTCCGTCCGTCCGTCTAAGCTTGTTCGCACTCTACAGGTCGCAATTGTTGTCCGATTGTCATGAAACTTGGCAGAAGTTAATTTTTCTGGCCAAGGACCATCGATATTGAATTTGGAGGAAATCGGTTCAGATTTAGATATAGCCTCCATACAAATGTCGCTCCCGATTTGACTTTTTCCGCTTTAGAAACCACATATTTTACCCGATTTTCTTTAAATTTGGTACAACATCTTATAATCGAACTAGAAACACCTATGGTGAAAGTGGGTAAGATCGGTTCAGATTTAGATATAGCCCCCATACAAATGTCGCTCCCGAATGTTTATCCGATTTTGCCAAACTTTACATATTATATTTCATCAATAAACATATATGGTGAAAGCGGGTCACATCGTTCCTATATACCCCCATACAAATGTCCTTTCCGATTTAAAATTTTTTGTCAAACACATACATTTACAGGATGCAGATATCCATCCCTATTTCACTTTTTTACCGAATTGAATTGTAATGAGATAGAAAGTCCGTCCGTCTTTAGCCTTTCCTTACTTGTTTGGGAGATGCCCATATGTCCATACTTTGGTATAAGAAAAATGGGGCCCCTTTCTGATCTATTACAGCTCTAGAAACTACATCTTACATCGGATCTTCACCAAATTTTGCAGATCATGATATTTTTCAACTAGGAATACCACCGTGGATAAGAAATATATAGGCCCATGTTTTGGACCAGGCCCAAAATGTTGTAATAGGCCCCCTTTTGAAATTTCGGTGCGATTCATCCTATTACTACTGTATAATTTGTATTTGTCTGTCGGATAATTGAATCAATTACCATATACGTTAAATATGACTAAAAATGAATTTATAGTAACTGTATAATTTATATGAACTACATAAAATTGCTCCCATGAAATACCTGCGTTTAGTAATCAAAGCGAGGTACATACGCAGGGAGTGGTGTAGGGTATTATATAGTCGACCCCGCCCGACTTTAGCCTTTCCTTACTTGTTTATTCTTAATTGTTTTTTTTTGAAAAGAAAGTTTTTAATTTTTTATCAAAAAAGGCTCATATTGACCCATGAACAGGGGAGCTAGGATCTTCAATAAAAATGATCCTCATAAAATTCTAAAACATACTTCTTACAATAGGAATTTTCTCAGACATTACCGTACAACATTTTTTTCACTTAGTTTATTCCTGCCTTTGGCCCACTATGAAAAGTACTCAGATCAGCTGGACTATAAGTTTTTTCTGCAAAAGTGGTCTACTCAACATGTCCTTTCAGAATTATAGGGTCCCAATCAAATTGTATTAATTTGTTGGACAGTGTTATCTATTATTCTATTCCATTTGACGTAGCTTAATAAAAGTTTCACACATACTTAGGCAAGTTGTTATCCTTTTCTTGGCCATCCAGCCTCATGGATTTTGAGTTACTGGACTCCAAAAATGGTCACCTCAAGAGTAATGTTTTTTTTTATGTTCCCCACTTTAAAAATTGTGGAATTTTTATATGAGAAATATATATATTCGAAACTATTCAACAATTTGTAATCATTTAATTTTTGAAAAACATTTTTCCTACATTTTTCCCCTTATTAGCAATTGTAGGAAAAATGTTTTTCAAAAGTTACATGATTACAAATTCTTGAATAGTTTCGAATATTTATTTTTCTCATATAAAAATTCCACAATTTTTAAAAATTCCCAAAAATTGTTTGACTACGCATCAGAAAAAAAATTAAGTACTTATAGAGGTTTTAGTGCATGAATCGGCGTTTTGCGGTTCAATAAGTAATGTTCAAAATATTTTTTATGAAAATTGGTAGGTTTCTAGTGAATTATTACAGTAATCCAAGTTGTGTCTTCTACATTCATCTATGAGAGATCTTCTTTACGAAAAACGTATTTTTGTATATTTATCTTTACAAGTTTATTGACAGAAGTATAATATAAAAATTGCAGGAAAACATGATTTTTCTAACTAAGTTTTCTTTATTACACCCTTAGTTGCCCAGCAAAAAAGAAAGCACACGCAAAAGTGAAAAAATCTTCAGAAGTTGTGAACATTTCGATCATCACCAATGGCTTCCTAATGGAGTTGTTATTGCTTAAATCAGCGCAATGGATCCACTTTTTCGTTAGTTTTCATTTCAATTTTATTTTATTTAAAATATCCGATGCTGTCGTTGTTTAATGCATGCCCATTGAATAAATTCAATAATGTTACTTTACGCCCGCGCACTTGCCCTCTATACAGTGATAGAGAGATAGTCGTTTAATCAAGCCGTCTAAGTTATTTTGTCTTTGACAGTAGACAATTGCAGCAGTGTCAAGTTTTTTGTTTCGGATTCGTATTTGAAGAAGAATACCGTAAAATCAAGTTTGTTTGTTTTGATTGTGCTGACAAACTGATTAACAGCAGACAATATGTTTTACGTCAATTGTAGTGACAGATACTTTGGAATCTACATTATTAATTGGACAAATGGTGGGGGACTATCCAGAATTCGCTAAGAATCACACAATGAAGATTGAGGCACAAATTGATGGCAGGCAAAGGATAATATTTACGACCACTTCAAAATCTTGAATAAATCACGGCAACATCCTGCTTAATCTTTCTTATTAGCTTCAACTAAATATTCAGTAATAAACAAAATGACATACTTTAATCGCGTGCTATTCTTTATAGCTCAAATTGAGTGGACAGATTGATGTGAGATGACAGGCTTTTTGATACAAATCACATAATCAGGTTCGTCGCTTAAGTCTTTTGTTCTATATAATGATAAATTCTTTAGTTTGTGACCAAAGTCTTTTGTTGGGATTTGATGATGATTTGAGATCGAATTTCATCATTTGACTGTGATGGAAAGAATTCAGCAGCATTATGTTTGCCTTTTTTTGTTTTTGATAAATGGATTAGCAATATACTATTTAAATACGTCTATAAATATGCGGAAAAATTCGCATAATCGCGTTTCACTTCTTCGTTGTCTAAGGAAAATTCGAGCAGTTTTTTTGAGGAACTCATAATAGAAGATTTTCCATTCCATTTTTTATTTTCACAGGGCCACTTCAAAAATAAACATTTAACATCCAGTTAAGATAAACAAGTAAACACGCCGTTAAGTTCGGCCTGGCCGAACTTTATATACCCTCCACCATGGATTGCTTTCCACAGAGGTTGTCGGTTTTCGTAGAAGTGCAGTAATATTACAGGAAAATATAAATTTTTTAATATAGCCAAACCAAAACAAATACAAATATTGAAAAAATAATTTTATAAATAAATGTAATATTTTAATTGTTTCAAACCATTATTTATTTCAAATCAAAAAATAACTATTCTTATATTTATATTTTCAAAAAGCTTAAATACCATAAATATTGGTAGATAGTGGGTGCTACAGTTGGTTGTATTTCCATTCTATTTTAATTCCAAAAGTACAAATTTTGAAAATCCATTATCTCACGCACATAGTGCAAAATAACCTAACTTCACGATTCAACCAATTTTTGCCGTAAAAGAAAAAATACGAATTTAGAAAAAAAACTTTTTATTTGGCGTGTCTATGCAGTCAGAGGAATGTATATACCGAATTCCATGATTCCAGCTGCGCCCATTTGGTTGGTATCATTTTACCCCCTTGACGTTTCTACGCAATTCGAATTTCGTCATTCTAGCTGTAGTCGTTTAGTTGGTACCATTTTTATCCCTCCGTACCCATTGTATCCCTTGAAAGTACGAATTTGGAAAAAAACCTTTTATTTTTCATGTTCATGACTCTACCTATGGTCATTTGGTTGGTACTGTTTTTATCCCCTTTTTCTATTTTGGCCCCAAAATGTACAAATTTCGAAAAATCAGTTTATTTTCCTTGTCTACACAGTCAGAGGAATGTATACTCCGAATTTCATGACTCTAGATGAGGTCATTTGATTGGTACTATTTTAATCCCCTTTTTTCATTTTAACCCCAAAAAGTACGAATTTTGAAAATCCGTGTATTTTACTTGTCTATGCAATCAGAGGAATGTATACACCGAATTTCATTATTCTAGGTACAGCCGTTTGGTTGGTACCATTTTTATCCCTCTATTCACATTTTGCCCCTTAAAAGTACGAATTTGGAAAAAAACTTTTATATTATGTATCTACTCAATTAGGGGAATGTATTTGTGTTTCTAGCTGTTGTCGTTTAATATGTACCATTTTTATCCCTTTTTTGCCCATTTCACCCCCTACAAATAAGAATCGCTTTATGATGCACGTTTTTAATATAAACAGACATATTCAAAAAACATGCTTAAATACGCTAAAATATTAGGGATTATTATGGGTATTTTTAGTCCTTGTGAAGGAAAAATGTTTCCCTTTGGGGCGATTTCGCCCCGTTTAAATCCCAACCGATCTACGACTATAAGACGCATTTATGGAAAATTTGAACGTTCTACCTCCTTTCGTTTAGATGCTAGCGTGCTTTCAACAGACGGACATGGCTAGATCGTCTTACAATTTAGTTTATAAACTCCACGAGAGTATTATGTCTTTGTTTGGAACACCCATTTGTTTGTAACACCCAGAAGGAGGCGAGATAGACCCATTGTTAATTATACCGATCGACTTAGAATCTCTTATTGAATCGATTTAGCAATGTCCGTTTGTCTGTCCATCTATTTTGTAATCGAAGTACAGGTCACAAATTTAGCCAGAATCAAACTGGACTTTTCCGCTCCAGAAACCACATATTCTACTCTTATGTTTTTTTAAAAAAATCTGAAATTTTGGTCATTCAGTGGATAGACGAAGGGGAAAAATTCTAAATACAAATAAAACATGAATAATCTAAATAAGCTTTTTAAGGGGAAATTTAAAATGGTTATTAATGCTAAAATAATACAGAAAGAAACATGAAGTTTGAAGTATTTTTAACATATATTCTTCTATTTCATTTGATGCCCATATCGCCTTTCTGTGGCACGCAAAAGTACGAAACTAAATTATTAGAACATCTAGATCGTTTGGAAAATAAAAGCCCACAGCATAAAGGAAAAATGTTGCAAACATAAATGGTGCCAACAGCTAGATATAGTATCATGAGATGCTAGTTATAAGACTTGTCTAAAATGGATATTCATAAAGTGGGAAATTTGATTTGAAATAACGTTCAAAATACCGAAATTGTTTAAAGTAAATGGAATAGTAAATGATTTAAAGAATATTAGATGACAAAAAACTGGATCTTTTTCTAGACAAAAAGTACAAAAAGGGTCAATTGTAAGAAAATACTACCGGTGGTATCTATAAATGTGTATATTAGCGGACATTTACTATTATGCAGATATCAAATGCGAAACTTCGATTAAATTTTAACTAACTGTGTTGTATGTTTTCCAATTATATCTCCAACTAACAACATAATTTCCTATTTGATTGGATTGGATTTGAATACAATTCAATTAAGACATTTCATAATGAATAAATGAATATTTTTCAAAGCACAAATGAAAAGACAACCGATTTGAAAACGATCCGTAACAATGCAATTTGTGAGCATATCATCCGCGTCATGTGTTTGATGATATCCAACTAACAGCTATAAAATTACAATGATAATTTCAATTTATACGGATATATGAACATAAATATGAATGAATATATATATTTGTATGCAAATAACAAATGCTGAGATTTGAAGATGAACAAGAAAAACAGCAACTGTCTGCAGCAACTGTTCACACAGTAAATAAAGTGGGTATAAACTTTCCAAATAAATTAGTATTTTAAACGAATACAGATATAATATGTTTATTGAAATTATAGCATTTGATTGTGATTTCGCCTTTAGAAATTATTGGGACAATTGAAACAAATTCAAGTTAATTTCCTTGATGAAATATTGGCATGCGAATATTGAATGCTCTATGATGGGATCAAATGATATGAAACTCCTACCCTATTGGCTGAAGGTATAAAAATTATAAAATTTTTGGTACTTTTGGCCGTAAAAGGATTCCTAGTACAATTCACTAAATCATTTGGCTCATTCTTTGGAGGGTAATTTGGCACATATCCAATCCCAAAGTATTGAGGAAACCACCATGAGGTGAATATGAGTTGAAAACGATATTAAAATTTTTCTATGGTATTTTTTAATACCCTCCACCTCCAAGATGGGGGTATACTAACTTTGTCATTCCCTTTGTAAGACCTTGAAATATCGACCTGAGACCCTATAAAGTATATATATTATTGATCGTCATAAAATTCTACTGCGTTCTAGCCATGTTCGTCCGAAACGAAAGGAGCTTGGATGTCCAAATTTTCCAAATGTGCGTCCTATAGTCGTAGATCGGTTGGGATTGCAACTGGGCGAAATCGTTCCAAAGGCAAACATTTTCCCGCCACAATACCTCTATATATGTACCTGATATTGGGTGTGCGCATTTCCCTATAACAAAAACGTGTACCATAATGTGATTATTATTCGTAGAGGGTGAAATGGGGCAAAATGGGATTTAAATGGTACCTATCAAGCGACAACAGCTAGCAACATGAAATTCGATGTTTACATTCCTCTAATTGAGTAGATACATAATATAAAAGTATTCTTTCCCAATTCGTACTTTTAAGGAGTAAAATGGGAATAGAGAGATAAAAATGATACCAACTAAACGGCTGAACCAAGAATGCTGATTGCGTTAAATGGGGGTTAAATGGAAAAGGGGGATAACCAAACCAAATGACCGTAGCTAGAATCATGTAATTCGATGTATACATTCCTGCGACTGCATAGACACGAATAATAAAAAGGAAGAGAGGAATAACACGTAAGCAAGGCGTTAAGTTCGGCCGGGCCGAATCTTATATACCCTCCACCACGGAGTGCATTGGGTCCCCCAAATAACTTTTTTTTGAAAATGCTATAAAAAAACTACTGAATATTTTCTCAAATTTCTTTTTTATTTGAAAGTAAAATCCTTCCGGTTAATAATGGAAAATAATTGCAAATGGCTGCCTCGGACACCCCACAAATAATAGTCCAACGGTTGAATAGTTGAAAAAAAAGGTTAGATAACGGATCCCTCATACCGATGTCTCCTATGATTTACTTTTTCCGCTCTAGAAACCACATACTTCAAAAAATAACTTTTTTTGAAAATGCTATAAAAGTGAACATGAGGCAGCAGTCTTCAGAAATGTACTCTAAATATTGGGGCTATTGTCAGCCGTCATTAGAGATACATTTTCCCTCGGGTCCGGAGAATTCTCCCATTTGCAATTTATTGTTTCAGCTACAAACAGAGTGACTGTATCATTACAAAAATCAGTACAATTTTCCGAGATCCGTAATGTTTCGCGTCCATATTGGAATCAACACATCTAATTTCATGATTCAGGTACATCCGATTGCTTGGTACCACTTTTATCATTTTTTAAAATGTTGTCCCTAAAAGTACGATTTTGGAGAATTACTCATATTGTGCGTGTCTACGAAGACAGACGAGTTTAACCACTGAATTTCATGATTCTAGCTACAGCTATTTGCGTGGTACCAATTCTATCCCGTTTTGATCCTAAAGGTACGAATATCGAAAGATATCTTTATTTTTCGTGTCTACGCAGTCACAGCAATGTACATTAGAGCGTACCAGGTTACAAGTTAAAAAAAAGTTCGCCGTACACCTTCGAATATGAAGTATTATTGAAAGGTAGTTTCAAAAAAAATTTTTTTATTTTTTTATGCCGAACGTAGGGGTCGCGCTTTTACATTTTTCTATATAACTTCTGCATTTATAAACGGATTTTAAAGTGTGATACATCGATGTTTTTGTCTCGACGAGGCCGATTTTTTTGTCTTTGAAGTCAGAAGAGTTTCATGATTTTATGCGAGCTTTAATTTTCTGATATTAGAGTGGTACATTAGGGTAGTAGCAACTGAGATATGATGGGTAAGTACCAGAAGGGGGTGCTTGAGCTCAATGACTTCAAAGACAAAAAAATCGGCCACTTTAAAATCCGTTTATAAATGCAGAAGTTATATAGAAAAATGTAAAAGCGCGACCCCTACGTTCGGCATAAAAAAATAAAAAAAATTTTTTGAAACTACCTTTCAATAATACTTCATATTCGAAGGTGTACGGCGAACTTTTTTTTGAGGTACGCCCTAATGTACATACCGAATTTCAGTATTCTAACTGCAACCGTTTGATTGGTACCATTTTTATCTCTTTCGCCCCATTTTCCACAATAAAGTAGAATTATCGAAAAAATCCGTTATGTTTCGTGTCTACATAGTCAGTCAGCGGTTTGGTTGGTACCATTTTTATCCCTCTTTTCCAATTGTATCCTTTAATGGTACAAATTTCTAAAAATCTCCCTATTTTAAGTGTCTACGTAATTATAGGGACGTGCACACCGAATTTCATGTTTCTAGCTGTTGTCGTATCATCGGTACTATTTTTATCCCTTTTGTTCCATTTCAACCGCTTAATCTTTTTATACGTTTTTGTGATTACACGTTACTAGAGGAAGGTTGGAAACAAATTTCAAGTGTATAAAAATGGGAAATTGTTATTTGTATGTATTGTTGGTCTGTTATGTTGTATGTGTTGTCATTTATTTTGGTTTAAGACCAAAGATTGTGCTGAAGTCTTCAGCAGAACCCAAAATTAGCAAAAAAGGCAAAGTGAGACCTTTATTGTTGCAGCTAAAAGTTGACTGCGCAGTTTCGATGGGCGCTACCCCTTCTCGTCAGAACTTTCGCAACGAATGTATGTCTTTGACTTAAATCAGGGTTCATATTAGTACCAGCGGTCACATACATCTAATGAGAAGCGCTGATAAACAAAATATTCCACCGAACCAAGTCGACACACTAAAAACGGGAAATTTAAAAAAAAAAATGCTTAATTAGTCAAAATATTAGGGGTAGAGTCCTTGTTAGGGAAAATGTTTTCCCTCTGGGCTGATTTCGGCCACTTTCAATCACAACCGATCTGCAAACATAAGACATATTTACGGAAAATTTCAACCTCATAGCTCATTTCATTCGGCCGAATATATATAGTTTACGAATATATATATACTTTAGGGGGTCTCCGTTGAATATTTCAAGGTGTTACAAACGGAATGACAAAGCGATTTACAAAAAAAAAAAATTAAATACTTATTCGCACCCTATGATACCAGTATGAAAACAAATTAAAGAAGAGATTGTGTGCTAAAAATACTTTATATTGCTGATATCTGTATTGGTTTGGCATTAAAAAATTTAGCAAATTTCACTCTTAAAAAGTAAAATATTAATAAACTAAATAAACTGAGGGTAAAATTGAAATGTTTGTTAATGCTGAACTAATACAGATAGAAGCATGTTAGTTGAAGTATTTTTAACAGATATTCTCATCTTTTATTTGCCACTAATACCGTTATCACAGGGTGTGAATAAGTATTTAAAATATTTTTTTTTTAAATTGTATCCTTTGGAATTTTGTAGTGCTGTGAAGGGGCAACAGGATGAGAATATATAAAAAATAAAAACGCCAATTACCTCCATTTTCGCTATCGTTTCATATGTATATTGTCCGATTCAAGTGTAAAGATTTTTTTTACATTGTCGTACGTGCGAGATAATGGATTTTTCAAAAGTTGTACTTTTGGAATTAAAATAGAATGGAAATACAACCAACCAAACGGCTGTAGCTGAAAATACACCCTGAGCTTTTCTGAAGATTGCTGCCTCGTATATTTACTTGTTGAATTGACTTGAAGTATTCTTACAATATAAATATAGTGCAATTTTTGTTTCAATAGCGCGAAAAATCCCTTTACAAATTACATAACAAAATATTTTTTTTATTTTTTAATATCATCTTAAGGAAAAAACAAGGCCCAGTTAAAGAAAATCTATGGATAAATGTAAAGGGTGATTTTTTAAGAGCTTGATAACTTTTTTTAAAAAAAAAACGCATAAAATTTGCAAAATCTCATCGGTTCTTTATTTGAAACGTTAGATTGGTCCATGACATTTACTTTTTGAAGATAATTTCATTTAAATGTTGACCGCGGCTGCGTCTTAGGTGGTCCATCCGCTTAGTCCAATTTTGGCATTTCCACGTTTTTGAGTAACAGAGACCCAATTGGTGCGAACGGCGACGAATCGAAAATTGGTGGTCATCATTAACACTGGCCGATACAGCTGCGATATTTTCTTCAGTTCGCACTCTACGTAAGCGTGTTGGTGGTTTAATGTCCAACAATGTAAATTTGGTGCGAAATTTAGTCACAATAGCCCGAATAGCCGCTTCAGTGGGTCGATTAAACTGACCATAAAATGGAAGCGCGCAATGAACTTTCTTAACAGAGCACGCATTTTGATAATAAAATTCAATAATTTGCAAGTGTTGTTCGTTTGTAAGACGATTCATGATGAAATGTCAAAGCATACTGAGCATCTTTCTCTTTGACACCATGTCTGAAATCCCACGTGATCTGTCAAATACTAATGCATGAAAATCCTAACCTCAAAAAAATCACTCTTTAGAAGTTATGGAAGAAGTACATTTCGTCTTCACTAAATAAATTTAAACAACAAGGGTCATGACTTCTACATTTATTTATATATATTTTTTATTTGATATATTTGTAATGGGACTTTTCGCGTTATTTAAAAAAAATAAAAAATCATGATTTTAAAAAATCGTTTGTGTCTACAAAAAGTATAACAACTTCCATAGATTTTTTACATATAAATATAGTTTTTTTTGCGTCAGAATGTTAGCTTTTAAAAAATAAAACAAAATCCTGTTTTTCGACTTATTTTCTATTTCTTATTTTTTTATGTCATATATTTTTCGAAAAAAAAAAAATATTTTTTCCTAAATTATTGGATGCTGCTCCTAAACCACTGTCGCTATGTAACATAAAAGCTGGTACGATTGGACCAATATATCCAAAATGATAATACAACTATTAAAGGTACCTAGGACAAAAATTTTAATTTTAGTAAAAAGTAAAAAAATATTCCATAAATATTTTTTATACCCTCCACCTCCAGGATGGGGGTATATTCACTTTGTCATTCCGTTTGTAACACCTTGAAATATTCATCGGAGACCCCATAAAGTATATATATTCTGGGTCGTGGTAAAATTCTAAGACGATATAGCCATGTCCGTCTGTCCGTCTGTCCGTCTGTCTGTTGAAAGCACGATAGCGGCCGAACGAAATGAGCTAGGAGGTTCAAATTTTTCCTAAATGTGGCTTATGGTTGTAGATCGGTTGGGATTGAAAGTGGACGAAATCGGCCCAGAGGGAAAAATTTTTCCCTCACAAGGACTGAAAATACCCCTAATATTTAGTGTATTTCAGCATGTTTTTTGAACATATTAGCTTGTAATTTTGATTTTTTGAGCTTGATAACTTTTTTTTTTAAAAAAACGCATAAAATTTGCAAAATCTCATCGGTTCTTTATTTGAAACGTTAGATTGGTCCATGACATTTACTTTTTGAAGATAATTTCATTTAAATGTTGACCGCGGCTGCGTCTTAGGTGGTCCATTCGGAAAGTCCAATTTTGGGCAACTTTTTCGAGCATTTCGGTCGGAATAGCCCGAATTTCTTCGGAAATGTTGTCTTCCAAAGCTGGAATAGTTGCTGGCTTATTTCTGTAGACTTTAGACTTGACGTAGCCCCACAAAAAATAGTCTAAAAGCGTCAAATCGCATGATCTTGGTGGCCAACTTACCGGTCCATTTCTTGAGATGAATTGTTCTCCGAAGTTTTCCCTCAAAATGGCCATAGAATCGCGAGCTGTGTGGCATGTAGCGCCATCTTGTTGAAACCACATGTCAACCAAGTTCAGTTCTTCCATTTTGGGCAAAAAAAAGTTGGATATCATCTCACGGTAGCGCTCACCATTCACAGTTACGTTACGATTCGCATCATCTTTGAAGAAGTACGGTCCAATGATGCCACCAGCCCATAAACCGCACCAAACTGTGACTTTTTCTGGATGCATTGGTAGCTCTTGCAATGCTTCTGGCTGATATTCACTCCAAAATCGACAATTCTGCCTATTTACGTACCCATTGAGCCAAAAATGAGCTTCGTCGCTGAACACAATTTCTTTCTTTCTGAACTTTCTTAACAGAGCACGCATTTTGATAATAAAATTCAATGATTTGCAAGCGTTGCTCGTTAGTAAGTCTATTCATGATGAAATGTCAAAGCATACTGAGCATCTTTCTCTTTGACACCATGTCTGAAATCCCCCAAATACTAATGCATGAAAATCCTAACCTCAAAAAAATCACTCTTTATTTACTTGATATTCGCAATGCGCATTCCCTTATAGCATAAAAGGCCACCATAGAGAGATTTTTATTTGTAGGGGGTGAAATGGGACAAAAAGGGATAAAAATGGTACCTTCCAAACGACAACAGATAGAAACACGAAATTTGGCGTGTACATTCCTCTAATAGAGTAGATAAATAATATAAAAGTATTTTTTCTAAATTCGTACTTTAAAGGGGTTAAATGGGGCAAAAGGGATAAAAATAGTACCAACCTAACGGCTGCACCTAGAATAGTGAAATTCTATATATACATTCCTCTGATTGCGTAGACACGTAAAATAAAATTACTTTCCAAAATTCGTACTTTTTTGGGGTTCAAATGGTAAAAGGGGATAAAATAGTACCTACCAAATTCGTACTTTCAAGGGATAAAATGGCTACAGGGGATAAACATAGTACCAAATAAACGAATACAGCTATGATGAAATTCAGTGTGTACATCCCTCTAATTGTATAGATACGTAAAATAAAGAGGTTTTAGATAGTCGTACTCTTGAGGGGGCAAAATTGGAAAAAGGGGATAAAAATGGTACCAACAAAATGACCGCTGATAGAATCATCGAATTCGGTGTATAAATTCCTCTGACTTTATTTTGTTGCTTTTTTTTACCGAACCAACACTCAGGGGATGTCCCCTATAAATTAAAATAGGATGGAAATACAACCAAACAAACGACTGTAGCTGAAAATACACTCTCTATCCCCCAATATTTAGGGTATTTATGATTGCTCCCTTATATTTACTTTCTGAATTGAAGTATTATATCCATTTATATATATATATAGTATACAAATATTAGTAGCCTTGGCTTATTAATTAAATTTCTTATTTTCATACAGTTAAAATTTGTTGCGGACATTCCTCTTGTAGCTTGGAAGCTCCACAAAGAAAATAAAAGTTTTAGCTGCCGAAATGGGACAAAAAGGGATAAAATATGGTACCAATGTTACGGCAACAGCTAGAATCATGAAATTCGGTGTGTACATCCCTCTAATTGCATAGACACGTAAAGTAGATGGATTTTTCGAAATTCGTTCTTAATTAAAAAGAGGGATAAAAATGGGACCTACCAAACCGCTGAAGTTGAAATCATGGAATTCGGTGTATATATTCTGACTATGAACACTCGAAAAAGGGTTTTTTCGAAATTTGTACATCTGGGCGGAGAATGGGGATATCTTTAAAATGTATACTTTTCTTATCACTTTGTCTGTATCTGAAAATGCTTCTTTCTAATGGCGACTGACAATCGCCTAATATTTAGGCATGTTCACTTTCACAATTTCAGCATTTTATTTATATATAGTAGTCGATAATAAACAGTGCGCATAAGTATACATTATAGTTTGAATAGTAAACAAATATTGTAATGTGCATAAAAATATCACAATTTTCGTAATATGGTACTGTGCTTCTATGTAAAGTCGACATCCTTTAATCTGCTGGTAATACTGTGCAATGCACTCCGTGGTGGAGGGTATATAAGATTCGGCCTGGCCGAACTTAACGCCTTCTTACTTGTTTATGTTGATTTTATGATTTTATGCACACAAAAAATATTTGTTTTCGGCTTGGACGCACAATTTTTCGTAATGAGCTTTTCTTTGTTTTCGGGCTAATTTGGTTACTTTTCGAATGAATATTTATTTCACTGTTGGCTAGGAGGGGAGGGTAACTCCTAGCCCTATTGCGTAAAGTGAGGCCACAAACATCAAAAGATCAAAAGTTTCATTGATTTGGTTTTCCTGTTCACTCCATTCATATGTTTTTTTGGTTTGACTGGCACAAATGCTAATTCGCATTTTTTTTTCTTATAAATAAATTTTTAATAAGCGTAAAATTTGTTTAACTAAACAAGCAGTAGTTTGTTGTGTTTATCACAACCTTATTCACGCTTTGAATAATCCAAACCCAAATAAATATAATTAAAACCTCTTTTACAATGTTCCACCAATTGGAATTAACAGAAGCCACCAAAGCGAAGAAGAAGAAGATAAAGACAACAAGGTTAAGACCAAATAGCAAAACCTAAATATCTTACATTAAACATCGTTGAATTCAATGCTAATTATCGGCCAGCATTCATTTATGGCGCTGCCGCTGACACGAGATGTGTGCATTAAACAAAAGACTTAAGACACAAACTTTAGCACATCAATTTGATGAGTGTTGGCAGGGTGAAGTGGGGTGAAGAGATATTCTCTGCATCACATTTTTGAAATATTTGTCTGAAATTCACACCTGTGAGGCAGGGTGAGAGAAGGGGATTGCGACTAGAAGAACATGCAATGAACAGCAACAAAAACTAAAAAAAAAACTAAAATAAATAAATAACAACAAACTTAATGAGCAAGTAATATGCGTTCATTGGCACATCTGTCCGTCTTTAGCATAATAATGAATCTGTTTATTTTTTTGCTTTTCATAATCTTTCAAGTTTTCGGTTTTTTCTTTGGAAATAAAATATGATATGACGACGACGACGACGACAGCGGCGGCGACATACTCGTATACCTGCCTAGTTACTCATTGCCCAGCTATGCCGGCAACATTAGCTCAAAATGTCTAGAAGCCAAACAGTAGCAGAACAGAAAGAAACCACAAACATACGACGTTGATAAAAATCATGTTTTTTTTGTCGCTGTACGCTTTTTGCCGCCAGCTTGTTGGCCAGTAGCCAGAAGCCAGAAGCCCAAATATAATAAATAAATTATAAAATGGTAAATTTACGCGGATTGATGACATTCGCGTTCTGCGGCGTATGTGATTTTGTACGATTCAGGTTCAGGTAATAAACGAAACGAAACCAAACAAAACAAAAACATTGAAACAACTCAAGTTATGTTATGGTTATTGAAACTATTATTAATTGATGATGTTTATTTAGCATAACACGTCGCAGATCACACCTGAGGCGCTACAAAGATCTTATAAGTTAGTCACAAAGTTTGTGACATCTGATCAGTTTATTTTTTAATATAAAATCTGACTAATAGTTTTTTAGTCTATGGAATACATAAGTCCTTTGCAGGTTAGATTATTATATATCAAAGGCTTCTACAGATTTTGTTATAACATTTCAAATTAATTAAATTAAACTATTGTCTTGGTTAAAATGCTATTTGTATGGTCGAATTCAAAGGGTAAAATTCGGAAACGCTAAGGCTTTTGATAAAGTTAATCATAACCTTCTCATAACCTTATGGGCTTTAGTAACTCACTATTGTCTTGATTAAAATGCTATTTGTATGGTCGAATCCAAAGGGTAAAATTCGGAAACGCTATTTCAAAGGAAATTGTGTTGTCTTCCGGTGAACCACAAGGAAGCCATCTTGGTCCTGTTTTATTTACACTATTAATGGCCTTCCATCTGTAATTCAACATTCTAATATTCTCATGTATGCTGATGATGTAAAAATATTTAGGTCCTTTAAAGATCCGTTGGAGCATATTGTCAACAATCTGATCTTGATTGTTTCCATGAATGGTGTAAAGTAAATTTAATGGAACTAAATATTTTGAAATGTAAACATATAGCATTTTCTAGAGTTAAACATTCTAGAACCAATTATTTCTTTGGTCATCACTAACTGGAGACTGTAGATACCTTTCTGGACCTCGGAATCTTATTAGATCAACGTCTGAACTTTCGACTTCACATTTCAATGATAGTAAACAAAGGAGTAAGGAATTTTCTGACCCTTCAGTCACTAAACAATTATGTATCTCATTGGTTCACTGCGTACTTGACTATGGTTCTGCTGTATGGGACCCATCTTATGCTATTCATAGCAACATTATTGAATCTGTTCAAAAACAATTCCTCTTATTTTGTCTACGTGGACGTGGGTGGAACCCCCGCATACTGTCATCATATGAATTTAGGCTTAATCTCATTAAGTTACCATCGTTGAGAAGTCGTCCTACTATGATGAATATTACTTTCCTGAAGAATGTTATCCATGGCAACATCGATTCAAATTTTATCATGAATAGAATGTTTATAAATATACCTCAAAGGCCTACTAGAAATTTTCAGTTAATTCGCATTGATTACTTCCGCACAAATTACGCTAGTAATGATCCTTTCCGCCGCTTGTGTGTTCAAGTTAATAAATACTACCACATCATTGAATTATCGGAAAATAAAAACTCTATTAAAAGAAAGTTTATATTGTACTTAAATACCTAATTATTAAGTAGTTTCTATGTGTATATATGTACATTAGTTTTTTAGTCTGTAAGGATATTTGTATCTATAGACTTAATAATAATAAAAAATGTATTATTTGTGTGCATTGAGGCATACTGATTCATGAAATTTGTACAACATTTTTTATGATTAATATTTGTTTAAATTCTTTACTAAATTTCTAATTTTATTTGAACACGTCTTTAATATTTGTATTCTCATTTTGGAAATTTAAATCTGAACAAGTCCGGTTATATGTTTAATTAGTGGTAATTATGATGGCTACACATCGAACAATTATTTTGGTTCTTTTTCTTATTTTAATTAAATTTAAGAAGTGTGTTGCCTCACTGCCATTACCATGAAATATATATAATATATCAATGATCTTTATGTCATTAGGCCATCATCATCCAGATTGAAGAAGAAAATTACTTTAAAAGTCCAATAATACGACCAGTGATCAATATCCAAAGACAAACGTAAACATTTATGTTTTCGAAGGTCTACTAATTCAGAAAAAAATTGGACAAAAATGCAACATAAACAAGTAAACAAGTAAAGAAATTTCAGTCAGCTGGGCTCGTGCTATCACCTTTATAAATACGCCTTGCATGTAACTTAAAATGCATTTTTCATAAGAAAATTTTTGTTTCGTTTCGAATGTTTTGAAAATTTGCACAGAGTTTAAATGAAAATTTTGTAAAAAAAGATTATTTTTCATACAAAGTTGTTTTGTCCGAACAGGTTGAATTTTTCCACAGGGTTTGTTTGACGATTAAACAAATTTTGCATAAATTTAATGAAAAAATTAATAAAAGAAAACACAAACGCTGAATATTATAAAGTCATTTTAATTCGCTAATATTTACTTTTTGCTAAAACAAATTATGGATTTTTCTTAATAAACGCTTTTCTATAAATCTGCATCATTAGATTTTTAAAAATTAATTGTCGAGAAATGCCTTCTTTGCTATTAAATTCTATGTCACACTTATTCCCATCTACTTGTGATTTTAAATATTTTCCTATCATTTTCGTTTTCTTCATTTTATGGTGTCGGCTCATGATGGTCGATATGTTCGGGAAAATGTTGGAGAGGAAAATGTTGAAGAGGAGAATAGAGGCCAACTTAAACGTGGAAAATAGAGTGTAGGTATGTTCCTCCTCTAGGTGTTCCATTGTAGCAGATAGATCGGTGGGAGCAATTATTACAGAAATTTATGGCCTGTTTCTGTATCTTATTTTCGTTCTTTCATTTCGTCTGAGGCGAACGATCCAAAATCACCCAATTACTAGTTGAATTCGGAAAATAAAATTTATAAAACGGAAATAAGAAATATTTTAGCTACGAGCTATATGCGTGCTTTTCTATAGGCACAATGAATTCCTACCATCGTCATCCCTTAAGGTGTGTTGGAGAAAAATGTTGGGAAGAAAAAATTACATGCATCTATTCTAGGGGGCCTTTATTTCATAAAAAAGTGATAAACATTAAAAAATTGTAATCTGCAAATTTTGGGGGTTTGTCATACATTTGGTACCCCTGTAGATTTTGTATGAAAGCCCCCACTCTTAAGGAATGGTGAAAGGGGGTATGTATGTTAGGGCGACTCCGAGCAAAAAAAATGGTTTTCTTATGAGAAAACTAAAAAAAATCCATGACATTCGATGTATTTGTATCCTTTTTCTCAATCGTTGACTCCGATGAATTATTCTATTTTTTCCCCACGAACCAATTTTTAATCCGCCAAAAAGGCCCACTGTAGTACTATCCAATGACCACTTACGAACGATCCAATTTTTATACTATGATTTCTAATCCTCTACAAATATTATTTTGTATTTTTTGTATTATTTTAAATACATTTTTGATAATTTTATAAAATTGTTTTGGTTAATTAAAAATATTTCTAAAAAGTAATGTTTCCATTCTTGCTACACGAGGAGACGAATTAACTTCACTTCACTGGATAGTGGTCCGATGTGATGTGTTCATGTTTTATGCCTTTCTATCCCTATAAGTATGAATTTAAAGCAAGTAAAAACGGCGTTAAGTTCGGCCGGGCCGAACTTTATATACCCTCCACCATTGATTGCATTCCACAGAGTTTGTCGGTTTTCGTAGAAGTGCAGTAATATTACAGGAAAATATAATTTTTTTAATATAGCCAAACCAAAACAAATACAAATATTGAAAAAATAATTTTATTAATAAATATAATATTTTAATTATTTCAAACCATTATTTATTTCAAATCAAAAAATAAATATTCTTATATCTTTATTTTCAAAAAGCTTAAATACCATAAATATTGGTAGATAGTGGGTGCTACAGTTGGTGCTACAGTTGGTTGTATTCCCATTCTATTTTAATTCCAAAAGTACAAATTTTGAAAATCCATTATCAGACGTACATAGTGCAAAATAACCTAACTTCATGATTCAACCAATTTTTTCCGTAAAAGAAAAATTACGAATTTGGAAAAAAAACTTGTTATTTTGCGTGTCTATACAGTCAGAGGAATGTATAGACCGAATTCCATGATTCCAGCTGCGCCCATTTGGTTGGTACCATTTTTACCCCCTTGAAGTTTCTACA
The DNA here is from genome assembly GCA_947397865.1 of Polietes domitor. NCBI lineage: Eukaryota > Metazoa > Arthropoda > Insecta > Diptera > Muscidae > Polietes > Polietes domitor. Next base: position 33,681,243 of record OX377621.1, on the reverse strand, counting down.
CAATTAGAAGTTCATCATTCTAGCTGTAGTCGTTTAGTAGGTACTATTTTTATCCCTCTGTACCATTGTATCGCTTGAAATTACGAATTTCGAAAAATTCGTCTATTTTCCGTGTCTACGCAGTCAGTGGAATGTATACTCCGAATTTCATGACTGTAGCTGCGGTCATTTGGTTGGTACTATTTTTATCCCCTTTTTCTATTTTGACCCCTAAAAGTACGAATTTCGAAAAATCAGTTTATTTTCCGTGTCTACACAGTCAGAGGAATGTATACTCCGAATTTCAAATTTTGAAAATCCATTATCAGACGTACATAGTGCAAAATAACCTAACTTCATGATTCAACCAATTTTTGCCTTAAAAGAAAAGGAAGGAATTTGGAAAAAAAACTTTTCATTTTGCGTGTCTATGCAGTCAGAGGAATGTATATACAGAATTCCATGATTCCAGCTGCGCCCATTTGGTTGGTACCACTTTTACCCCCTTGACGTTTCTACGCAATTAGAATTTCATCATTCTAGCTTAGTTGGTACTATTTTTATCCCTCTGTACCATTGTATCCCTTGAAAGTACTAATTTCGAAAAATTCGTCTATTTTCCGTGTCTACGCAGTCAGAGGAATGCATACTCCGAATTTCATGACTCCTGCTGCGGTCATTTGATTGGTACTATTCTTACCCCCTTTTATCATTTTAGCCTCAAAAAGTACGAATTTCGAAAAATCAGTTTATTTTCCGTGTCTACACACTCAGAGGAATGTATACTCCGAATTTCATAACTCTAGCTGCGGTCAGTAGATTGGTACTATTTTTATCCCATTTTTTTCATTTTAACCCCAAAAAGTACGAATTTTGAAAAATCCGTGTATTTTACTAGTCTATGCAATCGGAGGAATGTATACACCGAATTTCCTTATTCTAGGTACAGCCGTTTGGTTGGTACCATTCTTATCCCTCTATTCCCATTTTACCCCTTAAAAGTACGAATTTGAAAAAAATACTTGTATATTATGTATCTACTCAATTAGAGGAATGTACACACCGAATATCGTGTTTCTAGCTGTTGTCGTTTAATATGTACCATTTTTATCCCTTTTTTGTCCCATTTCACCCCCTACAAATAAGAATCACTTTATGGTGCACGTTTTTGCTATAAGGGGAATACGCATACCAGATATCAAGCAAATATAAACACATATTCACAAAACATGTTAAACCGCTAAAATATTAGGGATTATTATGGGTATTTTTAATCCTTGTGAGGGAAAAATTTTTCCCTTTGGGCCGATTTTGCCCCGTTTCAATCTCAACCGATCTAGTCTTAGAATTTTATGACGATCAAGAATATATATACTTTATAGGGTCTCAGGTTGATATTTCAAGGTGTTACAAACGGAATGACAAAGTTAGTATACCCCCATCCTGGAGGTGGAGGGTATAAAAATCCTTGCTTATACTAAAGAATTCAATTTATTGAAATGTTTTTAATTGTGTTTTGATATTATTTCTTTAGATACAATGTCGGTATTTACCGACTAAAATGCCTCAATCTTCAATCGCTTCTTACATGAATTCACAAAATACCTCTAATTACACTTGTATACCACACGTCCGTGCCGCCAAGATGAGGAGGTTAAAGATGGTAATGATGATGGTCACCGTCAACGTCACCGCAACCGCTGGCAATGGCGATGAATTTAATGATAACAGTTGTCAATTGTTTCAATGGCCATTGACTGGATGGCTGACTGACTAACTGGCTGCCTCGCTGGTGATGATGATGTATTCGCTCGCATTCGTCGGTACACGCCAGTCGCCAGGCACTGTGTGTGTGTGACATTCTGAGATTGACGTTATTCAGGGTTAACACAGAGGGAAAATCAAGAATATTTTCGATTCGAAAAAAAAAAAACAAACAAATAACACAAAAACCTTTGCAAATGAAAAAAATGAGAATTTAATGATACATCATTTCAACAAAAGAAGAAACGAAAAAATTAAAATTCATTTAAGGTATTAAGTATTTGAAAAACCTCGCGTAATGTTAGAATTTGAGTGAGCGGGGTATGCAGTCAGGCAGGCAGGCAAAACAGTCAGACAGGCATCAGATACATATGTTGTCGTATGTATGGAACGTACATATGTTTGTTTGAATGTTTGTCCAAGTTGACAGATGGCATTGAACTTATTTTTTCATTCTTAAGACACATCATGCATGTATGCACAAAGGGTTATCAAATGAGTGAGGTACATTTACATTTTTAGTTTTAAGTTAAGTTCGGCTGAAGAGAGAGTCACATTTTGCTAAGGCGAACATAAAGCAATTTGTTTCCACTGTCACTAATGGGCAAACGAATTAACGAATCTAAGTTACGAATAAGTTACAAAACAAGACTTTATAGTCCCTTTTTGTACCTTTTAAGACCCTCTAGTGGCGTAGATACGCTAAATTTGTACTTTTAACGGATTCAAATAATGCAATTCTGCGCATGCATTTATCTGACTGTGTAGATTCGCAAATAAAAAATAAAATATTTTTCCTTCGAAATTTGTACATTTATAAGAAAACGTACCTTTTTGGTCGAAAGGGGATACAAATGGTACAACCCTAACGGATGCAGCTGGACTGCTTAGACGCCAAAAATTAATATTTCATTTGATATTTGTACTTTTAGTGTCATAAATAAATTATTTTTTTGAAATTTGTACCTTTATGAGAAAACGGGTCGAAAGGGATAAAAATGGTACCAACCAAACGGATGCAGCTGGAACAATCAAATTCAGTGTATACGTCGCTTTGTCTGCTTAGACACGCAAAATAAAAAGATTTTTCGATATTCGTACTTTTAGGGACAAATGGGCAAAAAGGGATAAAATTGGTATCGGTCAAATGGCTGCAACTGGAATCATAATTTTGGGAGTGTGCATTCATTTATCTGTGTAGACGCGCAACATAAAATATATTTGCGAAATTTGTTCTTTTATGGGAAACCGTGTCGAAAGGGGATAAAAATGGTACCAACAACGCGGATGCAGTTGGAATAATGAAATTCAGTGTATACGTCGCTCTGAATGTTTAGACACGAAAAATAAATAGACTTTTCGATATTCGTACTTTTAGTCTTGCTCCTATATTTAATAGAATGCAAATTTATTTACAAATGGCATGGTGACATTTATTACTTGGCTGCAGACTACCACGATCATGATTTCGACCATGTCAAAAGTCTTTTCAAATGGCTTCGCAGCGACTTTTCGACATCAAACCCGGCCTCTATAAGGAGATGATTCTCACAAACGAACGAGAAGCACAACTCACTTGCCGAATTTGCGTTTAAAAAATCGCACCAAGTAATTGTAAATAAATTTGCATTCTATTAAATATAGAAGCAAAATGATCTTGAGCCAGGACAATATCCCAGTTCAAATCAAATATTGATTACAGACCAAAAAAATGCAAACGAAAAAACTAAAACAAATGAGCGTTGGCACGGCAGAAGTATTGCTGGGTAACTATACCTGCATATACACATACTTACATATGCAACTCAATGAGATGCTTGCAAGATGGCATGTGTGCTTTATTACTTGGTGCGATTTTTTAAACGCAAATTCGGCAAGTGAGTTGTGATTCTCGTTCGTTTGTGAGAATCATCTCCTTATAGAGTCCGGGTTTGATGTTGAAAAGTCGCTGCGAAGCCACTTGAAAAGACTTTTGACATGGTCGAAATCATGATCGTGGTAGTCTGCAGCCAAGTAATAAATGTCACCATGCCATTTGTAAATAAATTTGCATTCTATTAAATATAGAAGCAAAATGGTCTTGAGGCAGGACAATATCCCAGTTCAAATCAAAGAAGTATTATTTTCGGAAAATCCTTTTTTCCGCTGGACAAAGCTGTAATATTAAAGTGCTCCACAATTTCATGATTATAGCTGCAGCCGTTTGATTGGTACGTTTTATATACCCTCCACCTCCAAGATAGGAGTATACTAACTTTGTCATTCCGTTTGTAACACCTTGAAATATCGACCTGAGACCCTAGAAAGTATATATATTCTTGATCGTCATAAAATTCTAAGACGATCTAGCCATGTCCGTCTGTTTGTTGAAAGCACGCTAGCATATAAACGAAAGGAGCGAGGACGTCCATATTTTACATAAATGCGTCTTATAGTCGTAGATCGGTTGGGATTGAAACTGGGCGTAATCGGCCCAAAGGGAAAACATTTTCCCCCACAAGGACTAAAAATACCCATAATAATCCCTAATATTTTAGAGTATTTATGCATATTTTTTCAATATGTCAGCTTGTACTTACTTGATATTGGGTGTGCGCATTACCCCTACAACAAAAACGTGCACCACAAAGTGATTTTTATTCGTAGGGGGTGAAATGGGGCAAAAAGGGATAAAAAGTGTACCTATCAAACGACAACAGCTAGAAATACGAAATTCGGTGTGCACATTCCTCTAGTTGAGTAGATACATAATATAAAAGTATTTTTCCAAATTCGTACTTTTATGGGATAAAATGGGAATAGAGGGATAAAAATGGTACCAACCAAACGGTTGCACCTAGAATAATGAAATTCGGTATATACATTCCTTTGATTGCGTAGACACAAAAAATAAACGGATTTTTCGAAATTCGTACTTTTTGGGGTTAAAATGGAAAAAAGGGATAAAAATAGTGCCAAACAAATGACCGCAGCTAGAGTCATGAAATTCGGATTATACATTCCTCTGACTGCGTAGACACGAAAAACAAAAGGTTTCTTCCAAATTCGTACTTTCAGGCGTTACTATGGGTACAGAGGGATAAAAATAGTACCAACTAAACGACTTACTTGAATGATGAAATTCTGTATGTATATCTCTCTCTTTCGAGTAGACACGTAAAATAAAGAGATTTTAGAAAGTCGTACTCTTAAGGGGGTTAACTATGAAAAAGGGGATAAAATGGTACCAACCAAATGGCCCCAGCTAAAATCATAGAATTATGTGTATACATTCCTCTGACTGCATAGACAGCAAAATAAAAATATTTATCCAAATTCGTATTTTTTACTTTCACGAAAAAAATTGGTTGAATCATGAAGATAGATTATTTTGCACTATGTACGTGAGATTTTCAAAATTTGTACTTTTGGAATTAAAATAGAACGGAAATACAGCCAACTGTAGCACCCACTATCTACCAATATTTATGGTATTCATGCTTTTTGGAAAATATAAATAAAGGAATATTTATTTTTCGAATTGACTTGAAGCATTATTTCGATATATATAGTGTAAAGGTATTGGTAAAATTATTGTATTTATTTATAAAATTATTTTTTCAAGAACTTTCGCAACGAATGCATGTCTTTGACTTAAACCAGGGTTCATATTAGTACCAGCGGTCACATATGACAAATGAGAAGCGCTGATAAACAAAATATTCTACTGAACTAAGTCGACACACTAAAAATGTCACTTTGCCAATTCAATGTTATGCATGTGCTCGCATCGCTCGCAACAATGTAAAGGTTGTTGTTGTACGGTATGTTCCGCCTTCACTGTGCCTCGTGTGTATTCAATATTTGTATTTGTTTTGGTTTGGCTATATTAAAGAAATATATTTTCCTGCACTTCTACGAAAATCGACATCCTCTGTGGAATACAATCCATGGTGGAGGGTATATAAAGGCCCGCACTTTTCCTCTCAAAAGTGCGAATACTCAAGAATTATGGGATAACAGAAGGAAACATAAATATTCCTTTAAATTTTAACATTAGAAAATTTCGTTGAGTCACATTTGTGACCCTCTCAGATCTAAATAAAAATGGCTGATGTGTGTATTACAGCGGATCAATTTGTATGGGTGGAAAAAATTATCAATTCCTAGCCAAGGGAAATCAACTTCAAGTTGTAATAAATTTCCACCTGCTGCTGTGAAATTTGAAGACGACTTCTGCGGGCTAGGAATTCATATTAGAACCATGACTTCTTGCAGAAATGTTCTTCGAATTTTCCATAGATTTTTGTCTGAAGCTTTGTGCGAACAAAAATCGACCCGCCCTAGTGTGTATTGCAATATATTATGCAATTACCCGCCAAAAAAAACCTTTAGTACTACACTGACGACCCTTTAAACGTACAACAATGACGACAACGGAGTCACATTCACACAGTGAAAAAAACATAACTAAGTAACTGGGTAAGTAGTGGCTGGTTCGCCGATTGTTGTTTAAACAATTAAATAACACCAGCAACAAACAAGCTAAATTATTTAAATTGTACATTATTTGTTAGACGAAGAAGAAGAAGCATTGCTGCACAAACATGAACCACAGCCCCCTCTCTACCACCCTCCTCCCACACCACAGCCGAAGATTCCTACCGAAATGTAGAATTCTCAACTTTTCATTCAGTTTTCAAATGAAGGTTTCCCATTATGATTATGCTGGTGGTGGTGGTGATGGCGGTTGTTGGTTGGCTTGTTTAGAGTACCAAACGAAAAAATAACAAAAAGGTTGAAAGTGTTGGTAATAATAAATAATTAAATATTCTAAGCATACTTTTAGTTTTAAACTGTTTTGTTGCTGTTGCTTATAGCGGCGACAAGTTGATTGAACGCTTCAGAGTTCTTTGAGTTAACATATTTTTGGATTTTCGAATTTGGATTTGGATTCATGGCAACGGTTTTTGGTGGGGGCGGTTACCTTAAAAACAGTTAATCAGAATACAACCTCAGTCGCACTGTTATGACAACGCTGCTGCTGCTGGTTAACCTATGATGCAATGGGTTTTCACTTTCAAAAATAATGTTTATTAAAATTAAATTCTCATACGCGTTACTCATACGGCACATGGCACAGTGGTTATTAGAAGAGCTGGCAAGAAATTTAATTTGTTGGTCTTAGATTTTTTTGTTCGAAAAATTTGCAAAACGTTAGTAAATTATCATACATATGGTCTGCATAAATGTAAATAATTATTTTGGATTTTTAAGGATGATTGAACAAAATTAAAATCGGCAAAATGATTTTTCAGGTTTCACGAAAACTAAAAACGAAATTAAAGTTATAACACTGTCCAACAAATTTAGACTTTTTGATTGGAACAGAATAACGACCCTATAATTCTGAAAGGGCATGCAGAGTAGACCATTTTTGCTGAATAAACTTATAGTCCAGCTAGTCTGAGTTTCTTTATACAGTGGATTAATGTTTTCATTTTTTGCTCGAAGGAAACGAAATAGGATAAATATTGGCTTTAAAGTAAAGAATTGCGAAAATTGCCTTTAGAAAAACCCGCACAATTTTTGGATTTTTGCAACAATTGCAGCTTTTTTCTGCGACTGACAATATATTAGGCTGGGTCGCGGTCCATACAATTTCCAGTCACCCCACGAAAATAAAGTTTGGATTGTTTAACGATGACTTGCAAAATATTTCGTTCCTAGATCAAGCCGTCTGTGAGCTAAATGCTCCTGAAAATACCCCTAAAAATCATGTTTTTCCCTTGTAATTTTTTTTTTTGTCGCATTTTTGACAAATCTTTTTTTCTGAAATAACAGACGCTTGAAAACACTTTAAACATAAATTTTGATGCTTGCCTTAGAGTAAGTTATTGGTCGAAGTATTGGACCTTTATAGCAATTTTTTTGTGTTTTTTTTTCATAGTGACAACTGAAAATTTTTTTCGTCTTTGGTGTTAGTATTTTATAAAAAATAAATAGCGGCAGTCAATGAATGCTTAAATGATGAACATAGGAAGGAAATTGACGCCGCAGCGCTCATTTCTGTAAATAGAATTTGCAAATTTTGGCTCCGAAAATCCATCTCCTGTATTAAATTATTTTACAAACATGAAATCAGTGACGTCATTTTTCGTCCGATATTCATCATTTAGGCATCATTCGAAAGGTAATGATTCCTTCTATTTATTTTATATAATATCTCTTTACAAATGTTTCCAAGAAATATGAGTTTTTAGCTATCACCTTGAAAATCCTCAAAAAAAACAATATAAACGTCCAATAATATGTCTAATGAGATATTATTTAAAGTGCTTCCAAGGGTCTATTAATTCATAAAAAAAATTTGGCCAAAAATGCAACATAAAAAATTAAACTGAAAAAACTTGATTTTTAGAGGTGTTTTCAGGAGCGTTTATTTTGCAGATCATCATTAACCCTCTAATGCATGAATTTTTGTTTTGACCCCCAATTTTTTATTAGGCTAATTTCAATTCTCTGATCACGAATCTGAAGTTGTTTTTTTATTTGATCCTTAGTTCAACTTCTACAGGTGAAAAATTTAATTCCGCCTTGAGGCGGTCCTATGCATTATTTATTATTAACGGACATGTAAAACAAAATCGTTTTATCAAAATAAGTTGTATTTTTTTAGTTTTTTTTTTTTTGGTTTTTTATTATGGAAGTTGTAAAAATATTTAATTACTGTTGAGTTGCATAAATTGATCTTACATTAAATGCAAAATGGCTCAGTTTACGATTTACTTCTGAGATACTTCCACGTTTTCTTGCCAGAGCGGTCCAAAAAACACACCAGTGTCCTATTTGAACGTATATAATACTGTACACTGGCAGATACATTTTTCTAGCTGCTGGTGGGGGTGTTGAAGAAGATGGACGACCGCTTTTGGCAGGTTGCACCGAGTTAATCAAACAAAGTGTTTCTGTCACTTCTGTTCTGAAGTCAGGAAGTGGACAATTTTCGACGTCTTTATTCAGTGTATTGTAGAGAAGATATGGGTTTACCATAGCTTCTTTTATGCGGTATCTACCAATCAGTCCGTCAACCAAATCCATACCATATTCTTGTTGTATTCGTGTATAATAGCTACACAATTCACCTCTATATTTATTTTTGCTTTACGATCCCAACGATTTTGAAGAGTAAGGATTTTGCGTGATAACAAATTGTCCTATAGATGTTCAACCTTTTTAGATTGTAAATCGGTTGAAAGTTTTATGTTTGGTACACGATTTGATCAACCTGAGCTGTGAATCCCACGACTTCTCAGGTATAATAACAATCCAATGAAGTATAAAAATATTCGAAGTAAAGGATGTGATTGTTATGGTTGGGGATATTTTGTGCCAGTCTTACAACCACATCTGATGCAGACCAAGGTCTGAAATATTTTGTTATCCCAGCGCCACAATAGATTTCGAAAGCCTGAATAACCTGAAGAATCGAAAAGTACAAACAGCTTCTCCCCCACATTGTAAGGATTTGCCGTCTAATTGGATTTCCTTTCATCTATGTAGCGCATCATCACAAAGACGCTGGAGCTTTGTGGCCGAAGCAAAACGTTCGTTGAAATACAAGGGATCATCACCAGGTTTTCATTTCTCAATACGCGATCGTCATTGAAATGAACTTTGTTCAAAACGATTGCATGTTATAGCTTGGCGTATAGGACGCAAGCCATATTTCCCCAATGCGAACAAAATCCCCCAACATTTTACGCGAATTTCATCCTCGGTCATATGTGTTTTATTGTTACAACACAATAAATTTGAAACTATTAGGAAGTGAGTGGATGAACAAGTGAACTGCACAATGCATGACCCCGCCTCAAGGCGGAGTTGAATATGTTCCAATTTACTCAACTGCAAATATTTTTTTCATAACAGGTCAACCACTCACCGAAAGAACGTAAATTTTCTTACACGTTGGTCTTTTTCCTAATTGAAACGGACACCAAAAAAATATACTTTTTTTATTTGCAAAGATGCGGGTGTTTGCAAAATTAATAAAAATCACGAGAAAGTAGTCACCTGTCACTTCAAATAAACATTACTCAAAAACTAGAAGGAATTTTGCCAATCTGAAAAATCAGAAACTCAGATTGAAGCTTCCACTACACTTCTAAATATTAGAATTTTAACAAATATTAGAATTTTAACAAATATTTATCAAATCGATTTTTTGTAATCCCCGTCTATAGGCGGTGCTATGCATTTTATTTTCGTAACCCATCCTACAATATACATACATGCTACAAGCGACATTGGTTGTTTATAACCATGCAAAAAAAACACCGGATCCGTTGAATAGATCGCGAGAAAATTACAAAACAAAAATGTCATGCATACAAAATCATTTTAGCCATAACTCCCGCGAATATGAAAAATTTTGTGTTGAGACCAACTCCATAAAGAGGTACTTAAAGTATATCCAATCCTCGCCAATTCATCTGATCGTTCGTTCCTATAAAAGTTCCTATATCCAGAGATCCATATAAGAGTGGCATTTGGTAGACAATTCAGTTTGGACAGTCTCACAATCCAACGCCCCACTAGAATAGTTTTTATGAGGTTAGATCTTAGAGACAAAAGGGCAGCTTAACTGGCTACAAATATTCCTATCTGACCCTTGGTGTCTAAAGAGTAAAGTTTACTACATGCTTCTTATTTACTAAGAAGTCGGAATGAATGTGCTCTTACTGAGAAGATACTGTATGAACTCCACAATCCACAGTCCGTGTAGACAAATGAGTCTCCCCTGTTCCGATCTTGGCATGTAGGGAATTTTAGCTCGATTGAACTTTAAGAGAGCTAGGGATTTTTTTCAAGGATAAAATGTGCTACCACCACCCTAGTGCAAGGGGGTGCTCTCTTTATAGAAGGCAATATGATTCATACTTCTGATAGAATCAAATATCTGCATTTAAAATGTGCTACCACCACCCTAGTGCAAGGGGGTGCTCTCTTTATAGAAGGCAATATGATTCATACTTCTGATAGAATCAAATATCTGCATTTACGATGTACGGATGATCTAGAGGTCAAAGCTAAACTATTGATCTACAAACAGATCATGATTTCCAATGCAGTTCCAATATGCTATGGAATTTCACCCATCAAGTGGCAAGTCCTAGAATTTGATGTCCTGGCATATTTATGGGACCTGGCGACGTCCGTCGATTATTTTGATCGTGGAATGAAGTATTCCTCATGAGGAGTACAATCAAGTATCTATAAAAATCTTCTTTTCCACAATATTATAAAACCGTCTCTGCACAAAAACCCGCCACTAAATCCTGTGGCTCGCGAAGGATTTAAAATTAGTGGCTCGCGAAGGATCACATTTAGTTTTTGTACACCAAGGCCAACGACGGGAATATCTCATTTGTTCTGACTAAATGCGTTCCAATATCGATGGTCAGGATTTATTACTTTTTTTATGACATCAGGAATTAGAAACAATTTTTAACCTCATAGCAGATGTAATTTTTAATAAATTTGTAAATGTGGCTTAAGTGTAGCTTCTTGACGTCAAAACACGCTGGATTTATATTGAAGACCTTGTAGTTTAATGTATGATAATAGTCCTGTCCGCCTTTAGTTTGACCGCTTATTTGTTATAAGCAAAGTATAAACACAAGACAAAACCATAAACAAAAAAATAAATTGATTATTTTTAATTCTATTACGCCTTAGCCTCAATGAAGCTGTATTTCCATAAGAACAGTGAGTGATGAACCCTGCACACAAAACCTAAGCAACTAATCGACCTCCTCACTTCCCAAACAAAGCAAAACCCGTAATTCAGCAAAAACCACTGCAATTGTAGTTGACATAATTCATATGTCCACTCGAATAATTGATGTCAATGTAAAATGTTTGTCTAATAAATTAACCGCAAATTAACAATGTTTAGCACTTTCAGTTCCACAAAAAACAAACTCTTCTAAATACGTACGTTAACATCACTTACTCCTGATATTCTAGCAATCAATATTAATTAAATTACTCGCAATCGAATGTCGTCGTCCCCTCCCGCCTTTTCTCCCATTTGAAATTACCTGTTTGTGATTTGAATCATTTCGATGGCCAAGCTAGAAAGCTATTGCTATTGCATCACAGGAGCTGACAGTTTCTTTGGAATAATACACAAATCTCTTAGAGCTCACATTTAGGTGGTACAGAAAAAAAACCCAAAAGAAGACTTGGAAGTCAAACACCAGTGGGCTATTAATCACAACAACAATTACGCCCTCGTCCACTCCTCCAAATAGCCATTAATTAGAATTATTCCACAACCAAACAGAAGCTTTAATGAAAATATTCGATTTTTTGGAAACGAAAACAACAGCAAAAAAATGAATTTCTAATTTTAGTTATTTTCAAAATAAATTAAATAAAATTTCGCGAGAATTGCGGTAGCAGACTTCCGGATGTTTGATTTGTTTTTTTTTTGTTAATTTTGTTTGTGATTTTACGCAATGGAATGAAGGAAGTTCTCAAAGCAGATCAAATTGGGGCTATAATGACTGTCCGATGCTACAAAAAAATTAAAATTATAAAATTTATATCCCAGACCTGAAAAAATATTTGTTGTGTGCATAGAGGCTTAGTGATTCATCAAACATACAGAAATTTATGGATATTTTTTTATTAAAATTGCAATTTTCGCCGAAAATATAAGCCCTATCACAAACGCATATATCTGCAATTAAACGTAATTATGATGGAACGTTCTGCAAAAGCTTGATAAAACATTTTTTCGAAAATATATTTCTTTACTGGCACGAAAAAACGCTTAAAAATAGAAAACATGGAAAATATTTTGTTTTTTTAATAGTTAACATTCTGACAAAGAAAACAATCACTCGTTGCAGACGCAAAAGATTTTGTTAAAAATGTTATGATTTTTTCATAAATAGTAACACCTTTTACAAATTAAGATAATATTTTAATGTATAATATCTGGTATCTTAACGAGTAAAACAAGGCCTAGTTGGAGAAAATATATGGATAAATGTAGAAGTTATAGGCATTCTTGTAGAAGTAGATGTCCTTTTTACGCATGCTAAATAAATTTTAGCAAAAACTTCGTAAACAGATGACATACGAATTTTTAAAATTCCATTACTTCTGCAATAGTGGTCATAACTTCCAGATTTGTCCATGGATTTATTTCAACTAGGCCTTGAACTATTTATGAAAAATATAATTTTAAAAATAAGAGTACATGTCGTTTTTACATATGACTAAATCAATTTAAGCAAAACATTCGTAAAAATGACTCACGATTTTTTGAAATTCCATTACTTCTATAATAAGGACCTCCTACCTCCTTTCGTCTAGATGCTGAGATACAGGAGGACATGGCTAGCTCGTCTTAGAATGTTATGATGATCAAGCTATAGGGTCTCAGGTCGATATTTCAAGGTGTTACAAACGGAATGGCAAACTTAGTATATCCCCATCCTGTAGTGGAGGGTATAAAAAAGGAACTAATATCCTGAAATTGTGACCATCAAAATTGATGGAATTTCTTCAATCTTCGTCATTCCTTGAGTTTCCTTCTCATAAAACAACCTAACCGTTCCGCAATGGGTTAAATCGTAATTAAAAATCACCATTTGAATTGGCCCAAATATAATGCTGTACTTACATAAACATACATACATTATTTAATTCAATTATCTAATAAATTATTATTAATGGCTCCACGAAAACAAAACGAATTGAAACAATTTAACACGATTTCAATTCATTACTCACGCCCCCGTCAATCATTCACAAAACAAAAATTTAATCAATCTTTGTGGGTTTTTTCTCTCACATTCTTCGTTCGTCCATACGTACATCCATCCATGTTGCTACATTTAACCCAATAATGATTTGGTTTAGAGTATTTTTATGGAAAGCGTTTCCACATATCAAATAAAATACTTAAAATTAATGGATTTTTTAAAGAAATCATCTTACTTTTAGAAGAAACAAAAAAAAAAAACAATCTCAAGAAATCAAACAACTTGTTGTTGTGCACTTGCCATTCAATTCAATTTCAATGTGGGAAAAAATCAATTAATGGAATTCTTCCCATACGTCACTATCGTCGTCGTCGCCGTCGTTTCGTGTCTGCTGTAAGTGACTAACATTCTAAAGAATCGCTTTTAATGTTATTCAATTCAGAACAACAATTGACTCAGCAAAATTCAATGCGGGTTTTGGGAACAAGCAATCAAACAATCGGTTTTGGGTAATTCAAAACGGATTTGATCTCAAAATCATGGGAAACACGAAGAACAAGCGAGCAAAAAAACCGTCTGGGTAATTCAAAACGGATTGGATCTTAAAACGTTGGGAATTTTCCTTCAAGCAAAGTTTTTTTGTCGCGGTAGCTTGTGGCCAGTATTTGCATTTTGAATAATAATCAACATCATTTATTATATTATCTGTCTCGCCATTGACAAGTGTAACGAATCGCCAGTATTGGCAGCAACAGCCATATCCAGCTCTCTTCCTTATCAACTTGAAGATGCAAAAGAGCGCCCCCAGACACCCAACACCGGATACAATTTTATTAATTAAAAATACGCTATACTCATATGTTTTCATTTTAACTAGCGAAAAAATTAATTAAAGTAGAAGAAATTAGGAATTCTCTGTGAAATGAGATGTGTTATGAAATTACGAAAATAGTGTTGTCGGCCGCCGATGCAGATGCTGCTGCCACTGCAGCTGCTCTATTGTTGATTTTAGCTTTATTTTTCGATGTTACCCGGTGAACAATGGATGGACAACAGCCCGAAAATACAAAGCGAAAAAAAAGCACAAACGAGGAAACAAAAGTGTGGCTTTATGGCCACACAAAATTTCTATCAAGAGCTGTGGCAATGACCTTAAAATGTTCAAATTGTTAACAAAATAATAATAATGCAATAAACTACAGAAAAAAACATTAAAACTGTCAGAAGAACATAATGAAAACATACGTTTTTTCTTTAGAAACGGGTCGATTTTGGTTTTGTTTCTTTCAAAATGATGCTCAAGAATGCAATTTGTTGAAAATGTCAGATTTTAAAACATCAACAATTAAATATATTCACAAAAACAAGAACTTTTTGAAAGATGAACATTTTTAAAAGGGTATAAATTTGTTGATTGGCATCGTGTTTTTGATTTCAATAGAGTTTTTCGTAAGAATTATGCTTAGAGACATTAAATGAAATCGAAAGACTTAAGAAACGAACTTTAATAAGGAATTGATGGCGAATAATATGATTACACTATGCAACAAAAATTTTGCCAAAGGGCTAAGTATAATATAGAGTGGGTCATTTAAAATTTTAAATTAGAATCGGCTATAAAAAAGTACTGATTACACTGTTCGACAGTCCACAAACTCTGGGAAGTAGAGTTGGGTCGTTCCGGAACGAACTCGTTTAATTGATCGAATCCCTTGGTGGAACGATTGGAAGTGGTTCCTGCTCTTTCATTCTTTCAGTTCCATCGTTCACTTGGTTCCAGTATTATTTTGCTTGTGGCAAACTCCCGTTCATTCACTGGCTCCGTGATGCTTTCGTTCATTTTACCATTGAACAGCTGATTGTTGTTGCCACAGTTTTTTCCGAACGATTTTTTCTTAGTTCTGACACACCGTTTACATTACACATAACATGGATTAACAATTGTTGTAATTTAAATACAACCAGCAATATGTATTTAATTAAATTATACATACACACTTAAATATATTTTTAATTTTCTAGTTTGGCAGAATTGTTTTGAAAAAAAAACGAGTAAACAAACAATGTTGTAACGTTTGATCGAATGAATAAGTCATATGAACGAAGGATCCAAAAGGAACGATGGACCGAAAAGACTGAACGAGTTTCTTTGCCGGATCGGAACGAAAAGGACCGATCCGTTCAGTGAACGATAATGTCCAACACTACTGGGAAGTGATTACTCCTTACCAGAGTTTACTACTTCATTCTTTTTTGTAGCACTTTGTTATTTTTTCAAATTTCTGGTTTTATTGGAAAGTTTGAACTTTGTCATTTGATAATGGAACACAATATCATTCATATGACTACCACAACTGCCTCGGCAGCACCTCATCCGATAAACTCAATTTGTCCGTACATGGCCCAATGATGCCGCCAGCACAAAATCCACACCAAACAGTGACTCGTTGTGGATGCATTAGCTTCGCTGGGTCCTCTGAACCCCATATGCGGCAATTTTTCTAATTGACATAGTCACCAATATGAAAATGATCTTCATCTAAAAACACGAAAATTTCCACGTACATTTCTTACTGTTTGCGTTAAAGACTCACTACTTTGGAAGTACGTTTTTAATATTTCCCAATTTTGTTCGAGCGTATATAGTCCCATTTTGCAAATGACAAACATAAACATGAAAATACAAAAAAAATGATTTGAACTGGGATATTGTCCTGGCTCAAGACCATTTTGCATCTATATTTAATAGAATGCAAATTTATTTACAAATGGCATGGTGACATTTATTACTTGGCTGCAGACTACCACGATCATGATTTCCACCCTGTCTAAAGGTTTCATTCAGGTGGCTTCACAGCGACTTTTCAACATCAAACCCGGCCTCTAAAGGAGATGATTTTCACAAACGAACGAGAATAACAACTTACTTGCCGAATTTGCGTTTAAAAAATAGCACCAAGTAATAAAGTACACATGCCATCTTACAAGCATCTCATTGAGTTGCATATGTAAGTATGTGTATATGAAGGTATATTTACCCAGCAATACTTCAGCCGTGCAAACACTCATTTGTTTTAGTTTTTTCGTTTGTATTTTTTTAAAATATAAAAAAAGTAATCGGCAGTTCATATTTAAACTGTTACATGACCCACCCTTTATTTTCTGTTGTATTTTGATTTTCTAAACCCTTCATATTGCTTAGCGTTTATTGAGTTATTAATTCTTTGCAGGATTCTTAAGCTCTCTAGTGCGTAACGTTTGTTCTCCATTTTTTTTAATAGATGTCATCTAAACAAAATAAAAAAATGCTTATTTGAAGAAAAACTTGAAATCAGCTCATTGGAGAATTCTTTAATAACAGGACAATTTGCATTTAGTTGAAACCTCACAATGTAAAGAAAAACTCTTTTAACAGCAATATATCCAGTAGCATAGTAGTAGTATTCCTCAGCCACCCTGTAGAAATGATGCTCCTTCTATGTAGAATAACATGTCATTTTCAAGTATTATTAAATCAATTTAAGCAAAAACTTACTAAAAAATAACACACGATGTTTTGAAATTTCCTTACTTCTACGATGGTCATATCTTCTACATTTATCCATAAATTTTTCTCAAACGGGCCAGCTATTATTTAACAAAATATGTTGTTATCTAACTTGTAAAGGGGTTTTCCCACTATTTAAGAAAAATTTAAAAAGACATGTTTTTTAATTCTCTTTCATCTACAAACAGAAATTTTAATTTCATTTGACGTGGTATCGTTATTTCCGAGCATGCCGGTAAATTTCGCAATTAAAACAATTGAAAATAAATGGGACATAATTAAATAGCACACAAAAATACCGAATATCTTTTTAGAGAAATACTGACCTTCTGCATAAAAGACACCAGCTATTTTAAATATGGCGATAAAATTTATGAACAAAGAAAAGGAATGCCGATGAGTTCACCAGCATCTCCAATCATGGCAGACATTGTAATGGAAGAATTACTTGACAACTCAATCGACAAAATGGCAACAAAACCCAGAAACATGACGAAATACGTTGACGATATTTTTGCCGCCCTAAATAAAAATTACGTGGAAGAAATTCTTCAAATTCTGAATTCCTTCAACAGACAAATTCAATTTACTTCAGAGAAATAATGGGACAACAAACTACCATATTTGGATTCGGTAGTAATTAGACAAGGTAAGCTGCTCAAACTAGATTGATACTAAAAACCAACACCATCAGGGCAGTTAACCAACTTTACTTCTAAGCATACGCGACGAGTGATAATGAACACAGTGACAAATTTTATTAACAGAATCTTAGATATAAGTGACACCCAATTTCATAGGGCTAATTTAAAAAAAAAATAGAGGTATCTTATGAAAAAATTACTTTCTAATGATATAGATGACCTAATTAAACGTAGACAAAACAGGACGAATGTAGGAGTAGGACGAATGCCGGGTTTCTCAGAAAGATTCTAATTTATACGACATAGACAAATATGACCTAGCATTTAGAACAGACAGTACTGTTAACAACTTATTTAGTAGTAGGAAGTCAAAATTGAAAACGGGGGAAAATGTAATGCAGTTTATAAGATTAAATGAAATGGGGACAAGTCCAACGTATGCCAGAAAGTATATGTTGGCACTACAAAGACTAAACTAAAAACTAGACTCTCATCTCATAAGACTGACCATAAAGCATTCAATAGACTTTTGGAGCAGAAGAAAGCCCTCTCAGCCCACTGTACAATCACTGGGCATACCCTCAATTTTGACAATGTTGAGATACTAACAGAAGAGAGAAATTATAGCAAGAGATACACTCTCAAAATGTTTCACATTATTTACGTTCCTACCAACAAAAGACTCAACTATAAATCTGACACAGAGAAATTTTTCCCGTGAAGATGATTGGAGAATTCAATCGAAATATTGGTAAATAAATAATAAAAATTAAAACAATAACAACAGTTTTTAACAAAAGCATTTAGCCGAACTAGTACATCATAAAAAGTTATTTTTTATATTTTTAAGGAGTTTTTCGTGCCTACGAAAAATAAAACAAAATTTTCTCATTTTCTATTTCAATGTGGAAGAAAATCAATTGTGAAATTCACAACATTTGTAGCCTACCTATTAATTTTACGGTGTACAATTTTAAGGATATGCAAAAAAGTCGTCAGCACAAAAAATTAAACAACACTGTCCAACAAATCAAGATTTTTTGAATCTATTGTTCTGAAAGGGCATGTTGAGTAGACCCTATTTGCAAAATAAACTTTACATTGTATCAAAGTTTTTTGGTGAAAATGTGTGAAAAAATGTGTTAATGAGAGAATTCTTAACTATATTGTGGAATTTTATGAGTATTATTTTTGTGTGAGATCTTAACCCTCCTCTCTTTATGGTTCTTTCGAGAAAAACAAAAAGTACTTTCAAAAAGGGCATTTAAGGGGTCACCAAAACAGCAAAATTACACGCCAACTTATACAAAAAAATTACTAGGCTTAAACTTCGTCCATGTTTTTTGGAAGATCGATCTTTTTTCACAATTAAATTGGGTTTTTCAGTAGAGTAAACAAAAAAAAATAAAAATTGGATATTTTTCATTTTTTCGTGGGAGATATGGCTAAAATGATTTGTATGCATGACATTTTTGCTTTGCAATTTTCTTGCGATCTTTCCAGCTGTTTTTCTGTATTAAGAGCCTATGTCGCTTGCAACATATATGTAGTTAGTCGCGAGAAATTCTGCAATTGTTGCAAAAATCCGAAATTCACCGATGCAATTTATTTTATTTCAACATTCTCTATCTGTGTTTCTTGAAAAATTCTATCACAAGTATTCCCTTTTTAGTCAGCAATCATATGTCAATAAATATTTTGGTATTCTCTATATAATAGAAAGTTACGCGGGTTTTTCTAAAGGAACTTTTCACAATTTATAACTTTGCAGCCAACATTTATACTAGTTCACTCTTATTTTAGCCGTGTTTAAAATTTTTTCTTGATTTAGGGTAGGGATCAAAATCCATCGGCCAAAATTCAATAACTTTTGTTCTAGTAGACATTGAGTTCTATAAAAAACAAAATTAGACAAGGACACAAGGATTATTTATATATTATTTATTATATTTATTTATACTAGCATTAAAAATCGGGCAATCGGATATGGGAAATCGGCCCAAAGTTGACTACTTTTCGCATTTTTCGATTTTAATGAAAATTAAAATTTGTATTTTTATTTTTTTTGTATACTTTTACGTGCGAAGAAAAAATTGTAACTTTTTTGTATTTTTTTCAATTTTTTAAGATTTCGAAATTTGAAAAAAACGTAACTTTGTCGAACAATTTCTCACATATTTGAAGAGATTTTGCTCTCAACGTCTACTCCTTAGTAAATTGCAGTAGTACCTGTGTGCTGTTTTCATTCAGTAATACGATTTGTCTGCTGAATCAGCTATTATTTTGTTTTTTTTTTTTTTTTGCATATTTCCGGCAAATACCTCCGATTGTTATAAAATATAGCATGAGGATAAAGGAAATTTATTTATATTTTTATATGCGTACCTATTTCTCAGAAGTTAATGAGAAGCAAATGAGTAAATTGTGTTTTGAAACTAAAAAATCGGTCTTTCTGCACTAAATGTATGTAATGTATCCTATCTTCTATGGGAACAATTTCGTGCGGACAAAAGCTACCCTAAAAAAACGGGGAACTCATCGACGTTTCCAAATATGTATGTTTCCTAAAAGGCTTTTGAAGGAAAAGAGTTGTGTTGGTCCAATGTCAGACATTTGTTCAAAAAGGATATTTTTTAAAATATTTATCACAAGCAAACTATATTTGGCACAAACAGTTCGCCAAAGTCAAAAAAGAAATTACGTTTTTTCAATTTTCAAAATCTGAGAATTTTTCCTCACATTATGAACAAATACGTAAAAAAAATTAATTTTCTTTAAAATCGCAAAATACGAAAAGTAGTCAACTTTGGGTGTATCTCTAAAATATATATTGTTGCTCGATTTTTAATGTTAATATCTCAAAATAAACCTTGGGCCCTTGTCTAATTTAACAGAACTCAAAAATATCTACTAGAACAAAAGTTATTTAATTTTGGCAGATGGATTTTGATTCTGAACAACTGTGCGCCGTTTATATCATTTTGCTTCCCAAGTTATCAGCTTGAAAAATGGATTAGCGGAAAAGGATTCACGTCAAATGATGGAGCTTAATGGGAAACTAATGCATATTGTGTAGAACTTAGAAGGAGAAAATGCTGAGAAATAATATGCAATTTTGAAAAGAGAATTAAATTGTTAATTTTGAGGTTTTTATTAATCCATAATCAGGATTAAATACAGATTTATATTAATGATATTTTAAGACGTCATAAGACTTTATTCTTCACAATCTTAAATATGTATATATATTATCGATCATTTTCAAGTTTTCGTTCTATATGTGAATTAATTAAATGTATGCATGTTTTACATAAAACGGAGTGTACTTGTTAGTTGGAATTTTCAGTTACAAACTACAAGTTAGACCTTCAGCCCTGCTATAAGACAGTGAGGTTAGTAAATTGGCTCCGCCAATTATAACATTACTTTCGGTTTCAAAAACAAACAAACAAGCTAACATATAGAATATGTAAAAGGTTAATAGTTAGTTATGCTAGCAATTAGTAGGGATGGTCATAAAGCCAATAGCACAGGCCATGACAGCCTAGTCATGGCATAACAATCATAGCCAACCATGTCTTAAGCAACTTCATGGTCATAATATTGGTCATTGGGTTAAAAAGTTACAGGCAAAGCCAAAGCAGATGTTACATAACAATTATAATAAAAATAATCATGAACCATGAGAACATTCGAATATTCATTATACGGACATTGTTCACACATAACATGGGCGCATATCTAATAAAGGCTATGGGTACGTTCGTTCGTTCGTTCATGTCAGAGACCATTCTTTCCAACAAAAAATTAGGTACTTTGTAATTTATTCCACCCAAAAAGAAGCTAAAAACAATAAAAGCAAACACAACACACACACACACAAGGGGAAGTATGATTTTCAAATCAACACTACAATGACGGCGACAACAGCACGTCACGTCACTTCGTGTCAGAATAACTGACATAACTGTCAGTTTTATGTTTCTCAAAACACTTTCGGTTTCAGTTTGATGATGATGATGTTTACATGTCTGTTTCTGTATTAGTTTACGATCGTCTGGGATGTATGTAATACGTTTTCGAAAAATGTTTGAGAATTATTACATAATTCTTTTGTAATTTAGTTAATTCGAATCTGTTTTTCGTTTTCGTTTCTGTTGTGTTGTGTTGTTGCCATTGTTGCTGTTGTGTTTATTAACTTATCGATAATACATTAAGGTCATCGTTTATGGAAAAAACCATGTTATTAACAATATTATGTAGTAGATATAAAAAATTAAAAGCCGACAGCCGTTTTTTTTTCTATATTTAATTACAGGCATTTTTGCCTGGCATGCATGACTTGGTGGAATACGGCTGTCCATATGTAGTGTGTGTGTATTTTTTAATTATACACCTGAAACATTATAAAAAGAATCTTTGATTTAATCATATCATTCAAATCATTTATTACCAATCGCGAAAGATAATAAATTGTTCCCATGCTACAATCATTCATCTATCTATATGTCAGTCGAATTCATTTGGAATAAGAGGGGAAAACAAAAGATTTAAGACACGAACTTTATTAAGTGTTGATGATAGCGTAGAGGATACCTATCTCTTCTTTTGCAACCCTCTGCCATCATAAGTTTAAAGAGAAGGGTTTATCATTCAATAGGGAAAAAACCTTGAAATACTTCTCTGACATCAAAAAAACTTAAGAAAGCAACCTCAATAAGTTGTGGTCATTGCACAGAGACCGAGTTGTTTGATGAGGCTAAACTTGTTGAAATTTTTTAAATATATAGCGATTTACGTTTTGATTCAGTGATGACAGCGAATCAGGAGGTACACCTATGGATTGATTTTGATTGGAACAGAATAGGCTCACTATAACTCTGAAAGGGCATCTTGAGTGCACCATATTTGTAGGATAAACATCTAGCTGGACTATAAAATGGTTTTCATTTTTTGGTCGAAGGTAGGCATTATACTAAGTGAGAAAAGTGTTATTGTTAATGTCTAAGAGAATTCTTATTGTCAGAACTATATTGTGGAATTTTATGAGGATCATTTTTGTGGAAGATCTTAAACTTCTAACTCCTCTCTTTATGAGTCAATTTGAAATTATGATCCTATTTTACTGTGATCACTTCAAATGCAAATGCTAGAATAATCATTATCACTCACGTTTATTATCACGTGCGAATAAAAAAATATAATTTATTATGAAAAACATTAACTCAAGAGTTATCTAAAGCCAAGTATTGGGTAGCGTGAGCGCCATACATCTAACTAAGAAATCGCAGACTAATTAAAGAAACTACATTAGTTAAAGCAGCATCATCGCTCGCATTCTTTTGCAACAATTACTTGACAACAAATTCGAACGAATTTCAACGAAAGTCCCCTACATGTTTTATTGCTCGCCATAAATTCTAAAAATTCATTCGAACATCATTTGGAACAAAGAATGATGAGAAGCCAAAAAAACCAGAAGTAATCTGTGGAGTACGAGCAGAGCAGCAAATCTATCTGTCTATACTCCACACACACAAGTGTTAATAACTAATAATAATAGTTCTGAGCAAAGAGAAAATACCGCTAATTACTGCAAATAGGATCTGAAATCTGTCGAAAAAAATTCTAAAATTTGAAATCATTCACCACCACAGCTCAGCCATTAATCAACTCAAGTGTTGTCTGGTAGCCTCGGGACAATTTTACAAATGAAACTTTTTGGTGGCGCGTTCTGTCGCAAGAACAACAAAAAACGATATTAATTGTCAACCACATATTGTGCAATGTGCCAGGAATTCTTTATTTATTCAAATCAATTAGTTGAGAGGAGACGAAGGAGGGAAAACATCTGGATTGTTGCTAATTTCATTTATCATTCGTACAAAAAAGAAAGAACTGGAATAACACTGGTCCACAGAATTCAATGTATGGGTGATTTTCGATCGCCAACGAGACAATTTATATATAAATAATTTATATTTTGAAAAATAAACTGAATTTTAAAAACGAACTTCCATTTTTAATAATGGATAAAAACATGGACAAAAACAAATGAGGAAACCTTGCGAAAAAAATAGGGAAACTTTTTTAAATACTGCAGCACAACTGTGATTTGCATTTTGAGAATTAAAACGGCCATATTTGATGGACACCGGTTAGGTCGACCAAAACAAGCGACTACCCAGATATGATCGAACAAAAACTTACATTTTGTATGGACATTCGAATATGTGAAGCTGTCAGCAAAATAGATGCTACATTTCTTGACAACCAAAAAATGGATGATGTTTTGCGAATAACAATTGCTCAATTAGATGTAGAATAGGGCTGTACGATTGGGCTTTCTAGCTTACAATTAAGAGACTTGATAAGGTGGCAACGTTGCTACTCATTGGGTTTTCTTAAATGGATTAACAGGAAAAATCTGGCAGTTGTATTGCCAGAGAGTAGTAAGCTACTTTCTTGTTAAGCAAGTAAATTCCATACAAAAATGAAGCTAGTAAGCCCAATCAAACAGGCCTAATATCATAGGGCATCCGATGAATATTTCAGGGTATTCCAAACCGAATATAAGATTGCTTGTCAAAAACGCTTAAAGCTAACATTTCTTAATAAAAAGTCCAGTCGAAACAAAATAAATCTAAATATAAAAACGATCTTTTAGACCCTATCCCTTTTGATTTGTAAAAAATTTACCACGTTTGTTCACCTCTTTGCTGCGAATTTTTTGACGTTAAAGTGTTGGCATTATTCAATGTAGTTTGTATTTTATGATTCGACAAAGTTGGCCATTTAAGCGTTTCTAGAATAAGACACTCTACTTTAAGTTGAATTATTGCACGCATGCATCAACGGATTATAATACCTCAGGTATGATCGGAAAGCTCTTGACGACTGCTTTAAAACGACAGTAAACGTATTAAATTATCAATTTCATGGTGGAACAAGGATATTTAAAATGTTAAAATATACTTTATCCTTGAATATCCTTACATAACGCCATTTGGATTTTTTGCAAAATTTGTCAGAAAATAGTCCAGAATTTTCTATAAAAGCTTTTAAATTTTCAGGATGAGATTAGGAGATCCTTGAGTACCAACAATTAAAAAATGTTGCAGATTAGGAAATTCCAAAAATCACAATTAGCGATCTTTACCTTTCTAGTGAGCCCTTTCAAACACAAATCAGACCAAAAATGTGGAATGTGTGATTTTATAAAAAAATCATTAAAAAATCATACCAACGAGGTGAAATCATATAAATCGGAGGACCTCGGTACTGGGTCGATATTTTTTGGAAACACCCTATATCCAAACACAATCGTATATAAAGGGTGTTTTTTATTGAGGTATAGAACTTCGAATTGAAATAAAACACAAGAAAATCGTTTTAATGTCCATCAATTTGGCTTTATTGGAAGGATAATTTTATGCCATTAATGTTTAAATATGATTTCGGGCATGTGGCCGCCGCGGCTGTCTCGAATATAGCCAATTCTACAGGTCCAATTTTCCAAAGCTCCAATTGCTGTGCACGGTGGCGAATCGATTCATTCGGGTCCTCTTCAACACTTTGCTCTACAGCGGCAATTGTTTCTTCGATGCGCACTGTTCGACGTCTCTGCGGATGCGTATTATCACATAGAGTAAACGTAGTGCGAAAACGATCCATGGTTAACCGAATTAATTGCTCTGATGGACGATTATGTCGATAAAATGGACGGAGCTTGCGGTGAACTTCGCGAACTGAACCATTACTTTCGAAATAAATTTGCACGATTTGCAAGCGTTGTTCTTTTGTCAACCTGTTCATGATGAAATGGCAAACCAAACTAAATATTAATCACTTGACAGCTGACAAAATGGCCGCCAGTTAAAAAAGTGATGCCAACTTAAAGTTCTATACCCCAATAAAAAACACCCTATAGAACTATGTTCTGAGTTATATGTTCGAACCAAAGATTATAGAAATTAATATAGACAACGTGAGTCTGTCTGTTAACACAGTAATTTGAAAACTCTCCCTAGATGACGTTAGAAAATCATCACACTCACATACAAAGGACTGAAAATTTTTTTCAGCCCCCATTTTTTGTGAAAAGCTGTTATACACATACGGTGCATACATTAAATTTCATGGTTTGTCCATTTTTATGGTATAAATGAATATAATAATAGCCGATTCACCAGCCTAACATACATAAATTTTGAAGATGAGTAAATGTAATATGAATTTTCGAAATAACTCCATCCTAACACCATTTATACATAACATTTTCCTCATCATCAAAAAAACATACATTCTGAACTTTAGTTAAAATGGTCCATACTTTCACATTTTCGATATAAATCCACTCCGGGTCCAAACTACATATAGACATAAACGGCAACAACCGAACCTATGATGTGAATATACTTCTGGAGTTCTTATTCTTAAGATCTGATGCTCTTTCAAACATATGCAAGAACGTTTTTATACCGTGGATTACATTGGAATAACTTTAAATGCAAATATCTCCCTAAAAGAAAATCTGCTAAGAAACTGTGTATCTTCCGTCTCTAGAATGAAAACAAAATAATATAATTAAAATAAATTTATATAAAAAACATATACAAAAAATGCTTGTTAAAATTTAAAGTAAAGAATTATATTGAAATAATAATTCAAACCCGAGATTTTCGAAGTGTAAACTTGAACTTGAACTTTCCCTGAAATATGAAAATAGAGAATTTCTGAATGAGTTTAAAAATTCCACCGGAAGTATTTCCCTTTTAGATGGTTTAAATAATCCTTTAAAAGTGGTGGAAATGGTAATTCTTCTTCAAATTAACTAAGGATGGGAAATCCAGAGAAAGGCGATCACAGCAAACCACATTCAATTTGCAAAATAGTTGTTGCATAGTGTAAATTGCTTATTGAACATTTAAGAGAGGGCTTCCCCAAAATAAAAACATGCTGGAAAAAACCAATCATGGCAAATTATACACGTTCAAATGGCAACAAATCAGCTCAAATCACTATCATGTTATTAAACGTTCGAATGTTTTGTTTTTTGCTTTTGATTTTTTTTTTGGCTTTTGCGGTGGGGGTATTTACAGATGTTATAATGCTAAATACCCGTACATACCGCACAAATTACGGACAATTTGACTTGGTGTTACCGATTTCTATTGTACTCGTTTTGTGTAAAATTATGATTTCTGTTTCGACAAAATACAAATGGAGCTATACAAAACGATGCGGAATGCTTGATTCTGCTTGGCAGTTCTAGAGCTGGCAGCATAAGAATAACATAAAACAGCAGGTAGCATGAATTCACAGCTTAACGCGGAAGTAGTGGCTCGTGAGACGGATGATATTTGCGGTTATTTTCCCAAAAAAAGAGAGAAAAATAATAACAATTCCCCCATCCAAACTTAATGGTTTTTTGGTGTGTTCTATGTAGATATGTGGAATGGAATACACCTAGAGAAAATGTAGTGTGTTTTTGAATTGATAGTTGGTTGGCGCACAATGGAAATAATGTTTGTAAAGTGCGATCATTGACACAATTTTGAATTTAATTGGAAATAGTTGGTCTCAACGATTTAGGCATTCAAGTGTCTAGGCTTTCCAAAGGAGAACACCTTCGCACAGTGGTTCAGAATTAAAATCAAATGTTTCTCTCTCATTTTAAGAGATTTTGGACTCGCATTTGTTATGGTTTATTTGCTTTATTATGCACCAATACTATGTTTGTATCAAATAAAGTTTGTTTGTAATAAATATTTTTAAAAAATACACTTTTTGAAAAAAAAATGACTTGGAATAAAAATAACTTTTTTCCTTTGAGAGCCTTTGAATATTAAAATACATATTTAGAAAGGCTGAAGGGTTTCCCATTTTTGCAGGATAACTTTTTTCTGCACAAAATGGAACACTTGGAAGATAGGATACATTTAGAGTCAGATTCATTTTTATTTTTTTACATTTTTAAATTTTCCAGGAACTTTCATCCGTTTGTCAATTGGGCAGCCGTTCGTACTACACAATCCTACATATATGTATATCTTTCCCGTCAATTACAAATTTCTGAAATTCAATACTTCATATTCCCTCCTTCCAATTTCTTATAATCCTTCCGCATCAGATTTATATTTATACAGAACGCACCCGAATGTAGGTTGAATTAAAAATATATATCGTAATCATTGCTAACAGGAATTGTTTCGATGTCTTTCGGTGATCTAATATTTCTTTCAGTGCTAAATATATTTGCAACCATAGTTCTCCCTGCTGCCATTATCATTATTTCAGAAAGAAAAAGACTAGTTTTTATTCAATTTTTTGCGATAATAACTAAATGGCGCCTTTTCGCCAATTCCAAATAAACTGCGTTCGACTGTTTCTTTTGTTTTTGCTGCTTTGTTTTTTCGGTTGAAAATAATCAATTAAATAAACTAGCGAGAACAAAAGCTAAGGGGTTGAACTATGTAGCTCTGAAAACTTCTATGTTGTGCGTCGTTACTAATTGTGACTATTTTTAGCATTTGCTGTGATCGTTTCTGAATAATGATGTGTGAGTCCATTAAACATATTTAGCTAATTTGTTAATTATGTTGTTGATCTGGTTAAGTGGATTTCTCCATTCCATTCAGTCATACCTTTTCATTTGTTTTCGGCAACAAATAGTTTTCTCGCTGTTTCTAAAGGGGTTTGTTGGATCAGTCTATAAACTTCAAAGAGAAAAAACTCACAAATCAACAACAGTTTTCGATATTGTCCCGAAAACATTAGCTCCTTGTAAGGAAATAATTGTATTGGCAATACAAATTGTTAGCATAGCTCATACATCCATACTTATATAAAAATCACCTTCCCTACCGTGCAGTAGGGAAGTATCTATATATATATATATTTGTTTCACCGCACCATTATTGTTGACTTCGCCTTTTATTGTTGATTCTTGTTATAGCATTTGTAAACTCATACATTTCTATATACACACCAAAGAAAAAAACGAAATAATTCCCACATGCTGCTGACAAACGTACTTACGCTTGTGCACATTCTTTCGTGTTCATTTAAAATAATGACTTGATTTTTAGTTGTTTCCTGATTAAAAAAATTAAAATTATAAAAGAAAAAAAACAGCAAAATTATGTTCTACCCAGGCAGACATCATAATTTACATACAAATATGTATGTGTGTACATGAGAGTTCTCCAAAAGGAAGCAAAAGACAAGAACATTAACAAAAACAAAGTGTAAGACGACCAAGTGTGCCGCCAACGTCGTCTGTGGTTTTAGTAGTCGTCGTGGTAGTGGTATCAAACAAAAGACTTAAGACACGAACTTGTATAATGGGGAGTAAAGTTCAAAATAGTAAAGCACGCGTACAACACAACCAATATAAAAACCCAAAGAAATATTAAATATGTGTGTAAATAATTGTGTGGTATGTACGTGGGTGTACGAAGAGTTCTGCATGGAATTTGAAGGAATTCTAGTTACAAAGGCACGATTATTTTTCTTGGGATTTAATCAAACAAGGATCTTCCTCTCACGCCTTGTGTTGGGTGTCACGAATAGAGGTGCAGATTTAATATTAAAGCAAACAAAAGTATACCGTATAATCATTGGCGCCAAATACCAATTGAAATGCAATTAATTATTGTAATTAATTCAATAGATATAATCGTTGCTTAAATTAATCAATAATATCAAATATGTGACTGGCTTTTGTCTTCATGTCAAGTATTTTATTAAATGTTTTTATCGCTTTGGATTGGTGTTAAATTGAAAGGAATTTTATGGTGATAAAATAATTAAAGGTAGGTGTGTCATCTGTATGTGACATACCAGAAGGATGGGGGCAATCTCAAACATATCCCACTTCGTTTCTTTGAAGATTTCGTACATATGGGTATCTCCCAGTGGCATGGACGCGACATTCGCACGCCTTATACTATGCCAAAATCAAGAAAGAAACTGAAAAGGTCGATCAGTCTTCTTAGTGTTCTAAAGCGCTTAAAATTAAAATCGTCAGGATTTAGTACAAAATTATAAACAGTTTTACATTGAAACGGACGCGACAAAAAACAGAAGTATTTTTGAAGGTCTTATAGAAATATACAAAGTTCAGCGATTTTTTGAGAACTTCGTTTTTCCTTATATATATATGTAAATGAAGGTCGGAGGAGATGAGAATTATCTCTTAATTTTTTTATTAGGTACAGCAGAAATACGGACGCGACAAATATTTTCACTCGTTGTGAAAAAAATTAGTAATTTTCGTTATAACACTTCAACTTGTAATAAAAATAAAAGAGAACAAGATATCTTCATAATATGATAATATCTTTCATAATAAAACAAGTATGGGAAGGATAAAGTCGGGAGGGGCCGACTTTATGATACACTCCACTTTCTATCCGAATATAATTTAATTCGATGAAAAAGTGAAAACGGGAAGGATTTTGTATCCTGTTAATGTATGTGTTTGACAAAAAATGTTAAATCGGAAAGGACATTTGTATGGGGGTATATTGAAATCTGGAACGAAATAGGTGAAATATAATATGTATAGTTTGGCCAAAATCGGTTAAACATTTGTATTTCGGCTATATATAAATCTGAACCGATCTTACCCACTTTCACCATAGGTTTTTTACTTGGATCATAAGCTGTTGTGCGAAATTTATAGAAAATCGAGTGCAATATGTGGTTTCTAAAGCGGCAAAAGTCAAATCGGGAGCCACATTTGATTGGGGGCTATATCTAAATCTGAACCGATCTTACCTAATTTTTGCATAGGTGTTTCCAGTTGGATTATAAGATGATGGGCCAAATTTAAAGAAAATCGGGTACAATATGTGGTTTCTAGAGCGGAAAATGTCAAATCGGGAGCGACTTTTGTATGGGGCTATACCTAAATCTGAACCGATCTAACTCACTTTCTGCATAGGTGTTTCTAGTTGGATTATAAGATGTTGTGTCAAATTTAAAGAAAATCGGGTACGATATGTGGTTTCTAGAACGGAAAATGTCAAATCGGGAGCGACATTTGTATGGGGGCTATATCTAAATCTGAACCGATCTTACCTAATTTCTGCATATGTGTTTCTAGTTGGATTGTATGATGTTGAGTCAAATTTAAAGAAAATCGGTTACAATATGTCGTTTCTAGTGCGGAAAATGTCAATTCGGGAGCGACATTTGTATGGGGGCTATATCTAAATCTGAACCGATCTTATCCTATTTTAGCAAAGGTGTTTCTAGTTGGATTATAAGATGTTGTGCCAAATTTAAAGAGAATTGGGTTCAATATGTGGTTTCTAGAGCGGAAAATGTCAAATCGGGAGCGACATTTGTATAGGAGCTATATCTAAATCTGAACTGATTTGCCTCAAATTAAATAGCGTTCGTCCTTGATCCACAAAACTTACTTGTGCCAATTTTTGTTAAGATCGGACTATAATTGCGACCTGTAATTTGATTAAAACAATAGATGGACAGACGGGCCGAACTTAACGCCGTTTTTACTTGTTTTTTAAATAGCTCTGCTTATTCGACCTTTAAAATCAATATCTTAAGCAATAATTCTTCCAGCTCGAGGTTGAACAATTATTGCTTAAAATGTTTGATTTTGGATCGAAATCATGTCAATTTGAGTATATGATGATTTTTGATATTTTAAGATTTGTACCAAAAATACCATAAAGTAAAGCAGAAGTGCGTTTTATTGGATGTAACATTGATTCGTGAGTCTTTCGATTATCACCTCACTTCAAATACGACAATTTTGCTTATTGACATGTCCCTTGAGCCAAAAATGAGTCTATCACATATTAACTTAAATAATAATATCGATATGATCACATTGCGACAGTTATCGGAAAATATAACTTTAAAGACTCGATATGCCCTTGTAAATTGGTGCGAACTCACTGAATAAAAAAGATAACCTGATTTTCTTAAAGACATAATAAAAAAATCATATGAGTCATTCCATGTCAAGCGGTACGGTTTTTGACCTCGATAGCTGCGATTGTTTTGAAAGTTTGTGCATGCATTCTTCTCATAGAAATATTGTATACGTATTTTTGAAAAAAATTGATTTTTTTCACGAGTTATGACCAATTCAACAATGAAAAACATACTACCTTTTTCAAAAGGTGTATTCATTCAACTGACTCCTCCTGAAACACTTTACCGATTTTAATGTGTTATACCTAGTTTTGAAGGCAAGTTCAATTACTTTTAAAATATTGAGGTTTTGTGTTATAGCAGGGTTAGAATTTTTAAAGTATTTGCAATTTAATTCTTTTATTTTGATTTTCGAAATGATTACACCAATCCATTTTATTGAAATTTTAAAGTAGTGTGCTTAGGTCTATATTTTTATACCCTCCACCTCCAGGATGGGGGTATATTCACTTTGTCATTCCGTTTGTAACACCTTGAAATATTCATCGGAGACCCCATAAAGTATATATATTCTGGGTCGTGGTAAAATTCTAAGACGATATAGCCATGTCCGTCTGTCCGTCTGTCCGTCTGTCCGTCTGTCTGTCTGTCTGTCTGTCTGTTGAAAGCACGATAGCGGCCGAACGAAATGAGCTAGGAGATTCAAATTTGTCCTAAATGTGTCTTATGGTTGTAGATCGGTTGGGATTGAAAGTGGACGAAATCGGCCAAGAGGGAAAAATTTTTCCCTCACAAGGACTGAAAATACCCCTAATATTTAGAGTATTTCAGCATGTTTTTTGAACATATTAGCTTGTATTTAGTTGATATTTGCAATGCGCATTCCCTTTATAGCATAAAAGGGCACCATAGAGTGATTTTTATTTGTAGGGGCCGAAATGGGACAAAAAGGGATAAAAATGGTACCTATCAAACGACAACAGATAGAAACACGAAATTTGGCGTGTACATTCCTCTAATAGAGTAGATACATAATATAAAAGTATTTTTTCCAAATTCGTACTTTTAAGGGGTTAAATGGGGATAGATGTACTAAAAATAGTACCAACCTAACGGCTGCACCTAGAATAATGAAATTCGATATATACATTCCTCTAATTGCGTAGACACGTAAAATAAAAGAAATTTCCAAAATTCGTACTTTTTGGGGTTCAAATGGAAAAGGGGGATAAAAATAGTACCTACCAAATGATAGCAGCTAGAATCATTAAATTCGAAGTATACATTCCTCTGACTGCGTAGACACGAAGAATAAAACGTTTTTTTCCAAATTCGTACTTTCAATGGATACAATGGCTACAGGGTATAAAAATAGTACCAACTAAACGAATACAGCTAGAATGATGAAATTCAGTGAGTACGTCCCTCCAATTGTGTAGATACGTAAAATAAAGAGATTTTAGATAGTTGTACTCTTGAGGGGGCAAAATTGGAAAAAGGGGATAAAAATGGTACCAACAAAATGGCCGCCGATAGAATCATGGAATTCGGTGTATAAATTCCTCTGACTGCATAGCCACGTAAAATATTTTTTATCCAAATTCGTACTTTATTTTGTTGCTTTTACGACGTTGTCTTATACTGCGTACGTGTGTAGGTATTTTCAAAATTTATACTTTTGAAATTAAAATAGGATGGAAATACAACCAACAAAACGGCTGTAGCTGAAAGTACACTCTCTATCCCCCAATATTTAGGGTATTTATAATTGCTCCCTTATATTTACTTTATGAATTAAAGTATTATTTCCATTATATATACATAGTATAATAATATTAATAGCCTTGGATTATTAATTAAATTTCTGATTTTCATACATTTGAAATTTGTTGCGGATATTCCTCTTGTAGCTTGGAAGCGCCACAAATAAAATAAAAGTTTTAGCGGGCGAAATGGGACAAAAAAGGATAAAATATGATACCAATGATACGACAACAGCTAGAATCATGAAATTCGGTGTGTACATCCCTCTAATTGCATAGACACGTAGAATAGAGGGATTTTTCGAAATTCGTACTTTAAGGGATATAATTAAAAAGAGGGATACAAATGGTGAAGTTAAAATCATGAAATTCGGTGTATATATTCTGACTATGAAGACTCGAAAAAGGGTTTTTCGAAATTTGTTCATTTTGGCGGAATTTTTCTGTATCTGAAAATGCTTCTTTCTAATGGCGACTGACAATCGCCTAATATTTAGGCATGTTCACTTTCACAATTTCAGCATTTTATTTATATATAGTAGTCGATTCTACACAGTGCGCATAAGTATACATTATAGTTTGAAATAGTAAACACTTATAGTAATGTGCATAAAAATATCACAGTTTTCGTAATATGGTACCGTGCTTCTATGTAAAGTCGACATCCTTTAATCTGCTGGTAATACTGTGGAATGCACTCCGTGGTGGAGGGTATATAAGATTCGGCCCGGTCGAACTTAACGCCTTCTTACTTGTTTTATTTTTTTTTTTTAATAAATTTTTCCACAACCAATTTTTTCTTGGAGTTTTCATTGTTTTTATACCTTGTGTTTATTAACTAAAGAAAAAAATATAATTAAGAAGATTTTTCACTGTAATTCTGGTTGATTTTGTAAAAACCCCATCATTTCACCACTTTCAAACTCACATAGTCGATTAAGAATAGACCTAACCACACTACTTTAAAATTTCACCAGAAATTGACAAAACTTTAAAAAATCTAACCCTGCTATAACACAAAACCACAATATTTTAAAAGTAATTGAAATTACCTTCAAAACGAGGTATAACACATTAAAATCGGTAAAGTTATCAGGAGTTACAAGCGATTGAATGAACACACCTTTTGAAAAAAGTAGTATGTTTTTCACTGTTAAATTGGTCATAACTCGTGAAAAAAAATTTAATTTTTTTCCAAAAAAACGTATACAATATTTTTATGAGAAGAATACACACACAAACTTTCAAAACAATCGCAGCTATCGAGGTCAAAAACTGTAGGGCTTGACATGGAATGACTCATATGATTTTTTTTATTATGTCTTTAAGAAAATCCTTTTTATTCAGTGAGTTCCCACCAATTTACAAGGGCATATCGAGTCTTTAAAGTTATATTTTCCGATAACGGTCGCAATGTGATCATATCGATATTATTATTTAAGTTAATATGTGATTAGACTCATTTTTGGCTCAAGGGACATGTCAATAAGCAAAATTGTCGTAATTGAAATGAAGTCATAATCGAAAGACTCACGAATCACTGTTACATGCAATAAAACGCACTTCTGCTTTACTTTATGGTATTTTTGGTACAATTCTTAAATATCAAAAATCATCATATACTCAAATTGACATAAACCTATAACTGCTACAAAAAAACACAGAAGTTAGCAAAAATTTCATAACTTAAAATATTATGTTGTTATATATATCTAAGAAATAAGGGCATTAATTTTTTAATTCATAATCTAAAATACAGGGTTTTCCAACAAAAGGTGTTATTTTGG
This sequence comes from Polietes domitor, assembly GCA_947397865.1. Taxonomy (NCBI): domain Eukaryota; kingdom Metazoa; phylum Arthropoda; class Insecta; order Diptera; family Muscidae; genus Polietes; species Polietes domitor. Next base: position 33,646,086 of record OX377621.1, on the reverse strand, counting down.
TATTCAAAGAAAAATGACATTTTTTGAGACAAATGATCGGATGTTTATTTCATAATAAAGAGGAAGGTATGCCGTTAATAATGAAAACCAACATAAGCCAAATGCCCACCACGACCACGCTTAGAGGACCATATCCTTTTCATGAAATTTTTCATAACCAAATCGCAAAGTGGCTGTCCTGCGTCCTCGATAGCCTCACGAATTCTATCTTTGAGGTCTTGAATCGACGTGACCTCAAAGGAAGAAGCTGCAAGTAGTTAAATCACAAGATCTCGGTGGCCAATTGTGATCACCTATTCGAGAGATAACACGGTCCGGAAACTTTTCCCGTAAAAGACCAATGGTTTCGTTGCTTGTGTGGCACGTAACGCCGTCTTGTTGAAAGTAAACGTTGTCCAGATCAATACCATCCAACTCCGACCATAAAAAATCATTAATCATCTCTCGATAGCGCAATCAATTCACCGTAACTGTTGATCCAAGCTCATTTTCGAAAAAGTAAGGTCCAATGACCCCGGCGGACCATAAACCGCACCAAACAATCACACGATGAGGATGGAGAGGCTTCTCAACAATAACTCTTGGGTATTCCGAGTCCCAGATGCGACAATTTTGCTTGTTGACGTAGCCACCGAGGTGGAAATGGGCCTCATCAGTCAAGAAGATTTTTCGATGGAATTCCGGATCATTTTCATTCATGAATTTCAATGCGTTGTTGAAGCGTGTATGGTTCCATTTTTAGTAATGGCGTAGTTTCTACTTGTCAAATGTCAAAGAATAAAAGCTTCAAAAGTGACAGCTACCGAAATACCGGGTGATTCAAAATAACACCCCTTGTTGGAAAACCCTGTATATCTCAAAGAAATGACTGCTTAGGCAGTTACAAAGAAAGTGATTAATTAAAAAAATTGTCTATACAACATGTAGTTGTTTTTGCCATGTACTTTCAAGGATTCCCACAGCAAAATAATCTCTAAAAATCCCTGTTTCAAAACTTGTTGAAAATTTCCAATTTATGACTAATATTGATTTTGATTGAATGGTTGATTGATTATTAACAGTATTGACTGTTGTTATTAAGGTGGAGTGAAACAAAATCAATTCAACGGAAATGTTTTGGGGGATAAATTTGCAAAGGGCTATCTGTGCTAAAAGTTTCATTCCACCAAAATTTTCCATTTGGGCACAGTGTGTTCACTTTTCTTAAGAAATATGTATCTATCGCACAAAATTCAAAATTGCGTGAATTTTTGAAATGTAGAAAATGTGTGGGGAAAAAATTGGATAGGCCAATAATTTCCATTTGGACACAGTTTTTTTTCTTGAAAAATAGGCATTTGTGTCTCAAAATCCAAACATATGAAATGTGTGAAGCTAAATTTGAAAACACATAGGGATATGTGTAATATTAGTTTCATTCACTCAATATTTACCATTTGTACAATTTTCAATTGATTCTTGATAAATATGCATCTGTGGTACAAAAACTAAAATTGTTATAATTATCTGTCCAAGTAAACTTAAAAACGGGCGTATAACTTTACTTGGATTTTATTGTTATTCCAACTATTTCACTCCATCTTAGTGTTTCTAAAAACAAATTCAGACGCATGACTGTTCGCATAAGCGTAAAGTGTTCAATGAATGATATGGCAAATTCGCACAGTAGCAACGGCAACAGCATTTTTGTGTATTTTGTCAGCGTAATAAATAATTAAATTTAATTCAATTAAATACTGCCTCGAGCCGTACAGAGGTGATGACAGAGACGGCTGTGGCAGCGTCGACGGCGGCGCCGACATTGAGAACAAAACGTACGTAAATCAGTAATTTAACAAGAATTTAAACACTATTTATTTATTTGCCTCCGTATTGTTTCGCATTTTGTGCTGATTTTTGCGGTGAACCTTAACGACAACAAAAGATGAGAGGGGGAGAGAAAATATCGCGTAAACGGCGATAACGCTAAGTAGCAATAGTTAGTTAGTTAGTGGCCATATTAGATACACATGCACACATACCTTTACCTATTTACCACCTGTGTAGTTAGTTGTATGGTTGTGTACATTAAGGGGGGTTGCGATTCGCCCCAAATTCATTAAAAAATGAGCATTAAAATTCATTCATTAAAAAAATGATCAAAATGAGCATACACGTACCAGCCATGGATGACTGGGAGGGTGGAATTCTTGGTAGAAACTTCTCTAATTTTACAAAGTTGATGGTAGGGTGTGGTATGGACTGCACTCCATGCAACTAGAAGTTAACTTGAATCATAGTGTACATAATTCAAATTAAATTTTATTATAAATTATATTTGGTGTGTTACAAACACGATCTGATAGATATTTTTGGAGAGGATCTACAAATAAGAAGAAAAATTGATGGACATGTTTTCGATGTCTCGCTTAGTTATCGAATGTTAAAATTTAAAAAAAAAATAAACAAAAATGTGTTACATAAAAAAGGAAACAAAAATTAAAATATTTTTTTCGATAACTTCTCAGTTATCGAAATTGAAAATTAAAAAATCGATTTTTTATTTTTTAGCTTATTGACGAAAAAGGCGAAAAAATCGGGTAACATTTTTCAATAACTTCAAACGTGTATTTTTGATATTCGGCCTATATATTTAATTTATTATTAAAATATTGAAAAATCAAATTGTCCTCGAGCTTGAATTATTTAAATATTAATAATAAACTTTCAAGATATCGAAACTAAAAATATCAGAAAAAAGTGACTTATAGAAAACTTCGAAATAGGCGGGGAAATTAAAAAATGTTTGATAGCTGGCGTAGTTATCGAGATATATAATAATGGATATATACTAATTTTAATGTTCCCGAAAAAGATGGTGAATTGCTTGGTATATTTGGAATATGACATATTTTTATTCTTGGTAGTTATCGATAACAAAAAATGCTATCGATTTTTACTTTTTTATTATTTTTAGCTTATAAAAACGTTCGATAACTGAAGTAGTTATCAAGAAACGGATATGGCGTCGATCGATCGGTATAATAAACGATTAAAATAATAATAGAGCGCCTACAAATTAGAAGAACAATTTATGGACATGTTATCGATGTCTCGCTTAGTTATCAAGTCATCGAAAATTAAAAAAAAAAAACAAAAAAGTGTTGCATAAAAAAGGAAAGAAAAATAATATATATTTTTTTGAAAATTTAAAACATGGATTTTTTATTTTTTCTTATTATTTTTAGCTTATTTGATGAAAAAGGTAAAAAAAACGGTAACATTTTTCGATAACTTCTGATTTGAACTGGGATATTGTCCTGGCTCAAGACCATATTGCATCTATATTTAATAGAATGCAAATTTATTTACAAATGGCATGGTGACATTTATTACTTGGCTGCAGACTACCACGATCATGATATCGACCATGTCAAATGTGTATTTTTGATATTCGGCCTATGTTTTTAATTTATTATTTAAATATTAAAATTTCAAATTGGCCTCGAGCTTGAATTATTTAAATATTAATGATTATTTCGAGATATCGAAACTAAAAATATCGGAAAAACTGACTTACAGAAAACTTTGAAATATGCGAAATAGGAAATTAAAAAAGTTTGATAACAGACGTAGTTATCGAGATATATAATAATTTTAGTGTTCCCGAAAAAGGTGGGAAATTGATTAGCCTCGAAAATAATAGTATAAATTGGAAAATGATAAATTTGTATTCTTAAGTTATCAGTTATCGACAACAACAAAATTATCAAGAAAATCTAAAAATATACACCACATTTAAAATGTTCGATAACTGCCGTAATCATCGCAATATATTGTAACAAACCAGCAGTTATCGATAACAAAAAAAATATAAAATTTTTTTGAGGTAATTTATCCTTTAAAAGTGGGGTCTCGGTTATCATATTCTCCCCCAAAATATAAATTTGTGGGCCTCGGACGCAAAGTTTGTTGCATAGTGTAATAACGTTGAAAGATCTAAAAATGTGTGACCTTTTAATCATTATCCGAATGGAAATGGAACCTCTAAAAACACAACATGCATTTTAAAACTTAAACAATATGTTTTCAACCTCAGTTACATTTTTAGCTTATAAACAATTTTTAGTAAATAAAGACTGTTATCCGGTGAAAAAACGCAAAAGATATCAGAAACGAACGGCCTATGTTCGGTAGGGCTTACTAACTTAATATTTGTATGAAATTTACTCGCTTAACCAACGAATTTCTTTGTGATCCATTTATCTAATCTCTTTATTGTAAGTTGGAAGGAAAAACGACTTAAATTAAAATTGTAAAAAGTTCAATTTTTAATATTTTTTGTTAAAAACTACTAAAAATTCTTTGCATAATTCTAATATCATTTGAGATTTTAAGCTCACCAACTACTTTGGCGACCCACTCTATTGTGCACGCACACACACTACGCTTGTTTTTTATAAGGAAGTAAACATTTAATAGCACTTTAATACCACTGACTAGCCAAAATAGTCGTATCTTTTAATGGAAATACTACAACAAAAATTATACAAAAAATAATTGTATTATTCGAAATATGCACAACAATGTGCCGAGTCATCCTCAAGACAACCTCTGGCTCGAGGGTGTCCATCCGTCAGGCCGGCTGCCTCTTTGAACGGCACTACTGATGCATCGCATCACAACACGTCGAAAACATCAGCATAGATGTCCCAGATGTTGAAAATGCCATTTTCGAATTTCGAAAAAACAAAAGTTGTGCTGAATTGTGCTAGGTTTGTGCCCAATTGTGCCGTAAAAAGTTTTTCGAAAAATTGAAAATTGACCGAGATATTGCGAAAAAACTTTTTTTCCAAAAAAAATCGCTGGGATTGCCATTTTGTTTTTTTGCAAAAACAAAAGTTGTGCTGGATTGTGCTAGCGGAGTACATAATTGTGCCGTTTTTAAAAAAGTTCTATCTCAATCCGTTTTCGAAAAAATCGCTATTTTCGAAAAAATCCTAGAATTGCCATTTTGTTTTTTCGCAAAAACAAAAGTTGTGCTGAATTGTGCTAGATTTGTGCCCAATTGTGCCGCAAAAAGTTTTTCGAAAAAATGAAAATTGACAGAGATACAGCGAAAAAACTTTTCGCAACAAAAATCGCTGAAATTTTCATTGTAGGTTTTTTGGGCAGCAAAAGTTGTGCTAGGTTCTTCTAGTGGAGGGTGTTATTGTGCCGTTTCAAGCTAAGTTCTATCTCAAACCGTTTTCGAGAAAATCGCTAATCAAAATGTTGGCGATTTTTCAAAAAAATGCTCTAATTTTGTTAAAATCGCGATTTTTGCAAATCCAAAAACTGTGCTGAATTGTGCTCGCCTAGCACAATTTTTTCGTAATACATCAAAAAGTGCTCATTTCAATGGTTCATAAAAATAATCGCCATTTTAACTTTTTTAGCCATTTTCCATATAACTTTGCAAAAAACGCGAATTTCAAAAATCCAAAAGTTGTGCTGGATTGTGCTCGCCTAGCACAATTTTGCTATCATATTCCAAAAAGCGCCAACTTTTTGTAAAAGTCCCAAAAACGCCAAAAATTCTAGAATTGCCATTTTGTTTTTTCGCAAAAACAAAAGTTGTGCTGGATTGTGCTAGCCGCGTAGACAATTGTGCCGTTTCAAGCTAAGTTCTATCTCAAACCGTTTTCGAGAAAATCGCTAATCAAAATTTTGGCGATTTTTCAAAAAAATGCTCTAATTTTGTTAAAATCGCGATTTTTGCAAATCCAAAAACTGTGCTGAATTGTGCTCGCCTAGCACAATTTTTTCGTAATACATCAAAAAGTGCTCATTTCAATGGTTCATAAAAATAATCGCCATTTTAACTTTTTTAGCCATTTTCCATATAACTTTGCAAAAAACGCGAATTTCAAAAATCCAAAAGTTGTGCTGGATTGTGCTCGCCTAGCACAATTTTGCTATCATATTCCAAAAAGCGCCAACTTTTTGTAAAAGTCCCAAAAACGCCAAAAATTCTAGAATTGCCATTTTGTTTTTTCGCAAAAACAAAAGTTGTGCTGGATTGTGCTAGCCGCGTAGACAATTGTGCCGTTTCAAGCTAAGTTCTATCTCAAACCGTTTTCGAGAAAATCGCTAATCAAAATTTTGGCGATTTTTCAAAAAAATGCTCTAATTTTGTTAAAATCGCGATTTTTGCAAATCCAAAAACTGTGCTGAATTGTGCTCGCCTAGCACAATTTTTTCGTAATACATCAAAAAGTGCTCATTTCAATGGTTCATAAAAATAATCGCCATTTTAACTTTTTTAGCCATTTTCCATATAACTTTGCAAAAAACGCGAATTTCAAAAATCCAAAAGTTGTGCTGGATTGTGCTCGCCTAGCACAATTTTGCTATCATATTCCAAAAAGCGCCAACTTTTTGTAAAAGTCCCAAAAACGCCAAAAATTCTAGAATTGCCATTTTGTTTTTTCGCAAAAACAAAAGTTGTGCTGGATTGTGCTAGCCGCGTAGACAATTGTGCCGTTTCAAGCTAAGTTCTATCTCAAACCGTTTTCGAGAAAATCGCTAATCAAAATTTTGGCGATTTTTCAAAAAAATGCTCTAATTTTGTTAAAATCGCGATTTTTGCAAATCCAAAAACTGTGCTGAATTGTGCTCGCCTAGCACAATTTTTTCGTAATACATCAAAAAGTGCTCATTTCAATGGTTCATAAAAATAATCGCCATTTTAACTTTTTTAGCCATTTTCCATATAACTTTGCAAAAAACGCGAATTTCAAAAATCCAAAAGTTGTGCTGGATTGTGCTCGCCTAGCACAATTTTGCTATCATATTCCAAAAAGCGCCAACTTTTTGTAAAAGTCCCAAAAACGCCAAAAATTCTAGAATTGCCATTTTGTTTTTTCGCAAAAACAAAAGTTGTATACACAATTGTCTACGCGGCTAGCACAATCCAGCACAACTTTTGTTTTTGCGAAAAAACAAAATGGCAATTCTAGAATTTTTGGCGTTTTTGGGACTTTTACAAAAAGTTGGCGCTTTTTGGAATATGATAGCAAAATTGTGCTAGGCGAGCACAATCCAGCACAACTTTTGGATTTTTGAAATTCGCGTTTTTTGCAAAGTTATATGGAAAATGGCTAAAAAAGTTAAAATGGCGATTATTTTTATGAACCATTGAAATGAGCACTTTTTGATGTATTACGAAAAAATTGTGCTAGGCGAGCACAATTCAGCACAGTTTTTGGATTTGCAAAAATCGCGATTTTAACAAAATTAGAGCATTTTTTTGAAAAATCGCCAAAATTTTGATTAGCGATTTTCTCGAAAACGGTTTGAGATAGAACTTAGCTTGAAACGGCACAATTGTCTACGCGGCTAGCACAATCCAGCACAACTTTTGTTTTTGCGAAAAAACAAAATGGCAATTCTAGAATTTTTGGCGTTTTTGGGACTTTTACAAAAAGTTGGCGCTTTTTGGAATATGATAGCAAAATTGTGCTAGGCGAGCACAATCCAGCACAACTTTTGGATTTTTGAAATTCGCGTTTTTTGCAAAGTTATATGGAAAATGGCTAAAAAAGTTAAAATGGCGATTATTTTTATGAACCATTGAAATGAGCACTTTTTGATGTATTACGAAAAAATTGTGCTAGGCGAGCACAATTCAGCACAGTTTTTGGATTTGCAAAAATCGCGATTTTAACAAAATTAGAGCATTTTTTTGAAAAATCGCCAAAATTTTGATTAGCGATTTTCTCGAAAACGGTTTGAGATAGAACTTAGCTTGAAACGGCACAATTGTCTACGCGGCTAGCACAATCCAGCACAACTTTTGTTTTTGCGAAAAAACAAAATGGCAATTCTAGAATTTTTGGCGTTTTTGGGACTTTTACAAAAAGTTGGCGCTTTTTGGAATATGATAGCAAAATTGTGCTAGGCGAGCACAATCCAGCACAACTTTTGGATTTTTGAAATTCGCGTTTTTTGCAAAGTTATATGGAAAATGGCTAAAAAAGTTAAAATGGCGATTATTTTTATGAACCATTGAAATGAGCACTTTTTGATGTATTACGAAAAAATTGTGCTAGGCGAGCACAATTCAGCACAGTTTTTGGATTTGCAAAAATCGCGATTTTAACAAAATTAGAGCATTTTTTTGAAAAATCGCCAAAATTTTGATTAGCGATTTTCTCGAAAACGGTTTGAGATAGAACTTAGCTTGAAACGGCACAATTGTCTACGCGGCTAGCACAATCCAGCACAACTTTTGTTTTTGCGAAAAAACAAAATGGCAATTCTAGAATTTTTGGCGTTTTTGGGACTTTTACAAAAAGTTGGCGCTTTTTGGAATATGATAGCAAAATTGTGCTAGGCGAGCACAATCCAGCACAACTTTTGGATTTTTGAAATTCGCGTTTTTTGCAAAGTTATATGGAAAATGGCTAAAAAAGTTAAAATGGCGATTATTTTTATGAACCATTGAAATGAGCACTTTTTGATGTATTACGAAAAAATTGTGCTAGGCGAGCACAATTCAGCACAGTTTTTGGATTTGCAAAAATCGCGATTTTAACAAAATTAGAGCATTTTTTTGAAAAATCGCCAAAATTTTGATTAGCGATTTTCTCGAAAACGGTTTGAGATAGAACTTAGCTTGAAACGGCACAATTGTCTACGCGGCTAGCACAATCCAGCACAACTTTTGTTTTTGCGAAAAAACAAAATGGCAATTCTAGAATTTTTGGCGTTTTTGGGACTTTTACAAAAAGTTGGCGCTTTTTGGAATATGATAGCAAAATTGTGCTAGGCGAGCACAATCCAGCACAACTTTTGGATTTTTGAAATTCGCGTTTTTTGCAAAGTTATATGGAAAATGGCTAAAAAAGTTAAAATGGCGATTATTTTTATGAACCATTGAAATGAGCACTTTTTGATGTATTACGAAAAAATTGTGCTAGGCGAGCACAATTCAGCACAGTTTTTGGATTTGCAAAAATCGCGATTTTAACAAAATTAGAGCATTTTTTTGAAAAATCGCCAAAATTTTGATTAGCGATTTTCTCGAAAACGGTTTGAGATAGAACTTAGCTTGAAACGGCACAATTGTCTACGCGGCTAGCACAATCCAGCACAACTTTTGTTTTTGCGAAAAAACAAAATGGCAATTCTAGAATTTTTGGCGTTTTTGGGACTTTTACAAAAAGTTGGCGCTTTTTGGAATATGATAGCAAAATTGTGCTAGGCGAGCACAATCCAGCACAACTTTTGGATTTTTGAAATTCGCGTTTTTTGCAAAGTTATATGGAAAATGGCTAAAAAAGTTAAAATGGCGATTATTTTTATGAACCATTGAAATGAGCACTTTTTGATGTATTACGAAAAAATTGTGCTAGGCGAGCACAATTCAGCACAGTTTTTGGATTTGCAAAAATCGCGATTTTAACAAAATTAGAGCATTTTTTTGAAAAATCGCCAAAATTTTGATTAGCGATTTTCTCGAAAACGGTTTGAGATAGAACTTAGCTTGAAACGGCACAATTGTCTACGCGGCTAGCACAATCCAGCACAACTTTTGTTTTTGCGAAAAAACAAAATGGCAATTCTAGAATTTTTGGCGTTTTTGGGACTTTTACAAAAAGTTGGCGCTTTTTGGAATATGATAGCAAAATTGTGCTAGGCGAGCACAATCCAGCACAACTTTTGGATTTTTGAAATTCGCGTTTTTTGCAAAGTTATATGGAAAATGGCTAAAAAAGTTAAAATGGCGATTATTTTTATGAACCATTGAAATGAGCACTTTTTGATGTATTACGAAAAAATTGTGCTAGGCGAGCACAATTCAGCACAGTTTTTGGATTTGCAAAAATCGCGATTTTAACAAAATTAGAGCATTTTTTTGAAAAATCGCCAAAATTTTGATTAGCGATTTTCTCGAAAACGGTTTGAGATAGAACTTAGCTTGAAACGGCACAATTGTCTACGCGGCTAGCACAATCCAGCACAACTTTTGTTTTTGCGAAAAAACAAAATGGCAATTCTAGAATTTTTGGCGTTTTTGGGACTTTTACAAAAAGTTGGCGCTTTTTGGAATATGATAGCAAAATTGTGCTAGGCGAGCACAATCCAGCACAACTTTTGGATTTTTGAAATTCGCGTTTTTTGCAAAGTTATATGGAAAATGGCTAAAAAAGTTAAAATGGCGATTATTTTTATGAACCATTGAAATGAGCACTTTTTGATGTATTACGAAAAAATTGTGCTAGGCGAGCACAATTCAGCACAGTTTTTGGATTTGCAAAAATCGCGATTTTAACAAAATTAGAGCATTTTTTTGAAAAATCGCCAAAATTTTGATTAGCGATTTTCTCGAAAACGGTTTGAGATAGAACTTAGCTTGAAACGGCACAATTGTCTACGCGGCTAGCACAATCCAGCACAACTTTTGTTTTTGCGAAAAAACAAAATGGCAATTCTAGAATTTTTGGCGTTTTTGGGACTTTTACAAAAAGTTGGCGCTTTTTGGAATATGATAGCAAAATTGTGCTAGGCGAGCACAATCCAGCACAACTTTTGGATTTTTGAAATTCGCGTTTTTTGCAAAGTTATATGGAAAATGGCTAAAAAAGTTAAAATGGCGATTATTTTTATGAACCATTGAAATGAGCACTTTTTGATGTATTACGAAAAAATTGTGCTAGGCGAGCACAATTCAGCACAGTTTTTGGATTTGCAAAAATCGCGATTTTAACAAAATTAGAGCATTTTTTTGAAAAATCGCCAAAATTTTGATTAGCGATTTTCTCGAAAACGGTTTGAGATAGAACTTAGCTTGAAACGGCACAATTGTCTACGCGGCTAGCACAATCCAGCACAACTTTTGTTTTTGCGAAAAAACAAAATGGCAATTCTAGAATTTTTGGCGTTTTTGGGACTTTTACAAAAAGTTGGCGCTTTTTGGAATATGATAGCAAAATTGTGCTAGGCGAGCACAATCCAGCACAACTTTTGGATTTTTGAAATTCGCGTTTTTTGCAAAGTTATATGGAAAATGGCTAAAAAAGTTAAAATGGCGATTATTTTTATGAACCATTGAAATGAGCACTTTTTGATGTATTACGAAAAAATTGTGCTAGGCGAGCACAATTCAGCACAGTTTTTGGATTTGCAAAAATCGCGATTTTAACAAAATTAGAGCATTTTTTTGAAAAATCGCCAAAATTTTGATTAGCGATTTTCTCGAAAACGGTTTGAGATAGAACTTAGCTTGAAACGGCACAATTGTCTACGCGGCTAGCACAATCCAGCACAACTTTTGTTTTTGCGAAAAAACAAAATGGCAATTCTAGAATTTTTGGCGTTTTTGGGACTTTTACAAAAAGTTGGCGCTTTTTGGAATATGATAGCAAAATTGTGCTAGGCGAGCACAATCCAGCACAACTTTTGGATTTTTGAAATTCGCGTTTTTTGCAAAGTTATATGGAAAATGGCTAAAAAAGTTAAAATGGCGATTATTTTTATGAACCATTGAAATGAGCACTTTTTGATGTATTACGAAAAAATTGTGCTAGGCGAGCACAATTCAGCACAGTTTTTGGATTTGCAAAAATCGCGATTTTAACAAAATTAGAGCATTTTTTTGAAAAATCGCCAAAATTTTGATTAGCGATTTTCTCGAAAACGGTTTGAGATAGAACTTAGCTTGAAACGGCACAATTGTCTACGCGGCTAGCACAATCCAGCACAACTTTTGTTTTTGCGAAAAAACAAAATGGCAATTCTAGAATTTTTGGCGTTTTTGGGACTTTTACAAAAAGTTGGCGCTTTTTGGAATATGATAGCAAAATTGTGCTAGGCGAGCACAATCCAGCACAACTTTTGGATTTTTGAAATTCGCGTTTTTTGCAAAGTTATATGGAAAATGGCTAAAAAAGTTAAAATGGCGATTATTTTTATGAACCATTGAAATGAGCACTTTTTGATGTATTACGAAAAAATTGTGCTAGGCGAGCACAATTCAGCACAGTTTTTGGATTTGCAAAAATCGCGATTTTAACAAAATTAGAGCATTTTTTTGAAAAATCGCCAAAATTTTGATTAGCGATTTTCTCGAAAACGGTTTGAGATAGAACTTAGCTTGAAACGGCACAATTGTCTACGCGGCTAGCACAATCCAGCACAACTTTTGTTTTTGCGAAAAAACAAAATGGCAATTCTAGAATTTTTGGCGTTTTTGGGACTTTTACAAAAAGTTGGCGCTTTTTGGAATATGATAGCAAAATTGTGCTAGGCGAGCACAATCCAGCACAACTTTTGGATTTTTGAAATTCGCGTTTTTTGCAAAGTTATATGGAAAATGGCTAAAAAAGTTAAAATGGCGATTATTTTTATGAACCATTGAAATGAGCACTTTTTGATGTATTACGAAAAAATTGTGCTAGGCGAGCACAATTCAGCACAGTTTTTGGATTTGCAAAAATCGCGATTTTAACAAAATTAGAGCATTTTTTTGAAAAATCGCCAAAATTTTGATTAGCGATTTTCTCGAAAACGGTTTGAGATAGAACTTAGCTTGAAACGGCACAATTGTCTACGCGGCTAGCACAATCCAGCACAACTTTTGTTTTTGCGAAAAAACAAAATGGCAATTCTAGAATTTTTGGCGTTTTTGGGACTTTTACAAAAAGTTGGCGCTTTTTGGAATATGATAGCAAAATTGTGCTAGGCGAGCACAATCCAGCACAACTTTTGGATTTTTGAAATTCGCGTTTTTTGCAAAGTTATATGGAAAATGGCTAAAAAAGTTAAAATGGCGATTATTTTTATGAACCATTGAAATGAGCACTTTTTGATGTATTACGAAAAAATTGTGCTAGGCGAGCACAATTCAGCACAGTTTTTGGATTTGCAAAAATCGCGATTTTAACAAAATTAGAGCATTTTTTTGAAAAATCGCCAAAATTTTGATTAGCGATTTTCTCGAAAACGGTTTGAGATAGAACTTAGCTTGAAACGGCACAATTGTCTACGCGGCTAGCACAATCCAGCACAACTTTTGTTTTTGCGAAAAAACAAAATGGCAATTCTAGAATTTTTGGCGTTTTTGGGACTTTTACAAAAAGTTGGCGCTTTTTGGAATATGATAGCAAAATTGTGCTAGGCGAGCACAATCCAGCACAACTTTTGGATTTTTGAAATTCGCGTTTTTTGCAAAGTTATATGGAAAATGGCTAAAAAAGTTAAAATGGCGATTATTTTTATGAACCATTGAAATGAGCACTTTTTGATGTATTACGAAAAAATTGTGCTAGGCGAGCACAATTCAGCACAGTTTTTGGATTTGCAAAAATCGCGATTTTAACAAAATTAGAGCATTTTTTTGAAAAATCGCCAAAATTTTGATTAGCGATTTTCTCGAAAACGGTTTGAGATAGAACTTAGCTTGAAACGGCACAATTGTCTACGCGGCTAGCACAATCCAGCACAACTTTTGTTTTTGCGAAAAAACAAAATGGCAATTCTAGAATTTTTGGCGTTTTTGGGACTTTTACAAAAAGTTGGCGCTTTTTGGAATATGATAGCAAAATTGTGCTAGGCGAGCACAATCCAGCACAACTTTTGGATTTTTGAAATTCGCGTTTTTTGCAAAGTTATATGGAAAATGGCTAAAAAAGTTAAAATGGCGATTATTTTTATGAACCATTGAAATGAGCACTTTTTGATGTATTACGAAAAAATTGTGCTAGGCGAGCACAATTCAGCACAGTTTTTGGATTTGCAAAAATCGCGATTTTAACAAAATTAGAGCATTTTTTTGAAAAATCGCCAAAATTTTGATTAGCGATTTTCTCGAAAACGGTTTGAGATAGAACTTAGCTTGAAACGGCACAATTGTCTACGCGGCTAGCACAATCCAGCACAACTTTTGTTTTTGCGAAAAAACAAAATGGCAATTCTAGAATTTTTGGCGTTTTTGGGACTTTTACAAAAAGTTGGCGCTTTTTGGAATATGATAGCAAAATTGTGCTAGGCGAGCACAATCCAGCACAACTTTTGGATTTTTGAAATTCGCGTTTTTTGCAAAGTTATATGGAAAATGGCTAAAAAAGTTAAAATGGCGATTATTTTTATGAACCATTGAAATGAGCACTTTTTGATGTATTACGAAAAAATTGTGCTAGGCGAGCACAATTCAGCACAGTTTTTGGATTTGCAAAAATCGCGATTTTAACAAAATTAGAGCATTTTTTTGAAAAATCGCCAAAATTTTGATTAGCGATTTTCTCGAAAACGGTTTGAGATAGAACTTAGCTTGAAACGGCACAATTGTCTACGCGGCTAGCACAATCCAGCACAACTTTTGTTTTTGCGAAAAAACAAAATGGCAATTCTAGAATTTTTGGCGTTTTTGGGACTTTTACAAAAAGTTGGCGCTTTTTGGAATATGATAGCAAAATTGTGCTAGGCGAGCACAATCCAGCACAACTTTTGGATTTTTGAAATTCGCGTTTTTTGCAAAGTTATATGGAAAATGGCTAAAAAAGTTAAAATGGCGATTATTTTTATGAACCATTGAAATGAGCACTTTTTGATGTATTACGAAAAAATTGTGCTAGGCGAGCACAATTCAGCACAGTTTTTGGATTTGCAAAAATCGCGATTTTAACAAAATTAGAGCATTTTTTTGAAAAATCGCCAAAATTTTGATTAGCGATTTTCTCGAAAACGGTTTGAGATAGAACTTAGCTTGAAACGGCACAATTGTCTACGCGGCTAGCACAATCCAGCACAACTTTTGTTTTTGCGAAAAAACAAAATGGCAATTCTAGAATTTTTGGCGTTTTTGGGACTTTTACAAAAAGTTGGCGCTTTTTGGAATATGATAGCAAAATTGTGCTAGGCGAGCACAATCCAGCACAACTTTTGGATTTTTGAAATTCGCGTTTTTTGCAAAGTTATATGGAAAATGGCTAAAAAAGTTAAAATGGCGATTATTTTTATGAACCATTGAAATGAGCACTTTTTGATGTATTACGAAAAAATTGTGCTAGGCGAGCACAATTCAGCACAGTTTTTGGATTTGCAAAAATCGCGATTTTAACAAAATTAGAGCATTTTTTTGAAAAATCGCCAAAATTTTGATTAGCGATTTTCTCGAAAACGGTTTGAGATAGAACTTAGCTTGAAACGGCACAATTGTCTACGCGGCTAGCACAATCCAGCACAACTTTTGTTTTTGCGAAAAAACAAAATGGCAATTCTAGAATTTTTGGCGTTTTTGGGACTTTTACAAAAAGTTGGCGCTTTTTGGAATATGATAGCAAAATTGTGCTAGGCGAGCACAATCCAGCACAACTTTTGGATTTTTGAAATTCGCGTTTTTTGCAAAGTTATATGGAAAATGGCTAAAAAAGTTAAAATGGCGATTATTTTTATGAACCATTGAAATGAGCACTTTTTGATGTATTACGAAAAAATTGTGCTAGGCGAGCACAATTCAGCACAGTTTTTGGATTTGCAAAAATCGCGATTTTAACAAAATTAGAGCATTTTTTTGAAAAATCGCCAACATTTTGATTAGCGATTTTCTCGAAAACGGTTTGAGATAGAACTTAGCTTGAAACGGCACAATAACACCCTCCACTAGAAGAACCTAGCACAACTTTTGCTGCCCAAAAAACCTACAATGAAAATTTCAGCGATTTTTGTTGCGAAAAGTTTTTTCGCTGTATCTCTGTCAATTTTCATTTTTTCGAAAAACTTTTTGCGGCACAATTGGGCACAAATCTAGCACAATTCAGCACAACTTTTGTTTTTGCGAAAAAACAAAATGGCAATTCTAGGATTTTTTCGAAAATAGCGATTTTTTCGAAAACGGATTGAGATAGAACTTTTTTAAAAACGGCACAATTATGTACTCCGCTAGCACAATCCAGCACAACTTTTGTTTTTGCAAAAAAACAAAATGGCAATCCCAGCGATTTTTTTTGGAAAAAAAGTTTTTTCGCTATATCTCGGTCAATTTTCAATTTTTCGAAAAACTTTTTACGGCACAATTGGGCACAAACCTAGCACAATTCAGCACAACTTTTGTTTTTTCGAAATTCGAAAATGGCATTTTCAACATCTGGGACATTCAGCATAGAAGCAAATCGAACAACTTTGCAAATGTTCAATTTCACAATTGACCGTGTTACACAAAGACGATGCGTAACACTTCCTCAATTATTTCTAAGTAGCAAGCGACCTGGCCCGTACCGGCCGGTCGCATTATTCTTTTTGACTAGTTTTGTCGTCTGTAGTAGCTGTTGGCGGCGACACAAGTCAACTCTTAATTGATTTTTTTTCTTCAGAAATAATTTTTCAGTTCGTTTGGGTTTGAAATGAGAAGAAACGAGGCCTTCATGGTTTGTGGATTATGAACAAAACAGCGCATGATAAGGCTTATTTCGTTTATGCAGAAATACTCGCAATGTTGTGTAAACACAGTCCGCATTGTGGGTACATAATACTTCGCAATACAATTTGCGAGGTAGTACTTAAATTTGTGCTTTTTGGTGAATTGTAAAATTCAAAAAAAAAAGATCATATTCTAAGAAATATTTTATTTGGATGGTATCTATACTTGGAATATTTGTTAATTACACCAAGCTCCCTGCTCGCTAATTTGGGGAAGTTTTTATGTATTCCAAATTGCAAAATGGCAAAAAGATTGCGGAAAACATAAATCATCCTTGGGAGTTAAGTTTTTCATTTTGCACATCTTACGGATGCTCGGAATCCTCTGTGATTTAATAATCAATGTACATGCAACTGCACAGTAGTCTGGGTAACGAAAAAAAGTATTACTGGTAGCATGAGAAAATGAAATTTGGAATGTTTTCTTGTGGTTTTATGATATGATTCTTACCTAGCTTCATTGTTTTGATAACACCTCAAATTCTGAGTCATTTTTATTAAAACATTTGGAGATATCTTACGTCTAAAAGTTGTATTTAATTAATTTGACACTACTCCCCCAAAGCATTGTAGACTTTTTCCCATCTATAACGTCGGAATCACTAAAAATTATAAACATACTTGAAGTGAATTGAATAATCTGGCTGATTATACCGTCGTTCTAGGTATAATCAGATGTCTAGCGCAAAATGAGTGTCAGAATGTAAAAGTGTCTGTGGGGAACTGTGGAGTTAGATTTTTATGTATTTTGTACAATAACATATCATTAAAAATGCCTAACACTTGGACTTATGTGATCAAAACATTACATGTCTTATGAAGTTTTAGAGGACATTCAAATAATTACACCATACGATAATTTGTATGATATACCTCAGAAACTATAGGCAAAATGGAGTTTATTAGCGTTTTTAGCTTTTAATTTCCTCATCTCGTTGCCCCTTCACAGGTCTACAAAGTTCCAAAAGAAACATTTTTTCAAAAATTATTTTAAATATTTATTCATACCCTAGGACACTTCAAATTTCATGCCTTATTCTTTATTAGTTTAGAAATAACAACCATTTCCCTCTTAGTTTATTCATATTTTACTTTTTAAGAGGGAAAATTTTAAATGGCTGTTTCTCCTCTTTAATTTGACACTTATACCGATATCATTGGGCGTGGGTAAATATTTAAATATTCACTATTTGTGGTGCAAAGTATTGCCCAATGATCATTTCTTAAACCGGTCGGAGTAATTGTAGAGAATAATACAAAGAAAATTGAAAAAATTCTTATTATATGCTCTCTTTTCCATAAGAAAACGTATAAAATATTTTTGAAGTCGTGGTTATATCCTAATGGAGCACTTGTACTTTGCTTATCTCCAATAGTGGAAAGCAAACTTTTTGGTTGCAATTCAATTTGCAATCCCAGTAAGTAAAGTATACAGCCCTTCAAAAATTCCAATTGAAATCAACATGAATATTGTAGTTCAGAATCCAGACCAGGGCCCCTTCTTGTCTAAGTGAGTCAGATGCAACGTTCTGACTGCCACCACGACCTAGTTTTCAAATTTTCTTTTTTTAAGCAAAACGTGGAGGTAGATCCAGCTAAATTATCAACATGAATACTGTAGTCCAGACTCCCCCTTCTTGTCTAAGTTAGTCAGATGCAAACTTTCTGACTGCCACCACGATCTAGATTTCAAATTTTCTTTTTTGAAGCAAAACGTGGAGTTAGATCCAGCTAAATTATCAACATGAATACTGTAGTCCAGACTCCCCCTTCTTGTCTAAGTGAGTCAGATGCAACGTTCTGACTGCCACCACGACCTAGTTTTCAAATTTTCTTTTTTTAAGCAAAACGTGGAGTTAGATCCAGCTAAATTAGCCTACAATTGCTTGGAAGTTAAAAGGAAATGGAAAATGAGAAACTTTATGGGCTGAATCGTAAATGTAACGCATGTAAAATACCTATCATTGGTTTCTAGAGCGGAAAAAGTCAAATCGCGAACGAATTTGTATTGGAGCCATATCTACATCTGAACCGATTTTCTTCAAATACAAATATAACCGTCCTTGACCTGCAAAAATCATTTGTTACAAGTTTTGTTAGGATCGACAATAATTGCGACCTGTACTGTGATTACAAGAATAAATGGACAGATAGACGGACATATGTAGCTAAATCGATTCAAAAAGTGATTCAAAGTCGATCGGTATAATAAAAAATGGGTCTATTTCGCTTCCTTGTGGATGTTACAAACAAATGCACAAATATATTGATGGACACTTATGGTGGGCGGTAGGTTATACTTTATATATTGTATTTATTATATTATTACGAGTTCTCGCGAACAATAATCAACGTTGGTTATACACCAGATAAGAACAATTGGAATGACCATCTAAGAGTAGAGAAGCTAGGATGAAGTCTACTGATGAACTGTTGAATAACCTTTGAAGTCAATCACATTCTTCAATAAAATGACAAATGAATCAAATATGGAGGGGAAAAAATTTGTCATCGAATACGATATATGCACGGGCTCAAAATATTGGGGACCTTCAAGTGGCCATCTTATCACTTTCGGGAAATGCTGGGCCGAACTGATGAATGACCTTTAAAGTCAATTACTTTAATCTCTAACGTCAATAAAATGAAGGTCCAGAACACTAAATGAAATAATATGGAGGGGAACAAATTTGTCAACGAATACGATACTTACACAGGCTCAAAATATTGGAGACCTTCGAGTGGTCACCCTAACACTTTCGGGAAGCACTGGGTCCAATTGAAGTGATTTATTCAATAGATTAAAAAAAGTTAAAAAGTTTTCGTTCGCATCTTCTTACCTTAGTAGGTTCGCCACCATTTTGACATTTTCACTTGATTTTTTTTCTCTCATATATGATTTTGCACGTCTGTTCCACATATTATTACACTAAATTCTTAACTTTTACACATTTAAACACTTGTATTCACACATTTAAAAAAATTATTAAAAACTGTTAACCACTTGATCACACTGCAGTGATATTTACTCAGTTAACCACTGAACGTACACAGCCATGTCTAAACACACCCAACCACTTTAAATGCATTCAGAGACACCCAATGCTAGAAATTGTATAGTGTAACGGTGAACACATTCAAAAACCAATTTTCGATTAAACGATCAATTACTTTTGGCGTTTGTTATTTTATTTATTTATTTAATGCAAATATAATTTATAGAAAATAATAAAGAAAAATTACTTCGATTTTGTATTAATTAAGAAATATGTATGTAATATTAATGTATGAATGGATATTATATCTTATATTATCTATTATCTGTTTATCACTTGATCACACTACAATAATATTTACTCACTGAACGTACACAGCCATATCTAAACACACCCACCCACTTTAAATGCATTCTGAGACTCCCAGTGCAAGAAATTGTATAGTGTAACGGTAAAAACATTCAAGATCGATTTTCGATTAAATGATCAATTAGTTTTCGTGATTATTATAAATCGAATAATTGAATGTCATTTTCTCCAATATGTTTTGAACTAATAGGGCTGCTTAAAGAAAAACAGCCATAATGTTTTAGTGTTTTTTATTATGAAAGCAGGGGTTGGATTCTGGTTCTGTGAAAACTTTTCACTGAAAAATAATCTGTCATTCATCAGTACAATCTGTGAACATATGAAACGATTTTACATAGTCAGAATCGACTACCATTTTTGGTAGCATTTTTTTAATGGTACCCTAGCATAATCCTAAATCTACATCATCCCTCAAAGGGATGATGTAAACCTGATGTCGTATTTCACAGCATGTGGTGATTGTTATTGGGTGTGGATCCTGTAGTTCGTCAACACCTATCAGAATTATTTGAACTATTCTACATTGGGCCTGATCGATTGGGCTTACTAGTTTACGATTAAGATACTTGATAAGGTGCCATCATTGATACCTAATAGTTTTTCTTAAATGAATCAACCACAAAGCAAGACTAAGCGAGTAGTAAGCTACTTTCTTGTTAAGCGAGTAAATTCCATATAAAAATTAGGCAAGTAAGCCCAATCGAACAACCCTATTATATACAATGTAGTATGTTGACTCTGTGACCAAGATGGTCATGTCAGTTTTTAATAATTTATTAGTACTTATTATTTTAATCTTAGATTTGAACGGATATTTTTCAATTTTTTGTCAGAACCACTAAATTAGGCTTTTGAAATATAAAAATCGATTATCGACTAAAACTGTAATCGATTTATCATTCATATGTTGACGTTCACACCACGACAGAAAACGCAACAAACGAATAAGAAGACTACACAAAACGGCAACAACTCTGAGTGGCGTATTCACAATTAGGGTTTTTACATGATGTCCTTAACTGTCATATTTGTCATATGTACTGCTTGATTCGCATGGTGTAAATATGTTGGTGGTATTCTTCTCACAAAAATGTCTATGTGAGTTTATCAACTCCAACTGTGTGAAATTAAATATTGTATTTTATTATTTTTTATTTTATTACTTTGCATGACAAGGACAAATTTTCCCACAAATATTCAATTATTTAAACATTTTTAAGCAAGAATCAATCAATTCAATAAATCTTCATGTGTAAACATCCCCAATAAGTACATAAGTAAATGTACGTAAGTGTCACCGCCGTATATACAGTAATTGTACCAAAAATAGTACAATTGTACCAACTTTTGCATCCCTGATATATATTATTATGATATGCTTGTTCTTCTTTCCATTTGTGTGAAAACGAAAACACATGTGCTTCCATAATTCTAAGGAATTCATCGAAAACATTAACAATATTTAGGAAATCCTTGGTACAATCTGGTGATTGAAACGAGTAAATATGGCGGATCATGTATTCCATCGGCCGGGGCCACTAAAACAGGCCAACAAAACCCATAAAACGGGCAGACATCGTTCGAAGGGTGCCATCGACAATGCGCTGAAAGGTAAGATGAGATTTTCATGGCAGCAAATATAAAAATTTTCAATAAAAACTCCATAAAATTCCAGGCAAGGTCTCGAATGTAGCGATATCCCACAAACACAAGCAAATTCAACGCCGGGAACAAAGGCGTAACCAAATGAATCAGGTTGGTAGAGAACATGTAGGTCGTTCAGAAAGTCATTAAATGTTCTTTTGTTCCTATTTTCAATTTAGGTGCGCAAGAACAAGCGTGAAGAGGCGCTGGCTGTGAAGCGACAACTTGGTGGTCAAAACACTGCTCCCTTTTTGGTTTGCATTCTTCCCATGCACTTGCAAGTTGATCCCCGTTCGGCTTTGGCCATTTTGGAGAGCTGCGATGAAGAGGCTGTGGTAGAACGTACAGCCTCGGGAGTGACTTATATCAATCTGCCACGTTTCAAGCAAAGGTTTGCCTTTATTATACCCCCAGTCGGTCGTGGTAATGAACTCGCTGTATTGGATTACCTGAAAGTGTGCGACACTACGCTGATGTTGACCTCAGCCGCTATGGGCGAAGATGATGTTTTCGATAAATGGGGCCATCGTATTTTCAATATGATCACAGCCCAAAGTATTCCCACTCCTGTAGTGGCTCTAATGGACTTGGAATCGCTGAATCCCAAGCGCCGGGGTAGCGCCAAGGCAGCAGCCCAGAAATTCATCTCGAAGCTTTTGCCAAAAGAGAAAATAATGCAATTGGATACGAATCCCGAAGGTGGGACCTTTTCTTTTATAGCAGTGACAATACTTATATGCGTCTTTCACTTCCCTTTTAGGTCTTAATGTCATGCGTCGTATTGGTGGTCAAAAGAAAAGCTTGGTCTATAATCGCAGCAACCGTCCTCATCTTTTTGGCGATCATGTCGAATTCATTCCCAATCCAAATCCTTCGGAAGATGAGGGTACACTTAAAGTCACCGGCTTTCTGCGTGGTACTCCTTTAGATGTCAATGGTTTGGTACATATCGCCGGTTTGGGTGATTTCCAAATGTCGGAAATCTATGCACCTCAAGACCCTTACAAGCTGGATAAATCTCGTAATGTGGACATGCTACCTGATATACGCATTGTGGCCAAAGCGGACCCAGCCAAGCAAACATCACTGCAAAGTGAAAATGTGCCCGATCCAATGGACGCTGAACAAACATGGCCCACCGAAGAGGAAATTGTCGAGTCTCAAAAGGAAACTAAGAAAATGAAACTTATTAAACGTGTACCCAAGGGTTACAGTGCCTATCAGGCGGCTTGGATACCCGAAGTTGAAGAGGTACAGGCTGATAATGAGGATGGCGATGACGATGATATGGATGATGATGATGGCGATAGTGACGGAGACGAAGATGACGACGAGAATGACGAATTTATGTCCTGTGAAAACAAATCTTTCGATGGCGAATATGAACAACACGATTCCGATACCGAGGAATATGTTGATTCGGCCTCTGTATCAGATGCGGCCATCAACGATGAAAAATATGATCAGCAAATGGATTTCCACGAAGAAAGAGAAACCATGAGAAAGATCAAAGAGGCTCGCCTTGATGAAATGTGGCCCGATGAAATTGACACTCCCTTAGATATTCCAGCCCGAACAAGATTCCAAAAGTTCCGAGGACTGGAATCATTTAGGTGTGTTTTAAGTTATTTGGAATATTGTTGGAAAAATTGAACTAATCTTTCGTTTTTCTATCTATAGAACGTCACCATGGGATCCCAAAGAAAATCTTCCTAGTGATTATGCTCGCATCTATCAATTCCAGAACTTTGATCGCACCAAGAGACGCATTATTAACGAAGCCAAGGAAATCGATGGTGCTGTGGTAAGTTTGCGGCTCTCACTTCATTTTAGAAACATAAATTATCTGGAATAATTTTGCTTACAGCCTGGTTGGTATATAACCATAATTGTGGCCAATGTGCCTGCTACCAAATGGAATGCCTTCAAATCGGCCCAACTTACCGACAATGTTATTGTTTATGGTCTCTTGCCGCATGAACATCAAATGTCTGTAATGAATGTGGTGCTAAAGAGAATGCCAGACTCGGAAGTGCCCATAAAATCCAAGGAAAGGCTGATCATACAATGCGGCTATCGCAGATTTGTGGTAAATCCTATCTTCAGTCAACACACAAATGGTGATAAACACAAGGTAATAAATTAATGTCTGTTTTGGTTTGTTGTTTTTAATGCTCCCATTTCCTTTCAGTTCGAACGTTATTTCAGACCTCACACAACGGTGTGTGCCACATTTTATGCTCCCATACAATTCCCTCCCGCACCCATATTGGCTTTCAAAACCAATCCTGACTCGACATTGGCTTTGGTGGCCCGCGGCTGCTTGTTGTCCTGCAACCCCGATCGCATTGTCCTGAAACGTGTTGTTCTCAGTGGTCATCCGGTGCGCATCAATCGTAAATCTGCCACCATTCGTTACATGTTCTTCAACAAGGAAGACGTTGATTACTTTAGGCCCGTTAAACTACGCACCAAATGTGGCCGTATGGGCCATGTCAAAGAATCTTTGGGCACGCATGGTCACATGAAGTGCTACTTCGATGGCCAGCTTAAATCGTACGACACAGCCTTTATGTATTTGTTCAAGCGAGTGTATCCCAAGTGGACTTACGACGAGTGCCTGATAACGTGTGACGACGTGGAAAAGAAGGAGCAGGGAGATGAAGCTATGCAGGAGTAGGAGTGAAGTGGGTGAACAAAGAACTAGCGAAAATTGTGCGAATTACATTGTTTACTAATGTATAAAGAAATGAGAGTGTATTTTTTTAAAGTTAAATTTATTAAAAGATAAACAATAATACTTAAAACTATTGTTAAAAAAAAACTTAAACAAATTAGTGGTATGCTTACATTGAGGGAGGATTAACTCCGTTCCTCTATTAGCTACAAAAATCTAATTACAATTAGGCAATACTTAAAGATTTCTGAAAATAATATCGAATGGGATGTGAGTTAATGTGCCTCTGCCTCAGAGTAAACAAGTCAAGCCTCTTTCGTTTTTATTGTATGTATAATATTTTCCTAGACCTTCCACTTATTCAAAAAGGGATTAATAACTTTTGCTACTTTATCGGGTTCATTGAGATGGACATGATGTGTGCCCTCCAATTCGTGATATTCGAAATTTGGTTTTTGCTGCAGTATTGCTAGGACTTCGTCGTAGTATTCTTTTCGTTCG
The DNA here is from genome assembly GCA_947397865.1 of Polietes domitor. NCBI lineage: Eukaryota > Metazoa > Arthropoda > Insecta > Diptera > Muscidae > Polietes > Polietes domitor. The sequence goes on along the minus strand of OX377621.1, from coordinate 33,621,459 downwards.
TAGTAGGGAGCCTGCATGGCTTTTATAAACATATGCGGGCATTTTATTCTACGTGCCATTTCCACGGGCACATCCTGGGAGAAGGCGTAGAACATGGAAGTCTTTAAACGACTGTCCCTCGAGAAATAGTATTTGTGTGGTTCATGTTCAGAGGGTTTTATATTTCGTTTTAGGAGGAACTTGCAAGCCTCCATGTCCACCGATTTACTGGTGCCCACATGCAGGCGTTCCACCAATTGATCCCATTCGTATGAGGGTGGTTCACTTTTATTGCGCATTCTTCGTTCCGCTATTAAACTGCCATCTAAGCGTTCGGTTAAGTTTTCGATAATTTTTTCGGCCGATCTCGTCAAAGGTTTTAGCACATCCAGACCAATCAAGAGATCAACTTTTTCGGGGAATAAAGCGGCAAAGACAAATGAATTTATCGAACTCATCGAGTGGGCCATTATGGAAATCTTCTCCCATTTGTATTCATCCATCAGGCGGTTAATTAAAGCTACATAATCCATGGAATGATAATGTATACCATCCGGCAGCCAAGAAGACAGACCATGACCGGGCATATCGAGCGCCACAAAGGACATATCGCGAGGCAGTAAGGGCGCCAACGTATCAAAAGTCCCCGCATTGTCCTGCCAACCATGAAGTCCTACCAAAGGTTTCTCGTGTTTCGGGCCATACCATTTGCCAGCTATATGGCCCCAAGGGACGGGTATTTGTATTTCTTCAAACTGAAAAGAATGGGAATATGAATGACTGATTTCCGTGTATTTTGTGTTCATGTAAACAACTTACATCTCGTGTGGCATACTGGATCTTCTTTGGTTCACTGTTCATAGATATGAAGGAATTCTTTCTCGCTTGTTGACTAAACGATCTGACAAAGCTCAACAAATGCGTCTTACTGAGTGCAGTCATATTGGACTGTAATTGATTAAAGAAAGATGATATTTGTTATTGTTGTGTGGTGATGAGATGGCTTGATACATAAATAAAATAGTCGGTAAATACAGAAAAATTGATTTCAGTTGAGGTAAAGTTTTTCTTTCAAATGGGCGGGTATTTTTTCGAATGAATTACCACAGTCTAAAGAACTTTTTTCTATCGTGAATATTCACTTATTATTTGGCTTGAAGCTGAAATAAGAAAAATTGTTCTTATTTAAAAATACGGAGACATTTTTATTATAGAAAAATTCGGAAAAGTGTTTATTATAGAAAAATGCGAAGAAATTTTTATTATTAAAAAATGCGAAAAAAAATTTTATTATAGAAAAATTGGGAGGTGTTTCTTATTGGAAAAATTCTGTTAAATTGTTTTAACAGGAAAAAATCGAAGCAATTTTTTTTAGATATTTTTCTAAAAAAATTTTTAAGCAGAATTCGGAAAAAATTTTTTTATAGAAGAATTGGGAGTATTTTTTACAATAGTAAAAATTTGAAGAATTTTTATAGATAAGTTCGAAGAATTTTTCTTATAGAAAAGTTCGAAGAAATTTTTCTTATAGAAAAGTACAAAGAAACTTTTGTTATAGAAAAGTTGGAAGAATTTTTCATAGAAGAATTATTTCTTATAGAAAAGTTTAAAGAATTTTTTTTATAGAAAAGTTTGAAGAATTTTTTCATAGAAAAATTCGAAGAAATATTTCTTATAGAAAAGTTCCGAGAAATGTTTTTTTTTGAAGAAAAATTCGAAGAATTTTTTTTATAGGAAAGCTCGAAGAAATTTTATTATAGAAAAGTTCGAAGAAATTTTTGTTATAGATAAGTTCGAAGAATTTTTTTAAAAAAGTTCGACGAAATTTTTCTTATAGACAAGTTCAAAGAATTTTTCTTATAGAAAAGTTCGAAGAATTTTGTATAGAAAAAATGCGGAATTTTTTTAAAGAATAGTTGGTGGAATTTTTTTTAAAGAAAAATTGGTGGAATTTTTCTTAAAGGAAGATTCGTAAAAATGTTTTAAAAAATCGGAATATTCTTCGTACAGAAAAAATTCAAAGAAATTTTTCTTAAAGAAAAATTTGAAGAAATATTTCTTATAAAAAGTTCCTAGAAATGTTTTTTTTGAAGTAAAATTCGAAGAATTTTTTTATAGATAAGTTCGAAGAATTTTTCTTATAGAAAAGCTCGAAGAAATTTTTTATAGAAAAGTTCGAAGAAATTTTTGTTATAGATAAGTTCGAAGAATTTTTGTTAGAAAAGTTCGACGAAATTTTTCTTATAGACAAGTTCAAAGAATGTTTTATGGAAAAGATCGAAGGAATTTTTCTTATAGAAAAGTTCGAAGAATTTTCTTTATAGAAAAGTACTAAGAAATTTTTCTTATAGTAAAGTTTTTTTATAGAAAAGTTCGAAGATTTTTTATAGAAAAAATGCGGATTTTTTTATAGAAAAATTGCGGAATTTTTTTAAAGAAAAATTGGTGGAATTTTTCTTAAAGGAAGATTAGTAAAAATGTTTTAAAAAATCGGAAAACTCTTCGTATAGAAAAAATTCAAAGAAATTTTTCTTAAAGAAAAATTCGAAGAAATATTTCTTATAGAAAAGAAATATATAAAAATATCGGAGAAATGTTTTTTTTTTGAAGAAAAATTCGGATAAATTTTTCTCATAGAAAAAATCCGAAAACTTTTTCTCATAAAAAATTCTGATATATACTTCCTATAGGCAAGTTAAAAAAATCGAAGATATATAGAAAAATTCGCGGAAAATTTTCGCATGCAGTACGAAAAATTACGTCGAAGTTAGTTATAAAAAATTCTGAGGTTTTTTCATATAGAAATATTTGTACACATTTTTCTTATGAAAACTTTCGTAGACATTTTTCTTATAACAAAATTCTGAACTTTGTTTCCTATAAGATACATTGGCCTCTTATAGAAGTATATGATCATATACTTTTCACAGAATAAATAATTTTCTGTTGATACTACTTCTCGTATTCTGAGATTCTATGGAATACAATATTCTCAGATATTACAAAATAATTGCATAAAATTACATACATAGTGCGAGACATTACCCCGAATTCTCATGCTGAAAGCGGCATTGCATTTTTACAATTTGCAGGGATTTTTAATATAGAAACATTTCTCTTATAAAAAATTTCGTAGATATATTTCCTATAGAATAATTTGGAGTCACTTTTTTATCAAAATTCTCACATTTTATGACAAAGTTCTGAAATTCCCGAGACTTGCAATCGCTTTAAAATTGTTTACAGAAAAAATGCGAATGATATGACCATATACTTTTCACAGAATAAACAATTTTCTGTTAATACTACTTCTCGGATTCTGAGATTCTGTGGATATTCTCAAATATTACAAAATAATTACATAAAATTATCTATTAAATAGTACGAGACATTTCCCCGAATTCTCGTAATGAAAAACGACATTGCACGCTTATAGTTTAGTCGTAATTAAAATCATTATTTCTTAGAAAATATCAACATTTTTCTCAGTCATTAGCATCTGCGTTTTTCTTGTCTGTGCATGTGATAGCAGTCATGATGAATAAAATTTATAATTTCATATCAAAAATGACTAGACGATTTCCATTCATTTTTTTGCACGTTGGCCTTGATCTAACTGATAAGGAATGAAGTCTGGTGGTGTCTAGGATTAAATATAACTTACACTTTTAAATTTATATCCTGAGTAAAATTTCTTATAATTAACACAAACACAGCACAACCTTCTCTTGTAGGAAAACACAACACTTTACACTTCACTTAACAAACTATTTACAAATTACACAATTTTTATGCAAAATTTCATTTGACGTCACTGTTGGTAACAGATGTATTATCCGCAATAGAAGCCTTGACTCTTGACAATGCATCAATGACTTCATCCACAACGATGTCTGATTATTTATTTGAGACGTCCAAGTTTTGGCGATGGACTTTGCCCTTTTATCTGGAATCTATTAGTTCGTATGTTGTTATGTCTATTACTGTGAATTCACGACGTATTGTGTATTGTTTTGCTTAAACAAATATGTGAGACATATTTTATAATTAATAGCAACTGAATAAATATTCCCTGTTAGTCAGCTGTATGAACATGTGTTATGTTCAGTATTGCCAATACAACGAGAATATTGATTCTTGATAGACTTAAATACGGTCGTACGACGTGAACGCACTTAAAACCGCTGATCATTAAGTGCTATTTACACTTTAAAATTAAAGAAAACAGATTATGACAAAAACATAGCATATTCCTTATGCCGAGTTTTTGGGCGGGTATTAAATACCTCCTGTAGATAAATGACAGAAAACATGTGTCTGTTCATTGATGTAACATATTTTGCCAATGATTTAAATCTAACCCTAGTTCCACAATGTCTGATTATAGCTAACAAACAGTTATATATGTCAAACTCCATTCAAACTGACAGTTAGGTCTAACATAAAGTCAATTAGATATTGTGAAAATTGAGGTTAAAGTTAAAAAACCACCCATTATGTTCAGTTTTTCAGTCAGAGATCGTCTCATAGTTAGGTTTAAACCACTGAGAACACATGTAAGAACATGTTAGCAGTGGTTTAAACCCAACTAATAGTCAGATATCATCTCTAATAGCCTTGTCACACTGCATGCCAAATCTAGCAGAAATGACAATAGGTCGATTTACAAATATCAGATCCCATATAAATTTGACATTTGAAAATCGACCTTATGTCATTTGTGCTATATTTCGCATGCAGTGTGACAAGGCTATTAGAGATGATCTCTGACTGAAAAACTGGGCATTATTGTACCATGTTTCTATCTGTACTATTTCGGTATTTAAATACCTCATTTAGTTAAATGACTGAAAACATATATTTTTTATTTATTTTGTGTTACATTTAATTTGTATATTTAATTTATTCGAAAATAAAGTACATTGAAAAAATACCAATATCACAAAAAGAAAATTTACACAGTTTTTCTGCATAACTGGCTAAAATAACACAGTAAAAACATGCATCTCAAAAGTATGCGTCAACAAGTTGAAATAGTTTTAAATTTGCAAACAGCAAAAGTCTGGAAATGGAAAATCCACTTGCAAATAACCAATATGGGTTCAGAAAGGGCTGTGGAACTGAGGAAGCTGTAGTAAATGTTGTCACCTTCTGGTGTGGGAGGCATGTATTAGGATTTCACAAAGGTGGTAGGTTGGTTGAATTGGTGGATTACACAATTCTAATTGAAAAACTAAGTTTTTTAAGTTTATTTTATGACTTATGTGTCTAGAGCTTGTTTTTTAAGTTATTTTGTCAAAATTTATTTGAACGGCATAAATAACATTGGACAGATAATTTATGTGCACTTTATCCATATAAACAACACATATTGTTAAAATCGGTTGTGGAGCTCGACGCATAACAAAATTGATTTTAAACCCAGACAAAACAAAATTTATTTGTTTAAAGCCCCAGACAAATAAAAACCACAACTGTATTATTGAGTTGAATGGAAGAATTCGCCACTGTAAAATACTTGGGAGTACATTTAAATGACATAAAAGCCTAATAGCTAATTCATATACAGGTTACATTTATGGTTAAACGATTTTTTGCCAATATATTGGTTGTAATATTGGATACCATACAATTCAATTTCGACAGAGCCAGCATAACTTCAATACCAGACATGGGTCAGATCTTCGTATGAGTAAATGCCGTTTGGTAACCACGAAACAGTGAGTTCATTACAAAGGTAATTTGAAATAAGAAAGTAATAATTTGCCAAAATTCTTAAGAAATTCTGATTCAATTTCACTTTTTAAAACAATATCGAAACAGTATTTGTTGTTATGGTCTTGTCACACATATAAAGTCGATTTTCAAATGTCAAATTTGTATGGGATCTGACATTTGCAAAACGACCTGTTACAAGGCTATTAGAAAACATTGAAATGCTTCTAATTGGTCGGACGGATAATATTATAAGCAGACTTGTAAAAATAGACTCATATGTCTTTTCCTATAAACGAACTAAACAATTGGAACTGCCAGTTTTATTTTGAAAAATTCGAAGTCCTATCCTCGCTAACGACACCCTGCACTACCATTGCAAAATAAACCGATTATGTCAAAGCGTAAGCAGAAAAGGCGTTTGTGCTATGCTAAAAACTGTTTTAATTAACTGGAAATATATTGGAAATCTGTTTCCTTTAGTTACAAATAAAAATTTAATATTATTGGCAGCGAAGGCATGTGTTGGAAACAGATCGAAGTACGTTACTGCAAAAAGACGGTCAATCATGAGAGGCGTAAACAGACACGTACACAGGACGTCTTCGGATTGTTCGAGCAGAAACTGGTACCTGTAATTGTTCAGTTCGGTTATAGGAAAAGATATATGAGTCTATTTTTACAAGCCTGCTCATAATATTGTCCGTTCGACCACTTATCTTGGGCGGCCAATCACTGCGGTGTCGAACAGCAATTTTTTATTTCTTTTAAAAAAAAATAGCAAAAATGCGAAATATTGAATTTTTGTGAACATTATATTTCTGGGCAATGTCTTTGTGTTCTATTCCGCAAAAATAAGATCCGAATGTCATTTCAATAGAAACTCTATCTTAACTTCAATAGAAAAAATAACAAAATAAAAATTAATCTATATATAGGGTGTTTTTTATTGAGGTATAGAACTTCGAATTGAAATAAAACACAAGAAAATCGTTTTAATGTCCATCATTTTGGCTTTATTGGAAGGATAATTTTATGCCATTAATGTTTAAATATGATTTCGGGCATGTGGCCGCCGCGGCTGGCTCGAATATAGCCAATTCTACAGGTCCAATTTTCCAAAGCTCCAATTGCTGTACACGGTGGCGAATCGATTCATTCGGGTCCTCTTCAACACTTTGCTCTACAGCGGCAATTGTTTCTTCGGTGCGCACTGTTCGACGTCTCTGCGGATGCGTATTATCACATAGAGTAAACGTAGTGCGAAAACGATCCATGGTTAACCGAATTAATTGCTCTGATGGACGATTATGTCGATAAAATGGACGGAGCTTGCGGTGAACTTCGCGAACTGAACCATTACTTTCGAAATAAATTTGCACGATTTGCAAGCGTTGTTCTTTTGTCAACCTGTTCATGATGAAATGGCAAACCAAACTAAATATTAATCACTTGACAGCTGACAAAATGGCCGCCAGTTAAAAAAGTGATGCCAACTTAAAGTTCTATACCCCAATAAAAAACACCCTTTATATAAAAGAAAGTGTACGAAGCGATGTAATCCCATAACTCGAGATCGGCCAAACCGATTTTGATGATGTGTACTTTGTTGGAAAGGTATTTTCTCAGCACGGGTTTTAAAAAAAATGGAAATTTGGATTTTCATTTTGTGGGCGGAGTGGGCGTGGCAATATTGTTGTTGGGAGCTAGAAGGCTGCAAATTGGTACATATACTACTGACCACGAAAATGATAAATATCATGCCGAAATTTGGATTTTCATTTTGTGGGCGTGGCAATAGTGTTTTTGAGAGCTAGAAGGCTGAATATTGGTACATATATTACTGACCACGAGAAACATCAATTTGATGCCAATATTTGGAATTTCGTTTTGTGGGCAAAGTTGGCAAATAAATAAATAAATAATAAATAGTGTTTTTTAGGTAGAATGCTGAAAATTGTAACGTATATATTACTGATCATTACAAAGATGAATTTGATGGCGTATTTTGGATTTTCATTTTGTGGGTGGAGTGGGCGTGGCAAAAGTGTTATTGAGAGCTAGAAGGCTGAAAATTGGAACGTAATTTAACCATTTGGTTTTTTTTGCCTGGCGAAGCGGGCGGGGTTCAGCTAGTATTCTTATAAATTTCTTTACACAGGCTTATTAGACAAATCGAAATAAATTTAAAAAATTACGTTAAACAACAGAATTGTCGAGTTGCATATGTTTTGTCCACACCAATTTTTTAATTATCAACAAAAATGCCGATAAAAAAATAATTGAATATGTGAATTTTGTTAATTATTTGAAATCTTAATACTGTATTAATATTTATTTAAATAACATTGTTTTCTTTGTGATTCAAATTTACAAACTTACAGACCCTATTTTGTATATAATTTTAAAATAAATTATTTTAACTTTGTTTATAATAAAATAAATAAATAAATGAGATATTTAAATACTCAAACAAAAGCTGTGCTTTTTTATTCAATTCTCTTTAGAGTGAGTTTGCACAAATATTTGGTTTTCTATTAACATCTTCTTTGTGCATGTATTTCTGGTGTCTAATCTACCATTTATGTTCCAATAAGGCAATTTCATTAAATTGGAATCTGTATGGAATCTGTCTGCGTTTCAGTGTTGCCAGATTCAAAGTTAGAGAATTCCCAATAAGATTAATTTCCAATGTGAATATATGTAGCAAATTTCTATTCCAATATAGGTACTCGTAACCGGTCGTTTTTATTTGAATTTGAAATGCATCATTTGACGTCGGCACAAATTTAAATACCCCTGCTTTGATAATTCAACAACAATCCCTCGCAATATAATCCCCTTGACAACGAATAAATATCCGTTAAAATGGGAATGTTTACGGCCGCATGGGCAACTCCCGTTGGAATCTGTTTGTGTACGACGTTTCGACGTTTTGCTTGAAGTTGTTTTTATTTGCCAACTGTGTTGTGCGGGACATACATACATTCACTCTACTCACTCAGCAATACACGGATGAGAGATATACAACATTTTTTTGTGTGTGTGTGACGTACTAAGTGAAAAAGGAAGAAAAATCTTTTAAGAGAAAAAAGGTTCAAATGAAAATAGCTGTTAGCTGTTAGATACTAGGTTACAAGAAACCAGAAAAATAGTATCGCATATTCCAAAAATAAACCTAAAGAATGGTATAAGAAACGAAACGCAAATTAACGGACGAACAAACAAACAAAAATTTAATCGATAAAAGAACGTAAGAAAACGAAAAAAAAAAAAATAAAATGTAAAAGTGTTAAAAGCGAAACAGAACGGAAAATTCTTCTCAAGCAACACCATCCATTTGTCGTCGACGTCGTCGTAGTGGTATTAGTAGTAGTAGTAGCAACAGCAGGCAGCAATACGGAATTAAGGAATTTATAATAAGCTCAAAGTGATTTTCTAACGGTACTAGGACGACGTTTGGTGGTGGAAGGAAGCAGCAGAGGGTGAGCGCATAGCTGTGTGCCCGTGTGCAGAGGAAGGAAGAGGATACAAATACGAGAGGAACGAACGAACGAAACGAAAACACAAAATGCCGTTGTTTGGCAAAAAGGATTCGGCCAAAAAGACCAAATCGAAGGAATTCATCAAGGAACTCAACAAAACCATACCCATTGAGGATAAATACAATCTGCATGGCCTGCTGGGTACGGGTGCCTTCTCCGAGGTGCGATTGGCCGAGAGCAAAGACAATCCGGGTCAACATTTTGCGGTGAAAATAATCGATAAGAAGGCCTTAAAGGGCAAAGAGGAATCGTTGGAGAATGAGATCCGGGTGTTGCGTCGCTTCAGTGCCAATCACCACAACAATGATACGGCGGCCGAAACCAGAACTGGTGATCGTCTGACACATCCCAACATAGTGCAGCTGTACGAGACGTATGAGGATAAAACGAAAATCTATTTGGTTATGGAATTGGTGACCGGAGGTGAACTGTTCGATCGCATTGTGGAGAAGGGGTCCTACACAGAGAAAGATGCCTCTGACTTAATACGACAAATCCTGGAGGCTGTCGATTATATGCACGAACAGGGTGTTGTCCATCGAGACTTGAAGCCAGAAAATCTGCTTTTCTATAGTCCCGACGATGACAGCAAAATCATGATTAGCGATTTTGGCCTATCGAAAATGGAAGATTCCGGCATCATGGCCACGGCCTGCGGCACACCGGGCTATGTGGCTCCCGAGGTTTTGGCCCAGCGGCCGTATGGCAAAGCCGTGGACATTTGGAGTATAGGCGTAATTTCCTACATCCTGTTATGTGGCTATCCGCCATTCTATGACGAGAATGATGCCAATCTATTTGCCCAGATACTTAAGGGCGAATTTGAATTCGATTCGCCCTACTGGGATGACATCAGCGACTCCGCCAAAGATTTCATACGCCATCTGATGTGTGTGTCGGTCGAGAAGCGCTTCACCTGCAAACAGGCCTTGGCTCATCCCTGGATCTCGGGCAATGCCGCAGGCAATAAAAATATTCATGCTACGGTTTCAGAGCAACTCAAAAAGAATTTCGCCAAGTCACGATGGAAGCAGGCCTACTTGGCAGCCACGGTCATACGACAAATGCAGCGTATGGCTTTAAGTAGTAGTAACAGCTCGGGAGAGAGCAGGTCGAATCTGCTCAGGGACACGAAATTGTCACAAGACAATTTGGGTGTTGGCGGTAGCGGCGGCGCAGCAGGTGGTGATACAGAAATGTCCCATAATGCCAGTAGTTCATCAAACCTCTTAAATAAGGCGCCCTCAAACCGTACCACATCGTCATCGAATGTCGAGAGCCAAAGAATCTCATCATCGTCGTCGTCGTCCTCGAATGCAGCGGCTTCAGCCATTTCTTGCCACAATGGCAGTAATAATCAATCAAACAAGTAAATATTGAAAAAGTTATTTAACTAACAACAACAAAAACAAAAAACTACAACCAGCACATTTAAGAAAACAAAACAATTTAAGAAAAAAGGTGATGTCAACAAAATATTATATATTATATACATACATACAAACATACATATTATAACTATTATTTTAGGAAAATCAAATCGAATCAGTAACTGCACTTATATATTTTGAAATCTTAAAAAAGAGGAAAAAACCAAAAAAAAAAGAAAATTTAACGTTTTTTAAAAATCAAATCAAATTCTTATTAAGGGCTTAAGTAAAAACAAAAGAAAACAACAAAACAAAGCAAAACTAAACAAAGTCGTATTGAAAATCAGGGTGAGGAGTTCGGTTTTTTATTTGCATTAAATTAAATTTTACAATTGTGAGTTATAGGCATAAATTCCAGATTAGATTAATTAACAAATACACACAATTACTCTCTGCTGGCTTCAGAATTTGTATAAAGTGCGGGCATTAAAATCGTTCCATATGTTGGAGTAAAACCACTGGTTGCTTTTTCCAACAGCAATTATTTTGTACTATAAAAAAATAATTATGAATTGCGGACTATTTAAATGATGATTAATATTTTGAAATTTCGGACTACAAAGTGAAATGTACTTGAATTTGCGAGCAAGTCAGCACGTCGAGCTGGGTAGACAAATAATGGAAGATAAGAAGGCCAGAGACTTTATAAATCATTTTCTTAAATAGATCAACAAGAAAAATCTGGCAGCTAAACTAAAAGAGTACTTTCTTGTTAAGCGACTACATTCCATACAAAAATTAAGCTAGTAAGCTCTATCGAACAGGCCTATTCTCAACCGAACGACTAATTAGTCTTATGTTTCCAAAAATAAGGCTGTTTTTCTTTAAGACTGGATAACTAAGCTGCGATAAGAAAAAACCTAAATAAAAAGTTAAAATTTCACTCAAAATTAAAATTTATTTTTTAAAATTATCGCTAACAGCTATATAAATGTGTATATGAAAACAAATTTTGAAAAAATATTTTATATTAAAAATATTGGACTTAGCCTGGATAATTAATTATGCAGTGTAAGTCAAATTTATGGTTATCGAGGCTAAGTCCAAAAAAGTCAACACAAACTATTTTTTTTTTTTGAAAATCTCTTTTGATACAAATATTTATATTGTAGTTGGTGACAATGTGAAAAAAATATTTTTTTAGTTTGAGCAAAAAATTAAATTTTAATTAACGTTTTTGTTATCGCAGCTTGTTATCCCGGCTTAAAGAAAAACAGCCTTAATAATATCTAAAGGATGCTTTTCTTCATGTAATGTCTTATGATGACAATATCGCACTATGTAATATGAATAATGCACATCCAGTTTTTGTAAAATGTTTTCTTCTCTAGACAAAAGAATTGTCTAAATTATAGACGCCATAAAAATGTGTCTTGAAAGTCACACAAGTGGTTTCTCCCAGACATGCTATGTCAAAGAAAGTCGAATTTAATAGTGTATTTAATTTAGACGTTTCGTTCGTCTAGAGACGAAAATATTTTACAAAAATTGGAGGTTTGACCTTATGATCTTAAACAAAAATGAAAAACTTTCAGACAGTAAACAATTTTTCATAATTCAAAACGCCATATAAATACGCGCGAAAGTTGATATCTATTCACATGCATTCCCATTTATCTTTCTACTTCAGATAGAGGAAATCAGCAACAAGTAGTCGAATTAACGGCCTTTTTTTAATTTCCAATTCAAAAGGCCAAAAATACAAAAAAAAATAAATTCATTCCAACTAATATTCCAATATTTTAAGTACGCTACTATCTTCATGTCGTCACGTGAAATGCAAAAGAGAGTAACATCAATTTTCACAATTTTACAAGAGGAGTAAAAAACCTAATATGAAAACTAGAATTGAGCAGACTACTTTCAAAATACAAAAATTCAATTAGATGATAAAGTAGTACGCGTTCCACCGTTGAATCGAAAAAAAATGTGAACTACAAAGTAAAAACAGCTATGTTTTAATAATCATTTTGAATTTTGTTAATAAAATCGCCATTTTTAGAAATAGAAATTATGCGAGGATGTGTATTTTGGCATAATCTACTATATATATTCAATCATTCGGCCCCTTTCTGTCTTTAGCATATTTTCAGTATTCAGTCAGTATATTTTGTTTTGATTGTTGATTTCAAAATATTGCAATTCTATTTAAATGAATATTCTCTTCATTCGCTCTTGAAAAAACTCAATTTTTATGATGTTCCGTGACGATATGTCTTCTATTTTTGTAAACAAAACTAAGAACATTTTGACGCCTCCAAACATTGGTATGCATGCTAAGTTGACTTAGCATGTTTTCAAGTTACTGAAAGTCCCTAAGAAATGTTTGAAAATGAATGTTCATGAAAGAATTTTTGTATTTTTTATTTCCTATAAAATTCAACCAATAAAATTCATTTTGGGAAAATTTTGTGGGCCAGTAAAAACGAATAATATGCAAATAATGTTCCCTTTAATCAACGACATTAAAGCCAAGAAATAATAAAAATTCAACAAGTTAGGAACCGCCGTCCTGTGTTTAACGAGCCAAAAAAATGTAAAAAGAAATTTGTGTCCCCTTTTATTTGGAATATGGCGAAATGACTGATATATTTTTGTGTGAATAAAAGTAGTCTGAACTATGAAATATCGCGAAACACAAATTCGACGTGACAGAAATCCTAAATGAAAACCACCTAAAGAGCTTTGAGTTTAAAGACCAGGCAACAACAACCCCCCAATGAACAAAAGGTCCCTCCTCCTCTTACACGTTCGTAAAGTTAAAAACGCATTACTGACACATTCTTTGTTGCTGCTCTTGCCGCCCGCCAGAAATGAATGCCGCCGAGTGCTGACGACGACGACGACAACGGCCATAATATTTTATATGTCTCAAATAAAATAAAACAATAAAACATGAAGTCATGTGGAAATATTGTACATAATTGATAGGAGAGTAGTAGTTTGGCCGAATGAAAGTGAAAGAAAGGCGAAAAAGCGCTACATGGCACTTTACGTTGTTGCTGTTGTTGGTGCTCCCTCTTGAAGTCATATTTCAAAGTGGTAGAAGTGGTGTTGGTTGGTTTGGTTTGTGTCTTGTTTGTTTAGCTTAAATCTTGCAGACTTTAAAAACAAAAAGTCATTCATGCCAACATCAGCACCACACCACCACCACTTATTATTATTGTACGCATACATTTTTAGAGGAGTTGTGTTTTTTTTTATTGAGTGCGTTTCATTTTATTTTATTCATTGTAATACACAATGGCGGCAATGAGGTCCATTATTCTTTATTACATACTGTGTACTGTTTTCAATGTTAAACAAGTAGTGAAAGTTCGGTCGGGACGAATCTGGTGAACCCTATACCTTGAAAGGCATTAGGAATACAACCACCTGTGGTGTAGACATGATAATAAAGACAATTGTTTTTGACTTTTGGCAGCATTTAAAAACATTTTCACTTGTAACTGGAGAACTTAGCTTGCGTCTTAGAATTTAATTATGATTCAGAAAATAATATATAACTCTCCCCGCAGAATGTTGCATGTTGTTTTGGCAAATTGCTATCAAATTTTCAGTATTTTTGGCAACTTAAGGTATTCAAAATTAAACAATTTCCTTTAGATAAAATTGGCAAGACCGCGGATAATTTAAATAAATTTAATATTTTTTAATTATGAAAAATATAGTTTTCTTAGCTCTCACCGGAGAATATTTCATCAAGGTGGTGGTAAATTGCTATTGCTTCCTTTGTATTATTCGATATTTTTTTTAAATTTTTTATGTACATAGTTTTCACGAACATACATGTGTATGTGCTTCTATTTCTTGTGATAACAAATTCACTGTCTGTTTTAAATCATTATCACCTATTAAAGCATTAGACCTAAAACGAAATTTACATTCAATTTGGAACAACGCTGAAAATGATAAGTTGTATTTCATGAAAGGCTTAGAAACTATAATATACAATCAGTTGTGATGACCTACTTCAGATATAGAGGACGGAGGCTAAAGGCTTCAGTTTTAAAGGACCCACAAAAATCGCAGAAATTTTGGGTTTTCTTTTCGTATAAATAAAATAGTTCTAGAAGAGTTTCCAACATTTGCATTATGTTTATTTAACCCATTACCGCCCTCTGGTAATGGGTTAAACTAAAGTTTGAGGTAGCCGTCCGTTTGTGTGGAATCTGGTATCTGTAACTGTTGCTTATCTCTAAGCAGACATGGTGAAAATGGGGTTTATCTATATAATTTACATTCGGCATCTAATTGATATCACCTTATGGTTATAAATATAAATCTAAAACTAATGTTATATTGGCACAATCTATGAAATGGTCAAAAAACATTTTCAACTAAATATACAGCCTTGCGCTCAAATTCATAATTATCTACGAAATTCTAAAAACAAAACAATAGATTCCATAAATTATTAGGAAATAACTTGAAAATATTAGGAAAGTAAAAAAAAACATTCGAGGGAAGAGTGTTTCAGAATATAAATTCAATACTTAACAGAATTTCCAGAACTAATACCATCACCAGTTCCAAGCTACGAATCAAAGTTAATCCTTTAATAGTTTCAAAAGTTTCTTCTGATATTTTCTATTTAAATATGAAATATATGAAGACCATGTTTGTGAAAATTCCAAACCAATAACACCAGCAGCAGTACCAAGACTTCGATTCGAAGTTAAGCCTTTAATGTGCTATTGAATCCGTACAAAAGTTTCTTCTTAATATTTTCTATTTCCATATGAAGATGACCATGAATGTGAAACTTCCAAACCAGTATGAGTATAATAGATTTGTTTCATGACATATAATATGCAGAGTTAAGTTACATTAGATATTATAGAAATATGAAGAGTTTGGGAAATCCTTTCCATTTCTGTTTCACACTCTTTTTTTTATCGAATAATGGATGATATCATGTAATTGTGTGAACAATATTCAATTGATGATAAATAGTAAGGAAAGCAAATTCATACGACAAATAGTTTAACCTCCCCATTTTCACCATGTTTTGTGTAGTATCTGGCATCTATAACTGTTGGTTATTTCTATTCATATGGTTATGGAGAAAGTAAGATAAGTTTTTGAATAGATATTTGCTAGAAAATATGGTGTGGCACAACAAATGTAGATAATCTTTCAAAATCATTAACAAAATTTGTAACTATTCAAACTGCGTATTAAAAACGACGATAAATGCTGGAGTTGTGTTTTCGGAAATTATGCAGGCGATTTTTAAGATTTTCCCGAAGAACTTAAAATACGTTTACGTAGAAATATTTCAGTTTATTATAACGAGGTCCTTATAACAAGTGTGTAATGCATCTCTATTGATGTTTTTGTAACAGCTTTAAAGGGATCTTATCAGGTATGCGATAGGAGTTGTGTTTTCGGAAATTAAATATGCAGTCAAATTTTAAAGGGGGTTTAGAGCGATCCCCGAAGAACTTAAAATACGCGAATCATTTAGAAATATTTCAGTCCTTGTCCTTATAACAAGAGTGTGTAATGCATCTCTATTGATGTTTTTGTAACAGTTTTAAAGGGATCTTATCAGGTATGTGATAAAAATAGTTCCGTTTTAAATATTTGACTTTTTAAGGAAGAAAACTTGGAACGGTGGCTAATGCTAAATTATTAGAGATAGTAGCATGAAATTTGAAATATTTTTAACAAATATTCTCATCTTTAATTTTACCCTTAAGGTCGGTATCGTAGAGTGCGAATAATTATTAAAAATAATATGTTTCCTTTGAAAATTTGAGAACGCCAATATATCCTACGGTTCAATTGTAATATGGACTTTGGGCGGTGGTATTATATTTTGTTAATGCGCTTCGGATATGTTACGACAAAATGTAGTCATAACTGATGTAAGTTATGGATTTATTTTCATATAAGTGATAAACAGTACATCGTATTCCCATGGCAGCGGAGTGCTGAAAATTTGCAAACTGAAGACGAAGGGGGACCTCAATATCTCAATTCGAATTATTTTTAAAAGATAAGCGCACTTTGTGCTTGTCCATATAAATTTGGTAATAGAATATTGCCCAACAAATGTATTTAACAAATATATTACATTTTACAAATATATTACAATGTACAGTACATCCTAAACAAATTTCAATTCAAATGAAAGTGTCGATATTGAGAATTCCATATCACACCATAAAGTGACAGCTTAACAAAAACCTAAAACTTGATATATTTATTTCTGAAATTCCTATGAAGAGCATATTACTTGAGAGCAACATATAAATTTCAATCACATTTCCAAGAATTTCCAATCATATATATTAGGATGGGTCATGAAAATAAATTGCTGCGATCACCCCCCAGAAATGAAGATTGGATTGTTTAAGGAGGATTTGCAAAATATTTCGCCGCTGGGTCAAGCCGTCTGTGAGCTAAACGCTTCTGAAAACACATCTAAAAAGCATGTTATTTCCCTGTAATTTATTTTGTGTTGTATTTTCGTCTAATTTTTTTCTGAATTTATAGGCACGCTTTAAATATAAATTTTTATTCTTGTCTTAGAACAAGTCATTAGTGGAATTCTTAGACGTATAGTTTGATTTTTGGTGGTTTTTCAAAGTTGCTGCTAAAAACGTATATTTCTTGGGAACATGTAATAAAAGATGTTATAATAAATAAATAGAAGCAATCAATATCTTTCAAATGATGCTTAAATTATGAATATCGGATGAAAAATTACTCAATTTTTGTAAAATAATTTAATACATGAGCTGGTTGTTCAGAGCCAAGATGTTCTAACTCTTTTTACCAAAATGAGTACTGCGGCATCAATTTCCTTCCGATTTTCATCATTTAGGCATCATTCGAAAGGTATTGACTTTTTTTATAAAATACAATCACCAAATACGGAGAAGTTTTAAGTTGTTAATATGAAAAAACACAAAAAATATTATAAACGTCCAATATTTCGAACAATAAGTTAATCTGAGATAAGAATCAAAATTTATATTTAAAGTGATTTCAAGGGTCTTTAATTTCAGAAAAAACGGACACAAAAATTACATGTGAAAAACATTTGTTTTGGTCTAGGAACGAAATATTTTGCAAGTCATCGTTAAACAATCCACACTTTATTTTCGTGGGGTGACTGGAAATTGTTTTTCCATTTGTATGGACAGCGACCCAGCCTAATATCTATATGCATTTTGTAAATTTGTTTTAAATTGGGCTGATGGGTTAGAGTTATAGGTTGAAATAATAATAATATTAAAACGAATTGCTTTGCATTATTTTATATCAACTCAAATAGAAGACTCAATAGGAAAACTCCCCTCTTTACGTTTGGTTTAATGTGATTTGATTGTGATATTAGCGTAATGTGGCAGCTAATTGACAACATACCCAGGTGTAGTTTAATCAAACATTAATTAAAAATGCAAAAAGCCCACAAGTAGTAACGGCAGCTTAATAGCAAACACATAACAGACAGATATTCAAAACTAAAAACATTTTCCTTTAAATAAAAAGAGCAAGAGGCAGCCGAATTAATATTCTCATTAAAAATTGTTAACAAGAATTGAATAATGGGGAAAAGTTTAAAAGAAGGAACATGTTTTTCCAAAGCGCAAGTTCTTAAATTCAATAGCAAATTAATGATTTGTTGAAGTACTGTGCTTAGTTAATAACAATGTAGTAATTGTTTTATATTGTTTGTTTGTGTGTGTGTGCGACAAGGGAATGACATTATGCCATTTTCCATATTTGAAACTTTTAAAATAATATATGGAGGAATAACATCAGACATGACAAGTTTCTCTCTCATAAAACGTCGCCGAGACCAATAATACAAACAATTAATGCAAATTTTTTTGTGCAAATACATTGGGGTCGCCGTAACTAAACGGCCATAATATTGTTTTTATTATTTTTCCCTTAATCAGCAGAACAATACTACTAGTCTTTTGAGAGTAGTCGCGGGATATACTTAATGTAAATTAAAGATATGCTCACCTGAAACGCAAAAGAACCTAGAAAACACTTTTCATAATTTTAGAGAATGAGAAAAAAATAATAATATAAATTCACTAAAGTTAAAATAGCGATTTTTCGGAATACTTTCAAAAATCGTTGGATCGAAAAAAATATTTTTTATTCTTTGCTATTATTCGGCTATAGATCATATAATGATTAGACTAAGGTTTTTCTTTTAAATTTAGTTTTTATTTCAAAAATCCAATATTACGACCAACTTCGTTGGTCATCCTCAGCGATATTAATAGAACAACGCAAAAACCACTGTTCACAATACAAGCTTTGTTTCTCTACTCTACAGTAGAGAATGACCAACGAAGTTAGTCGAAATATTGGATTTTTGAAATAAAAACAAAAATTAAAAGAAAAGCCTTAGTCTTTTAATTCTATGACCTATAGCCGAACAATAGCAAAGAATAAAAATTATATAAAGGTCAACAATAGATACAACTAAAATATTTTTTTTACAAATTTACATTGCGCAGCTTAGTAATCTTCTGCGTTCGCAAGCCTTTATGATTGTTATTTATTTTAAAAATAACTTAAATTATCGGGAGTACTTAAAAAATGGACATCACCCGTGACTTGCCACAATTCTGAAGCCAGCCTATTTTAAATAATTGTTTTTTGAAAGGAAACTTATAAAATATAGTATAAATTATAAAAAGTTAAGGTGAACTACTGAATGACTGCATATATATTTTTCAAATCCCTTTACGTTTTATATCGCGCCTCCTATCTCCTATCTATCTTGCCCCATAATTTTTCTTGCCATAATAATAATATTCCATTTTAAGAAAAGTATAGCTAAACTCTTGTTTAACGATCACGATTTTTATCCCCAAGCATTTTACGCTTTCTATTTTCTTGCCGCGCTTACGATAATTAAAATCTCTATTTTCCATTTTAATGTGAGTATACATATATATAAAAAAGTAATCAAGGAGTGTTAACATCGAATTTTAATTAGATTCCACATCGGTTATACACGTAGAACAACAAAAGAAAAAAAAAACAACAAATTAAAGTACAATTTTTTTTTTTTTTATTAAATATATAGTTATGTGCATTTATAAATTTATGAAAACAATTTTCGTTATTTTTATTATTATTAGAATTGTTATTATTGATTGTTGTAATTGCTTTTTTTTTATTTTTTATAGCTTGTACTTATAATAATGAATTTATTGTGAATGTTTGAATTACAAGAAACGAAATTGCAAACAAATTACGAATTTATTAGCATGTTTTAAAAACTTTTCTCTCTTTCTTGCTTGCTTGCTCGCAGTAAAACTGAACGCTATTCTAACATTTCCATTAAAAAGAAAACAATTCTATAATTTCGCTTTCGTGTTTACAAAGCAAATGGACTTTAGTTTTGTTTCTTCTAACTTTTCAGAACAACGTAAAACGTTTCTGCCTTTTTTCCTTTTGATACTTTCAAGTTTTACTATTCATAGTTCATAATATTTAACGTTTTTAATTGTTACTGCATATGGTTTCAACTAATAACAAACAACTGACTATTAACTCCTCTCGGTTTAGATGTTTTGTCTAAACCCAAACAAAAAATGTCTTGCCACTCTGTTGTGTAGTAGATCTTAAACGCTTTTATGTGATGCATTTTATATTTAATATGTAGTACATTTGCTGCCGCGGCCTGAGGTTTAGTTAGGCGGAGAGCAATTAAACAACATGACATGATCTATATTTATTTGTTAGAAATAGTTTAAAATGCTTTCAGCCATACCACATACACTTGGAAAAATTACACAAATGAAATTGATTGATTTTGATAAATTTAATTTAAGAATTAATCGGAGAAAATAAATGAAATGGGTTCATGATGTATTAATAGCAAAATACTTTCTTACATGTTTGACTCATTTCCTTGCAAATTTTCTAAGATAAATACAGTTATTTTAACCGAAATTCTTGATGACTCCCTTAATACTGACTAGCTGAAATTCGCAAAATCTTTGAGGAGATAAGCCCGTGTGTCAGTATTTGTGATAAGCAATCAACAATGTTATCTTGTTTAGATTAGCATGATTTTGTACAGCATGCATTTATTAAATTTAAAAGCTGCTACTGTTTTGGTAAATTCAAATATATATATATATATATATATAGTTAAATATTTGCACGTTAATCGAAAATTTTGTAAACGACAGATCTTAATTGTACAATCTTATATAGGGGTGTTCTATAGTGTAAATTCTATAAAATGCTATTATGTCAGTGTTATCCCATATTTAATCACCAATGTGTACATGATTCGAGACTCTTAATCAAATAACGGATGTGATAAAGCACAGCTAATTAATCAGTTTTAAAATTTGTTGATTAAAAAAAATTTTATAAAGTTCGACAGAGAAAAAAATCCTCTACGTAACTGTTGTACTTGTTGCTAATCTAGATTTAGAGTCACGCAAATCAAAGCTGTTTTGAAAAATGTCCAGCTCATGCTTGTAAGTCAGTTTCATGCCAATAAATAATCCAGCTATACCCAGCTGTCCACCTAAAGCTTATGACCAACGTGTATAGGGTGATAATCACGGGAGTAGAAAACGATCGAAATCAATTAATATTTTCTGTGTAAGAGGTATACATTTACAACAAAATCAAATAGAATATTGAGATATGTATATTGAAACTAATCTGAATATTAATTGAATACAATTTGTTGGAATTTATGATTTTTTTAAATAAATATAAACCAATTTCAATTGTTACATTCTCAATTTCATGATTAGCCCCCCTCAGGTCGCATTTTTTATGCGATGACCATGATATTTGGCAGAAGTAATATGTTCAGGTCAGAGAGACGATATTGCATTTGGAAGAAATCGGTTCAGATTTATATATAACCTCCATGCAAATGTATTTTCTATTTACACTATTAAGGCTCTAGAATCTACATATTACATCGAAACTTGATTAAATTTCCCAGATTAAGCTATATTTCAATTTGGAATACCTACCAAGAAAGTGGAGTATATGGCTACATGTTTTGCTATAGACCCCATACAAATGTCCTTTCGATTTATAATATTACAGCTGGGTGATTCCACGTAAAGTGACCCTTTTTTCCACCAAAATTTCAAAATCAATTTATAATTAACAAAAACGCCGAAAAGCGTTTGTAATTTTTATTCTTCTCATAATACATATTTTTGATTATATTTCAAAAAAATAATGTCAATAATAGCTGTGATCATTTCCTTTTCCAGATATAGACTGGTATCGTAACAGAATTGCCGTCAAAATGTCACGCCCGTTACAATTTTAATATCCTATATTCATAAAGAGATGTCGGTAACGAATACTTTTGAAGAAAGTGTATGAATTACTCTTTCGATTAGCAAAAATGAATAAAGTCATGTAATGGAAGAACATTAGAACAGAATTCAACAAATTAAGTAAAACCTCAAGATTTTCTTCAAGGCTAAGGTTACACCCATGACGCTCTTGTCTGCAGCATATCTCCAATATTCAAGACGCTAAGACATATTTATATTTGCAGTAATATTCCGATAAACCTGACGTTTTCAATTGGCAATATAGTAAGAATCTCATTCAATGAATATGGGAGATATTTAAACATATTTAAGGAAAAGTGTCTGTCACACCCGTTCCAATGAAATCACCCAGCTGTAGAAACCACATTTTTTTGGTGGATCTTGATCATATTTTCCATATTGTGTGAAATTTTTGCTAGGAACACCTAATGCAAAAGTTTTGTTATAGTACCCCATACAAATTTCCTTTCGATTTATCATATTACATCTGTAGAGTCCACATTTTTTAGCGAATCTTGATCAAATTTCTCAGATTTTCACATAGAGACACCTACTTTATATGTGGACCATATTGGTCCATTTTTTTTCGTATAGCCCCCATACAAATGTCCTTCCGATTTATCATATTACAACTATATAATAATGCACATTTCCAATTCCAATTAAATGTCACCTTGGAATATTGAGAATTGTCCATGTGGGTCCAGGTTTTCATATAGCCCCAATACAAATGTCCCTCCAATTTTGAATATTTCCTCTCTAATTCTCTCATATAATGAAATGAATATTGGTTTGTTTAATGAAGATCTGCAAAATATTTCGTCGATGGATCAAGCCGTCTGTGAGCTAAACGCTCCTGGAAACAACTGTAAAAATCATTTTTTCCCGTTTAATTTTTTATGTTGCATTTTTGTCCAATTTTTTTTCTGAATTAATAGACCCTTCGCAACTCTCTAAATATAAATGTTTATAATTGTCTTGGAATAACTCATTGGTCGTATTATTGGACGTTTAGTTTGATTTTTTGTGGTTTTATAAAGTGACAACTAAAAACTAGTATATCTTGGAAACATTTTGTAAAATAAGTTATAAAAAATGAATAGAAGGAATGATGCCGAAATGATGAATATTGGACGAAAAATGACGCCACTGACTCCATTTTTGTGAAAAAATTCTTACAAAAATGTATCACTGCGACGTTAATTTCCTTTATAAAAAATACTACCACCTAATAAGAAGTCACTAAAAATACTAAAACGTTCAATAATAATAATAAATTACAAGAGGACAAGAATCAACATTTTTAATTAAGAGTCTATTACTTCCGATTTTTTTTTCGACAAAAGTGCAACACAAAAAATTCACGGGTAATTTTTAAGTGTGTTTTCAGGAGCAGCTTAATATATATATATATATATATATATATATATATATATATATATATATAATATATAAAATTATATATAAATATAATATAGGGTCCGCCAAATAACGTTTTTTTTTCAACTATTCAACCGTTGAACTATTATTTGTGGGGTGCCCTCAGCAGCCATTTGAATGAAATTATTTTCCATTATTAACCGGAAGGATTGTACTTTCAAATAAAAAAATAAATTTGAGAAGATATTCAGTAGTTTTTTTTATAGCATTTTCAAAAAAAAAAGTTATTTGTTGAAATATGTGGTTTCTAGAGCGGAAAAAGTAAATCATAGGAGACATTGGTATGGGAGCTATATATAGGTCCGCCATCTAACGTTTTTTTTTTCAACTATTCAACTATGGACTATTATTTGTGGGTTGCCCGAGGCAGCTATTTCAATGAAATTATTTTCCATTATTAACCGGAAGGATTGTACTTTCAAATAAAAAAAGAAATTTGAGAAAATATTCAGTAGTTTCTTTTATAGCATTTTCAAAAAAAAAGTTATTCGGACCCTATATAATAATAAAATTATATATAAATATAATATATACAATTATATATAAATATAATATATACAATTATATATAAATATTTTGCGAATCATCATTAAAAAGGCCACTCCTCATGTTATATACATATAGCCGGCCTCGACCAACCGACTTTAGCCTTTCCTTTCGTCTGAGGCGACTATTTTAATTTAATTCAACATATACGCCTCTGTGATTTCGAAACATCGCTTCTTACATGATTTCACGTATTTGAATTAGAGATTTGGCTTCAAAAAGTCTGATCTCTTTATATGCATGATCTAAGAATAATTCAATTGAAGAAGTTTCGAAGGAAAGGTCAGATTTGATTTGCGGAACCAAAAAAAATCTAGTAGGTCAAATACAAGAACAAGCTGTTTTAGAATTCTATTGCTTTACGTTCCATCAAATTTTATTTTTGTTAATCGTGTCGGTGATTACAAATTTAACGAAAGACTAATTCTTAATGTTGTTTTACTGTCGATATTTTTAAAGTAGCTTACACTTGTGATTACTTGCTTTTGGACATTCAGACTTTGATTAATGAACTAATTGTAACTTTTTAAATAGGCTATTAACTATTTAATTAACTCTTGTTAAGATCTACGATCATACGAATTGCTAAGTAATGGAAATTTTGCAATTGACTCACATAATTGAATCAACAGCAAAGGGACTTCTTTTACATGAAGTTTCCGGGAATATCTGCAAAAAAAAATCAGTTGGCAAAATATGTTATATTTTCCCGCGCCTAAAAAGGTATTTTCCCTAATAAATTAGTTATTTATCGGATATATATATTGAAATCGAATCAACGATATATAATGTGCCATATACACTATACATATTTATATACACACATACACAATATACTTTACACAGCTGTGCGTGATACGAGAAATGCTTGAAAACAAAAAAAAGTTTCAAAAATCAAAAAAATAGAAGAAAAAGAAAACAATTATTGAACTTTATTATCGCAGTGATAATTGTACTAATTAGAATAGCCACTGATTAGCCAAAGTCTTTTGTAGCGAGTTAAACGATCGGTTCTCAAATTAAAATTAATTAAAAACGTGATTATTCCACTCAAATTTATTTATTACGTTATAGTCTGAATGTAATCCATGTTAATTGCATGTATTCCAATTAAATGGCAAGATGTTTTTATTTAGATTTAAAGTAATTGTTGCGACTTATTTAAATAGAGGATAGAAACCTGAAATGGGTTTGTAACCTGTAGTCTAGAAGAACAAGATCACTATAGAACACTCCTATGACTCTGTCAAACAAAGAGGGTCTGCATAATTTTCCAAGTGTAGTGCCATTTTTTGTTAAACGATAACTAATTTTTAATTGTTACTTTGTGTTAGATACTATAAACGTTCGTTGTTCTTACCCCCACTACTATGTACTTTCATTTCGCTGTCGTCGTCGTCGCCGTAGCCGTCGCTTTTCCAACCCTGATTTTCAATAATAATTACTAACTATAGAGTATATTTGCAAAATGAAATGAAAAGCATACTAAAATTAACTGTACTACTTAACAACTAAAAAAAATGCAATGCAACAAAGTTTATTAAATAAAAAAACAAATAATATTTAATACCACAATATACATACTACATAAATATACATACATAAATACATATATGCAATAATGCAAGAACAAATATTGATGCAAACAAAACAAACAAACAAGAAAAGATAACAGCGCGGCAGCACCAGCAGCAGCAGCAGCAAAAGCATAAAATACTTAAAGCAAAAACCATGACATACAACAATTTGCACCTGCTTGTATTTACATACATACCACTTATTGCAAAAAGAAAAAACATTAAAATGATATATAAAAAAATAATTTGAAAAACACAACAGCGGCAACCTATAATTAATTATCTTTTCTCTTTATACATATGCAATCTAAATAAAAACAAACTCTTTAAGAATATAAAACAATTATATACATATATAAATTATAAAACTTAAAAAATAATAATAATTAAAAAAGCTGAAAAGAAAATATATACAACATATTATACATATTTGAATGAAAAGAAAAACAAAAACAAAATAAAAAAAAACTTTTTTATAACTTTGCTTAAACATAAAAATTTAATGAAAAATATACAAAAAAATCTACAACAACAACTACTTAAAGGAACTCTCTCTCTTTGAAATGGAAATCTAAAATCTCATAACTTTAACTTATTTAAAAGAAATACTTATATATACATACATATATTATATTTTTTGTAATTTAAAAATAACAATTTAAGATAAACCAACAAAAAAAAAAAAAACAAAACTGAGCAACTATATATATATACTCTATTTCTCTTCTCTCTAAACAGCTATTGAAAACCTGCTCTCTATTTCTAACACTGTCTCTTTATAACAAACTATGCTCTCTAAAAGCAAACAAAGAAAACCAATCCACACAACACATAAACTTAATTATTGTACTTATATTTATATAGCAAGGAATTATAAAAAGAAAAGAAAACTACCTAGTAGTTAAATATATGATCAAACAAATTACAAGAAATAAAATAAACAAATGAATAACTAACAAACTTACTGACAAAACTATATACAGAACTTTATATGATTTCTTAAATGTTAAAACTACTTTCTCTAATAGCCAAGAACAGAAATAACTGAAATACTATACAAATACAAAACGAGAGCCTTCTTCCTCGTGAGATACTGAGATCAGAAAAGAGCTGATTTGATTGTAGCAGATCGAAAAACCATAAGTGCATTTTCAAAACCTTTCCCTAACTTACAACACTTGCAGAGATCTAAAATCTCTCTACCTTAACAGGATTTACATATTCTTACTTCAGTTTATTCCGTCTAACAATTGCATTCCACGCTTTCAAATAAAAATTATTTTTAATTAATTTTTAATTTTAATAAATTTAAATAATAAGGATCAGAAATAACTAAAAGGACAATTTTACAGTAGAAAAAATTAATGCTTCCTTTCAATTCATTCGAAAAGTCCTTTGAAGTCTGCAATTCAGAATGAAATCTGCATGAAGCTGGCATTTGTAATCATTTTTTTAATTTTCCTTAAAAATTACAGTGACATTTAAAAGGAAACGAAATAGACCCATTAATAAAGGAAGATAAAGTCATGGGTTTAAAATAAACCCGATGTTTGAAGAAATTGCAAATGGGCAATTTTACATTTTACAGTCGAATAAATTAATTCTTCGTTTCAATTCATTTGAAGGTTTCTTTAAAGTCTGCAATTGCAGAATGGAATCAGTATGAAGTTGGTAATTGCAATCATTTTTTACGAGTTTTCCTTGAAAATTACTGTGGCTTTTAACAGGAAGCGAGATAGACCCATTAATAATGAAAAATTAAAATGTTTTTCTAACGTAAGACGACTAGTTTCATTTAACTGATAACACCGCGCGACAGTACTTGTTGGATCTGCACAAGGACATATGCTGTTTAATCAGTTTTTCATTTGACGATCTTTTCTCCTTTTTACAGGACTTTTAATTTTCAAAGTATACAGATATTTTAATAATTTATTTTCGTACTTTTACAAGTCATGCAAAGGCGATATGGATACCAAATGAAAGAGAAGAATATCTGTTAAAAATAATTTTAAATTTCAAGTTTCTATCGATATTAGTTTAGTACTAACAACCATTTCAAGCTTTCCCTCTTTAAAGGTAAAATATAAAAAAAACTAAAGGGGAAAATTGTAATGGTTGTTAATGCTAAACTAATACAGATAGAAACATGGCATTTAAAGTAGTTTTAACAGATACTCTTCTCTTTAATTTGATATTCTTACCATATTTGTTTGACTCGCAAAAGTACGAAAATAAATTATTAAAACATCTATATCCTTTGGAAATTAAAAGTAAAAATAAGTAAAAATACGATCTCTAGTTTCATATATGTATATAAGGCTGGGTGCCGTCCATAACAACAAGTTCCTGTCACCCCACGAAAATAAATTTTGGATTGTTTAATGATGATTTGAAAATATTTCGATCCTAGATCAAGCCATCTGTGAGTTAAACGCTCCTGAAAATAACCATAAAAATCGCGTTTTTTTGTGTTAGATTTTTCCCAATTTTTTTTAATAATAGACCCTTGAAAGCACTTTAAATACAAATTTTGATGCTTGTCCTAGAGTAACTTATTGGTCGAATTATTGGACGTTTATAGTAATTTTTTGTGGATTTTCACTGTGACGACTGAAAACTTTTTCGCATTTGGTGGTAGTATTTTATAAAAAATAAATAGCTGCAGTCAATACCTTTCGAATGATGCCTAAATAATGAATATCGAAATTAAATTGACGCCGGAGCGCTCATTTTGGAAAAAAAGCGTATGAACATTTTGGCTATGAAAACCATCGCCTGTATTAAATTATTTCCCAAAAATCAGTGACGTCATTTTTCGTCTGATATTCATCATTTAGACATCATTCGAAAGGTATTGATTCCTCCTATACACCTCTTACAAAATGTTTCCAACAAATATGAGTTTTTAGCTGTCACCTTGAAAACCCACAAAAAATCAATATAAACGACCAATAAATCTACCAATGAGCTATTTATTCTAAGAATAATAATTTGTATTTAAAGTGCTTCCAAGGGTCTATTAATTCAGAAAGAAATTTTGGGCAAAAATGCAATATAAAAAAATTACACGGGAAAAACATGATTTTTAGACGTGTTTTCAGGAGCGTTTAGCTCACACATGGCTTGACCTAGAGACGAAATATTTTGTGGATCATCATTAAACAGTCCAATCTCCATTTCTGCGGGGTGACCGCTTTCGCTTTTTGGTGACCCATCCTAATGTATATGGTCCTGTTCAGGTCTAACGACTTTCAGGCGTTATTCCTTTCAGACTTTCTATCTGTGTGAAGGACTTTAATTGATAATCTTGAAATTATCTATTTTAATGGAATTTATAATGAGTTCAAAACGGGATTGCTGAATTGAAAATTTGCATTTGAAGAGGTAGAGAATGAATCAATATGTTCTTCGAAGACAATAAAGTATAGAAGATGTGTCACAGCGAAAATTCAAGAACAGAACTTTAGCCTCAAATAGGGCGAGAAATGAGTAAAAGCAAATTGAAAATAATTGACTTTATTCTGATTTAAATCGGCATTTGATAAGTGGATATTTCTTTTTTGTGGCATTTATATTGAAGAATTAAATTTAATTTGAAGTCGCTTACTTTTGCCAAAGAGCATAAAAGAACATCTTGTCTATTAACTGTCATTGATACAAGTTATATAAATAATAATTTCAATGCGTCAAAAAGTTGATTTAGGTCGAAATCCCGTTGTGTGCTCGTGATAACCAGTTGGACAATATTAATATCAAAGAGTCATGTTATTAAAATCTTCTTTTTCAATATTTTTGGGGTTCGAGAGTATTGTTAGAAACGATATCAGAAATTAGTACGGGCACATATTGCATTTGTTTGCAGACAAACCAAAAAAGCCAACAGTCTCGAAGAACCTGTCAAAAGGCGTTCACTGTCGGAGGCTTATTTAACCCATTACCGCCCTCTCTCCCCATATGAGGACACCTGTTTAGTGCGAAACATATGAACAACAATTTTCTCTGGGCGTTAATGGGTTAGGAAGTTATGAAGTCATTTAAGTATCCGAAATAATTTTAATCCTTTGGCTCTAGAAGGCTTATTGAGAAATTATTATTTCCTTTGGATCCTATAAGGATTGAGAAATTACGGTCATTTGAAATTAAAAAAAAATGTCATCTCAGATTTTCATTATTTCGATCGATCGATTCAAATCAAAATTTATCAGGAATGACCCAGAATCTGATTGTTATCAGAATCGGAATTAGAATTGACGTCGGGTTTGAAACAAGGAAAGCACTACACTATTCTAGGACACCAATTACGATAGGAATTGTTTCTCAATTCCAATCACAAATTAGCAACTTCGACTTGGATTCTGCAGATTTGAATGCCTATTCCGATAACAATCAGATTCTATGACATCCCTTTGTATAAAATAATAGAAATAGTGCAACAATGGGGATATCATGCTTGCACCATCCATATTAACTTTAATTGGTACAAAGTACGAGCACATTTTGATTTTGTTTGTAGACAAACCAAACAGTCAACCGTTTCGAAGAACCTGTCAAAAGGCATTCGCTGTCGGAGGCTTATTTAAGAAGAAGTTATGGAGTTATTTAAGTATCCGTAATAATTTGAATCTTTTGGCTCTAGAAGGTCTATTGAGAAATTGTGCCCATTTAAAAGTTATAAAAAAATGTGATCGATCGATTCAAATCAAAATTTATCAGGGGTGACCTTGAATCAGGTTGTCGCAATCGGAATTGGTTGAAAATGAGTAATTTGTAATAATAATGCCACAATCCGGAATATTTTGCAGATTTTAATTCCTATTCCGACAACAATCAGATTGTATGACATCTCTTTATATAAAATTATAGAAATAGTGCCACAATGAGAATATCATGCTTGTCCCATCCATATTGACATGCATTTTTAAGAAATTTATTTATCGAAGTTTGTTGTCGTAGTGATATTTTGTAAATTAAAGATAATCGAGAAGAAACGACTAATGCTTCAGGAAAAAATTGTTTAGAATTGTGTAAAATAGTAGATTTTCAAAAAGAAAAACATTTAATGAACGATAAAACTAAAACAGATCGAGTAGTAATTTTATTTCATATTTATTTTTATTAAGAAATATCTATCGGATTTTAGCAGCACTGAAACAACTCGTATGTTTCTGCAATCTCACCACAACTACTGGCCGACTTTGTTTAAAAACGAGCAATGATTGGTTTACGTAGCGGCTCACTTTCACGGGAGTGTCAAGTAGCGCCTTAAGGCACGGTTTTGAATGGTCCACAGCACATTGAATTTCAGCTCCATTCATCGTGCATGTTTTTCAATTGGCCAGTGGGCCTTCAACACTGCGATCACTCTTGATATGTTTCTTCTATTGTGACTGAGAAGGGTTTTTGGTACGTTTTCTGTTAAATTCAGGGCGGTTTATTCTGGTTTTTTGAAAAATATCTTTGTTAAGCCACGCCCATGAAGATACCGCTTTTAACCGACGCCATGGGTATTGCGACTAATTCCTTAACTAGGTCTGCTCGTTTGTTCCCATAAAGTTCCCTATGTCTATGGCTATATAGCGCTCATTTCGCGCAAGAACGTCACATATTTTATTTGGTATCTTTTCAGGGAGCGATTTAAAGAAAATAAACTATCATGTATAATATATATAATAATAATATATAATATATAATATATATACTCTTAATATAAGATAATATATTTATTTTATATTTAGAGTAGGGATCATGTTAGATATATGTGGTTTACAATAAAAAAAATTTGTCTCCAGAAAATATATCAAATAATGTTGTTGATCGAAATGTCCTATAAGGCCGACTTCGGACATAGAACTAAGTCTGACCGGTTCCTCAGTGTATTGAACTACTAGATAAAGGGACAGTTTGGATGTCCATATAGATTTCGATGCTACCCGTTTTGCCTAAAAAGTACAGTTTACACATGTTTCTTTAATTGGGAAGACACCGCCTGGAAGCAGCTGTGCCCGGATGTTAAAAAATCGGACATATTTGTCAGGTTTGAGATACAAACTTGAGGAAAGTGATATGTTTTCGAAAAATCGAATGGAAACTTGACACACTACCCAAATCTGTTTGGATCTGGTATTACTACGCGGTTGATCACAAGTTTATTTAATTGGGAAGACACCGTCTGAAATCAGCTGTCCGGATGTCAAAAAATATGACATATTTGTTGGGTTTGAAGAAATAAATTGTAGAGAAACTTGACACTGTACCCAAAAATCTGTTTGTATCTGGTATTTCTACGCGGTTGATCAAGTGAAATTGCATTTTTTAATAGATGTTAAAATTTCAATCAAAAATTAGAAAATGAATCATACCTTTTGCTTCTGCAATCCCATTTCTACAACTCAAATCAACTTCAATTCAACTTTCTTTGGAAACGAATGAATTTTTCAAGATTTTCGATGTAGAATTTCTGAAAATGTTACATTTTCGGGAAAAATTCAAAGACTTGCACATCAGAACTGTAAAATATTTAAGAATCTGGTACATCAAAGTTCACAATTCGCAGAATTTGATACTTTTAAAGAAAAAATGTCTCAAGTGAAATTGCATTTTTAATATAAATACAACAATCAAAAATTAGAAAATGAATCATACCTTTTGCTTCTGCAATCCCATTTCTACAACTCAAATCAACTTCAATTCAACTTTCTTTGGAAACGAATGAATTTGTCAAGATTTTCGATGTAGAATTTCTGAAAATTTTAGATTTTCGGGAAAAATTCAAAGACTTGCACATCAGAACTGTAAACTATTTAAGAATCTGGTATATCAAAGCTCACAATTCATAGAATTTGATACTTTTAAAGTAAAAAATCTCTCAATCATGACGATAAACTATATTTTATCATTTTTTAGCAATCGCAGCTAATAATTCGCAGAATTTGATACCTTAAAAGTTAGAAAATCCCTCAATCTTGAAGAATAGCTTTGTTTCTGCAATCTCAGCTAAACGATTTTAGAAGGCTCCTTGTTTTGGAAAATCAAACCACCCCCACCACCCCTAAAACTATACTCAAAGCATTTCCTTTACTTTTTTTTAATTATTAATTATAATTTTGTATTTTTAAAAAGATTCCCCGAACGAAACATTCTTTTTAACAGTATCTAACTATTATACGAGTATATATACATGAATGCAATTAAAATGTGCAATATAAATAAACATTTCTACGAGAACACACACAAACAACCAGTAATAAAAACAAAACTTTTGAAAACCAGAACCAGAAAAGCTAAACAAACACATTTCGTGTTTTCTTTTTGCGCGTCGTTCCCAACCCAAATAAATCGTAAATCGTAAATTGAAATGTGTGTTTGGTTATAAAAAAATAGAAGGAATGAAAATAATAATTCTAAAAACGTATCCCAACTAATCAAACCCACACATGATGACATGCCATTTACTAGAGTATTTAGTAAATTAATACATCATCATATAGAGTCGTCTCTCGAAACTATTATAAACGCATTTTTTTTCGAATATGTTTATTTACACACATACACACCGAGTGTGGATATGTACATCTTTTTTATATACATACATACATAGTACGTACTTAGAAAATCAAAACATACATATGCGAGCGAGTGCATGTAGTTAATAAACCCCCCGACTTTTATTACCAACAATTCTTTGTTATATTAAATTTATATTTTTAAATGAATTATTTTTGGTTTTCTTCTATATATAGATACACATACATACCTACATACATAGACGTTAAAATGAACCACTTTATATACGAGTATAATTGTATTGAAATATGTACTTTTCTTGCCTTCCAATATTTCTACTCTTATCTACCCCCCATACCCCTAACGATTTTTCTTTTTTTAAAAAACAAAAAACCTAATATTAACCGGAAAAACAAATACCTTGTTAATGATGATTTTTTCTAAACGACATCGGAAAACTCTTATTGTTTAATTCGTATTGAAAACAAGAAAAAATAACTGCTAAAAATCGAGAAAAAAGAAGAAGAAAAAGCATTAAACGTAATTCCCTATAAACACAATAAATTTGGAAAAATAAAAGGTTTAACAAGTAACGTACGTTTAAGATTAAGATTGTACGCAACTAAAAGTAAAAATAAAATTAATAAAAAAGCAAAAACAAAACAAAAAACTAAAAATATTTCAATGTTACACTTTGCATATTTATTAAGAAATCAACAACAAGAAGAAGAAAAACTCAAATGAAATTTATGAAAACAAGAACAGAACAACAAAAAGCATGAAATGAAATAAACAAAAAATGTTTGAAATGATTTTAATTAAGTCCTATTAAGTAAACAACAACAACAACATGAAGAATAAGAACAAAAAAACACTGGAATGAAGAACAAAAATAATCCCATAAACCAAGAAGAAGAAGATGAACAACAAAACAAAACAAAAATAATTTAATAAAAATTACATTAAAACAAAGGAAATTCTCCAAAAGGAGGGAGTACGTGTTTTTATTTCAAAACAATTGCAAATTGTTTACATTCGTCGTGCTGTATAATACATTTATTTTGTATATAAATTAAAGGTAAATATAAAAATAAAGGCAAGGTTAAAATTTAAACCAGTTAAGCAGGGTTTTCGTCCCATTGACGCAAGTATCTACAGTTACGTAGATACTTGCAGAGTGCATGAGGTGAAATCGATCTCCTCTCCTTTCGTGTTCAAATAGCTGCGAAGACAATATAACAGCGTTGATTTGATTAAATTCAAATACACATTTTCAGATGTATTTTGGCGTTATTAACATGAGATTTGTGGATCCAGGAAATTTTATATTAAAA
This sequence comes from Polietes domitor, assembly GCA_947397865.1. Taxonomy (NCBI): domain Eukaryota; kingdom Metazoa; phylum Arthropoda; class Insecta; order Diptera; family Muscidae; genus Polietes; species Polietes domitor. The sequence goes on along the minus strand of OX377621.1, from coordinate 33,587,075 downwards.
TATATATGTAAAAAATATGAACACGAGATTCCGAAATTTAAATTATTTTATTTCTTTTGGTAAAAATAATATTTGACGAGTTTTGTTATTGGATGGAGCGAAATAAAGGGAAGGGTTAAAAAGCCACACAGTGGGCTATTCGGTATTACAACTGTGGTATCAAAACTGTAAGATTAATTGAGACCAGCCTCACACAAAGATTTTTAAATTATTTAATTTCTTATAATGTATTTAGTAAAGAAACTATTTCATTAAAAATTTGTGTGAAAATGAAATTAAATGTATATGAGAGTTGGTAGCGTGCTCGGCTATCAGCGTGGTGGTTGTGGATTCAATTCTCACCAGAAGCTCTGGTCTGTCGTTGCAACAACAATGGTCTTAGTCACCTGGCTCAATCCCTGGACCCAAAATTAGAATGTAAATTTACTTTGTATTGTAATTCAAAATAAATAAACAAGTAAATACATAAGTAAATAAATAAATAAATAAATAAATAAATAAATAAATAAATAAATAAATAAATAAATAAATAAATAAATAAATAAATAAATAAATAAATAAATAAATAAATAAATAAATAAATAAATAAATAAATAAATAAATAAATAAATAAATAAATAAATAAATAAATAAATAAATAAATAAATAAATAAATAAATAAATAAATAAATAAATAAATAAATAAATAAATAAATAAATAAATAAATAAATAAATAAATAAATAAATAAATAAATAAATAAATAAATAAATAAATAAATAAATAAATAAATAAATAAATAAATAAATAAATAAATAAATAAATAAATAAATAAATAAATAAATAAATAAATAAATAAATAAATAAATAAATAAATAAATAAATAAATAAATAAATAAATAAATAAATAAATAAATAAATAAATAAATAAACAAAATAAAAAATAAATAAATAATGAAAAATTCTTACAATTTAGTAAATTCATACTTGTGTGGAAGAAAATTTCCAAGGTTTTAAGTAAGAAAAATATTATTTTTTTTGTACGGAAAAAAGTCCATTTAGGAAAAATGATTAAGATAAAGCGTTTACTCAAATTTATGCCGAGTTAATAGTACATTTAAGTATTAACGAACTTATAAAAATTCACTTGAAATTGTTTAGAAAATTCTTGAATATTAATCTAAAAACCAATTCTCATTCGTTTGCAGAGATTTATATCTTAAATACTTCAAGTATTATTCTAAACAACCACTGCGAAGGAGCCTTCTTGCCTTCGCAACAATCATGGAATAAAACCTCAAGTCTTTATGGCAGAGTTATCATGAAACTTTTGAGAAATATTTTATATGTTTTAGTTTTTTTTTGTTTGTATTTTTTTTTGTCTGTAATCAACACACATGTCATCTTACAAGCATCTCATTGAGTTGCATATGTAAGTATGTGTATATGCAGGTATAGTTACCCAGCAATACTTCTGCCGTGCCAACGCTCATTTGTTTTAGTTTTTGCTTTTGTATTTATTTGGTCTGTAATCAATATTTGATTTGAACTGGGATATTGTCCTGGCTCAAGACCATTTTGCATATATATTTAATAGAATGCAAATTTATGTTTTAGTTTTGCATTCTCTGAAGTTTAAGTGAACTTATTTTAAGTTCACTTTTTTCCTTGTATCAAGTAAAATTTTCCTCAGTTTAAGTAAAAATTTACTTGATTTGAGTAAAAATTACATTTTACTTAGATTTAGTAAACATTTACTCAATTTTAGGAAAATTTTACTTAAATTTAGTAAAAATTTACTTGGTTTCAGGAAAATCTTACTTAGATTCAGGAAAATTTTGGTTTGAGGAAAAACTTACTGCAATTTTCCTCAGTTTGAGTAAATATTTATATTTATTTGGTTTGAGGAAAATTGAACTAGAATCAAGTTCAAAGCATGTACTATGTACTTTCAAGGAAAAGTTTGAACTTGATATGAGGAAATATTGCTTTAGCGCTATACGAAGTTTAATTTTCCTAAATTTTAGTTCACTTTTTCTGAGTGTACCATTATTTTTTTTATTATCGATTTGTACAACACAAGTTAAAAAAAAACTCGGAATTTCAATTTTCATTTCAATAATTTTGAAATGAGTATATGGCTCAACTACTATTCAAAATACTCAATTGTGGATACTCATATACTCATCATAATACTCATTTGTGGACTTCGAAAAAAATTTAAATATCAAATCACTTTTTTTGCTGCAATATTTTTATCAGAAATAAAGTAAATATCTGTAGTTGAAGGCTTCATATTCAAATTCCTCTTTTCTTCTGGATTTCCCATTCAACTTTTTCCAAGATTTTCGACGTAGAGTTTCTGAAATCCAAAGATTTGTGCACTTCAGACAAGCAAAATATTGAAGAATCCCAAACATCTAAGCTCACATTTTGCAGAACTAGATATTTTTAAAGAAAACAAATCATGTTATAATTGAACAGCTTTGTTTCTGCAAATCTCAACTATACGATTTCGATTTGGATATCCAAATCACTCCTCAAATTATACTCTAATCATTTCCTACATTTTTTGGTTATTAATAATAATTTTGTATTTGTGAAAAATTTTAAATATCAAATAAATTTTAGTTTTTTCGTTTGCATTTTTTTGGTCTGTAATCAATATTTGATTTGAACTGGGATATTGTCCTGCATATACACGTACCTACATATGCAACTCAATGAGATGCTTGTAAGATGGCATGTGTGCTTTATTACTTGGTGCGATTTTTTAAACGCAAATTCGGCAAGTGAGTTGTGCTTCTCGTTCGTTTGTGAGAATCATCTCCTTATAGAGGCCGGGTATTAAATATAGAAGCAAAATGGTCTTGAGCCAGGACAATATCCCAGTTCAAATCAAATATCAAATTAATTTTTTTGACTACAATACTTTTATCAGAACTAAATATATGTTGTTGAAGCAACAAAAGTGGCATTAAATATTTTGCAGATCATCAGTAAATTCTTTTCGTGACGTATATTAATATTTTTTACATAACAAATTCGAAATTGTACGACTAAAACACAAAGCGACAATTTCACATATTTTCATTGGAGCTGAACATTAAACTAGAGATCGTATGTAGACAAGCAATGGACTCGGATTTGCATTTGGTGATCTTTACGCTTTTTATAGGACTTTTAATTTCCAAAGGATATAGATGTTTTAATAATTTATGTTCGTACTTTTGTGTGTCAAACATAGGCGAAATGGGTATACAATTAAAGAGAAGAATGTTAAAAATACGTTAAATTTCATGCATTTATCTATTTATATTATAGGATTTTCCAACAAGAGGTGTTATTTTGAATCACCCGGTATTTCGGTAGCTGTCAACTTTGAAGCTTTTATTCTTTGACATTTGACAAGTAGAGACACGATCTTCAACAACGCATTGAAATTATTAAAATTCATGAATGAAAATGATCCGGAATTCCATCGAAACATCATCTTTATTAATGAGGCCCATTTCCACCTCGGTGGCTACGTCAACAAGCAAAATTGTCGCATCTGGGGCTCGGAAAACCCAAGAGTTATTGTTAAGAAGCCTCTCCATCATCATCGTGTGACTGTTTGGTGCGGTTTATGGTCCGGCGGGGTCATTGGACCTTACTTTTTCGAACGAGTTACGGTGAATGGATTGCGCTATCGAGAGATGTTTAATGATTTTTTATGGTCGGAGTTGTATGGTATTGATCTGGACAACGTTTACTTTAAACAAGACGGCGATACGTGCCACACAAGCAACGAAACCATTGCTCTTTTACGGGAAAAGTTTCCGGACCGTGTTATCACTCGAAAGGGTGATCACAATTGGCCACCGAGAACTTGTGATTTAACACCTTGCGACTTCTTTTTTCTTTGGGGCCACGTGAAAGACAAAGACTACGCCAACAGCCCAGCGTAGATTCAAGACCCCAAAGATAGAATTCGTGAGGCTATCGAGGCCGCCACTTTGCGATTTGGTTATGGAAAATTTCATGAAAAGGATATGGTCTTGTAAGCGTGGTCGTGGTGGACATTTGGCTGATGTTGTTTTTTATTATTAACGGCATACCTTCCTCTTTATTATGAAATAAACATCCGATCATTTATCTCAAAAAATTGCATTTTTCTTTGAATACCAAAATAACACTTCTTGTTGGAAAGCCCTGTAGTTTAACATTAAAAACTATTTCAATTTTCCCCCTTTAAAGTTTATCTATTTTTATTTTTAAGGGGGACATTTGAAATGATTGTAAATGCTGAACTTATACAGGAATTACATGCAATTTGAAGTATTTTTAGAAGATATTCTTCTCTTATTTGCTATCCATATCACTTTCGTATGATTCGCAAAAGTACGAAAATAAATTATTAAAACATCTATATTCTTTGGAAATTAAAAGTCCTGTAAGAAGGTGAAAATATCACCAAATGGAAGGCCGAGTTCATAATTTGTGTACATACGATCTGTAGTTTGGTGTGTGTATATGGACTTGTTTAGGTCTAAAAAGTTCTGTCGAACGATGTAATCTTTAATTGTTAATACCCCTTTAGGGACGTTGTGTTTTAAACGTTTCGATATAATTAATGGTGGACTTAGCAAATTTATTCGAGAAATTTTCTTTGTCGTAGTTCTCGACAGTAATAGGCTGTTTTTGGTCATAGGCGGTCTGAAGCGGCTAATTATTTTGTGCAATTGCTAGCAGTTCGAAAATATAATCATAATCATATCTCCAATGTTTTCTAACATATAGGATCAATATGGGTAGCATTGGAACCATTCTGCATCCATTAACCATTACCGCGTATCCATTGAATATATTAACATCCTTTTTGAAATGAAAGTAATTTTTATGTTAATTTGTTATCACTTGAAAGATATTGGAAGTCTTTTAATCCAACACATATTGTCTGGAAACGTAGTTCAATTTAATGTCGCCGTCAATCTGAAAGGCTTTTAATTTCAGAACGTTTATTTTTTTATCATATTTTTATATTTTAATTAACAACAACAATTTTTAGCAAACTCTTGAGCAGTTTGGATGCAAGTAAAACCGTGATATGGGAGAAAAATTGCTGCAATAGCAGAAAAGTACTTGCTGATAGGCAGCAAACAATCTCTGCTGTTAATAGCAGACATTTTTCTAATTGTCCGTATCTAAGCTATTGTATGTTTTATACAAAAAATTGTGCATTTTACATTCATTTTCTCATTTCGCTGATTAGTTTAACCATCCATTCATATTAAAAAGTTTGCCTCTTTTTACTCCCTTGTCTCCTTAACACTGAGTGAGGACTAAGTATATCAGCTATCATAATGGTTGAAATCGTGTAAATTTAATTGTCGATATTTCTGAAGTTTATAATAAACAAATGCGCAACTGTTTGTAGAAATTACTAGCTGATTTGATGTCTGGTCTAAAATAAGAGTAAAAAGTAGCTACTAAAGGGTGATTTTTTAAGAGCTTGATAACTTTTTAAAAAAACGCATAAAATTTGCAAAATCTCATCGGTTCTTTATTTGAAACGTTAGATTGGTCCATGACATTTACTTTTTGAAGATAATTTCATTTAAATGTTGACCGCGGCTGCGTCTTAGGTGCTCCATCCGCTTAGTCCAATTTTGGCATTTCCACGTTTTTGAGTAACAGAGACCCAATTGGTGCGAACGGCGACGAATCGAAAATTGGTGGTCATCATTAACACTGGCCGATACAGCTGCGATATTTTCTTCAGTTCGCACTCTACGTAAGCGTGTTGGTGGTTTAATGTCCAACAATGTAAATTTGGTGCGAATAGTCACAATAGCCCGAATAGCCGCTTCAGTGGGTCGATTAAACTGACCATAAAATGGAAGCGCGCAATGAACTTTCTTAACAGAGCACGCATTTTGATAATAAAATTCAATAATTTGCAAGCGTTGTTCGTTTGTAAGACGATTCATGATGAAATGTCAAAGCATACTGAGCATCTTTCTCTTTGACACCATGTCTGAAATCCCACGTGATCTGTCAAATACTAATGCATGAAAATCCTAACCTCAAAAAAATCACTCTTTACTTTAAAAATACAGAACGCATACGTCGTCAGAGTAAAGAATTAATAATTGAACTGATAAGATCCCACAAAAATGATAAGATCCCGCAAAATTTGAACTACCGATGATTACTTTGACTTTGAAAGGTAGAATAACATTAATTTTCATTTTCAGGTTTATGTTTGACATTTGCAAAATGGGACGCTATACGCTCGGAAATATTAAAAACTTACTTCTAAACTAGTGCGTCTTTAACGCGAACTGTTAGAAATTTACATGGAAAATTTTCGTGTTTTCAGATGAAGTCCATTTTCATCTCGGTGGCTATGTCAATAAGCAAGATTGCAGCATATGGGGTTCAGAGAACCCACACCAAACAGCGACTCGCTGTGGTTTTGGGCTGTTCGAACACGCCGTCCTAGCAATTTTACCTGGCTATTGGGAGGGTGACAGCCAGTTACATAATCAAATTTATAGAGAAAGAAGGAAGGTAGAGAACTAAAAGAGATGATCTAGGGTATCATTATGATCCTGCAAGTCCTTATGTTTCGTCCATTAAATAGGATTTAGTGAATCATGATTTAAATTAACAGTTTATTAAAATATTTAGATTGAAAAAAAAAAAACAGTCATTATGACCATCAAGAGAATTATTTATGAACTACTATTTAAATTGATAGTTACAATAAGCGAAAGAATTATTTGAGAATTATTATTATTTTTATGATACCCAAAGAAATCAAAAAATGTGTCTTTGTTATATTGTGATGGGATAAATGTATACATAAAACTTATGACTTACTTTTAATATTCATCCAATGGAGCGATCGCTGCATCGAATTTGAATTGCGTGGTTGATATTTTATAGATGGGTAATGTTTGGGTCAAATTATTAAATAAAGTCGGTAAAAAGGTAAAGATGAAAGAAAATTAAATTAAAATTAAATTATATACAATGAAATAAAAGATGAAAATGAGCATTATATATAAAGCACTAAATCAATATTTATAAACCACAATTGTGGCTATACCATCGTCCAAATACAGAATCTATTCGAAATTCCTTGAACATTCGGATTTCCTAGTTGATATTTCAATTTGAGATTAAATATGAGGGTTCAGGCAGTTACTCCGAGCAACTAATCTTCTGAGTTTTGATGTTTATAGCCCCAAGTTCATTCCACTCCCCATAAAAAGTAATTCTAGATTTCGCGTTGAACTGCGGGACCACGATTTAGGATTTTGCTATAAAGTTCCCAGCGGTATTATGCTCGAAATTCACCGCAGAAACAAACCGCAAGCAGAACCGATAATCTGGTGATTTGAATGGTGACTCGCGCTACATACGCAAAATTGTTCGACCGTCTTGAAGAAATATATATGTGGCCAATATTATTCTCCGTTTCAGGGGTAATTATCCGAAATCAAATTTCCCTTTTCCTTGTATCCGGAATCAAAATTAATAAATTCTTCTCACAATTTTACGACGTGCCTTTCACAAAAAATTTTCAGTTGTAGTCATATGTATGATATTGTGTTCCATTATTAAATGACAAAGTTCAACCTTTCCAATAAAACCAGAAATTTGAAAAAATAATCAGTACCTTTTTATAGCCGATTTTAATTTAATGTTTTAAATGGCCCACCCTATACAGCTCAGTACCATATCCAACTTCCGATTTTAAATTAATGATTACTTGTAAGTAATTCCTAAGTTGCTTACCTCCCAATCCCACTCCAGTATACAAATAATTCGATTTTGACCAACCCCACTCCCCCACCTTGTTAGTTGCTAATGAGAGTTGTTGCTCAGAAGTTAGTCTGAATCCTGCGTCTTCCTTTTCAAACATGTTATTCCGATATGCAGTCAATAGTTTGGGGAGACGTGCGTACATAATTGTTTGTCTTGGCCCTTTGTTTGTCTGGAAGCACTGTGACGTCGGACTTAGTATTTGTCCAGTGCTTGTGGAAATACAACAAGTTCTTTCATCTATGACTACTACAAAACATACATACAGACAGACCGTCAGATAGACATACTCGTACAGACGTATAAATAAATATTGTACTAAGTATTTTTCAAGTACAAAAACAATAGCAACAGCAGAAGCAGCAACAGAGCAACAGCCAGAAGAAAAAGCAAATACGAGGAGTATTTATGTATTATTAAAACGTGTGCTATCAGTTAGGGGTCATAGTTAATTGGTGCTGTTGAACAAACACATACATATTTATATTTCTACATACATACATCCATACATCTATACACCCATCCATCTACATGCATACCTATCAATATGTATGTAAATACGTACAAGTATATTTGTAGGCCTATCAATATGTATGTAAATACGTACAAGTATATTTGTAGTACCCCCTGTATGTGGTACGAGTTTGTAGGCAAGCGTCTTATTTCCATTGATTATTTAATTCAGTTGCTTTATTTATTTATTTATTTATTAAGATTTCTTGGGGAATATTTAAATATAAAAAATGTCTTTATATCGACAGTGTAATGGACAGGAACGAAGAACTCCAGACACCTTGTTAATGACGAATAAAAAAATGGCCAATGTTGCAGTCGCTAAAGATTGACTAACACCGGTTTGAGTCAAAATTCTCCGACTCGTTTCGTATGCTAATTAGATGTGCACAAAAAAATCCACGTTCCACCAAGAGCGACTATTTTTATAACATCCACCATGGGATGGTCATTAAATAATGGCGGTTGGTTGATATTGGTGGGTGTGGACACTAACAATTATCAGAATACCTCTTTTTGCAAAGAAATATATTAAGACTGTTCACGAATGGCCCATTTGCTGGGCCATAACGAGAATTTAATATACAACTTGTGTAAAATTGTGAACACAGTTGGTCTTCCTAATATACATAATACTAAATACTAAATACTAAATACTAAATACTAAATACTAAATACTAAATACTAAATACTAAATACTAAATACTAAATACTAAATACTAAATACTAAATACTAAATACTAAATACTAAATACTAAATACTAAATACTAAATACTAAATACTAAATACTAAATACTAAATACTAAATACTAAATACTAAATACTAAATACTAAATACTAAATACTAAATACTAAATACTAAATACTAAATACTAAATACTAAATACTAAATACTAAATACTAAATACTAAATACTAAATACTAAATACTAAATACTAAATACTAAATACTAAATACTAAATACTAAATACTAAATACTAAATACTAAATACTAAATACTAAATACTAAATACTAAATACTAAATACTAAATACTAAATACTAAATACTAAATACTAAATACTAAATACTAAATACTAAATACTAAATACTAAATACTAAATACTAAATACTAAATACTAAATACTAAATACTAAATACTAAATACTAAATACTAAATACTAAATACTAAATACTAAATACTAAATACTAAATACTAAATACTAAATACTAAATACTAAATACTAAATACTAAATACTAAATACTAAATACTAAATACTAAATACTAAATACTAAATACTAAATACTAAATACTAAATACTAAATACTAAATACTAAATACTAAATACTAAATACTAAATACTAAATACTAAATACTAAATACTAAATACTAAATACTAAATACTAAATACTAAATACTAAATACTAAATACTAAATACTAAATACTAAATACTAAATACTAAATACTAAATACTAAATACTAAATACTAAATACTAAATACTAAATACTAAATACTAAATACTAAATACTAAATACTAAATACTAAATACTAAATACTAAATACTAAATACTAAATACTAAATACTAAATACTAAATACTAAATACTAAATACTAAATACTAAATACTAAATACTAAATACTAAATACTAAATACTAAATACTAAATACTAAATACTAAATACTAAATACTAAATACTAAATACTAAATACTAAATACTAAATACTAAATACTAAATACTAAATACTAAATACTAAATACTAAATACTAAATACTAAATACTAAATACTAAATACTAAATACTAAATACTAAATACTAAATACTAAATACTAAATACTAAATACTAAATACTAAATACTAAATACTAAATACTAAATACTAAATACTAAATACTAAATACTAAATACTAAATACTAAATACTAAATACTAAATACTAAATACTAAATACTAAATACTAAATACTAAATACTAAATACTAAATACTAAATACTAAATACTAAATACTAAATACTAAATACTAAATACTAAATACTAAATACTAAATACTAAATACTAAATACTAAATACTAAATACTAAATACTAAATACTAAATACTAAATACTAAATACTAAATACTAAATACTAAATACTAAATACTAAATACTAAATACTAAATACTAAATACTAAATACTAAATACTAAATACTAAATACTAAATACTAAATACTAAATACTAAATACTAAATACTAAATACTAAATACTAAATACTAAATACTAAATACTAAATACTAAATACTAAATACTAAATACTAAATACTAAATACTAAATACTAAATACTAAATACTAAATACTAAATACTAAATACTAAATACTAAATACTAAATACTAAATACTAAATACTAAATACTAAATACTAAATACTAAATACTAAATACTAAATACTAAATACTAAATACTAAATACTAAATACTAAATACTAAATACTAAATACTAAATACTAAATACTAAATACTAAATACTAAATACTAAATACTAAATACTAAATACTAAATACTAAATACTAAATACTAAATACTAAATACTAAATACTAAATACTAAATACTAAATACTAAATACTAAATACTAAATACTAAATACTAAATACTAAATACTAAATACTAAATACTAAATACTAAATACTAAATACTAAATACTAAATACTAAATACTAAATACTAAATACTAAATACTAAATACTAAATACTAAATACTAAATACTAAATACTAAATACTAAATACTAAATACTAAATACTAAATACTAAATACTAAATACTAAATACTAAATACTAAATACTAAATACTAAATACTAAATACTAAATACTAAATACTAAATACTAAATACTAAATACTAAATACTAAATACTAAATACTAAATACTAAATACTAAATACTAAATACTAAATACTAAATACTAAATACTAAATACTAAATACTAAATACTAAATACTAAATACTAAATACTAAATACTAAATACTAAATACTAAATACTAAATACTAAATACTAAATACTAAATACTAAATACTAAATACTAAATACTAAATACTAAATACTAAATACTAAATACTAAATACTAAATACTAAATACTAAATACTAAATACTAAATACTAAATACTAAATACTAAATACTAAATACTAAATACTAAATACTAAATACTAAATACTAAATACTAAATACTAAATACTAAATACTAAATACTAAATACTAAATACTAAATACTAAATACTAAATACTAAATACTAAATACTAAATACTAAATACTAAATACTAAATACTAAATACTAAATACTAAATACTAAATACTAAATACTAAATACTAAATACTAAATACTAAATACTAAATACTAAATACTAAATACTAAATACTAAATACTAAATACTAAATACTAAATACTAAATACTAAATACTAAATACTAAATACTAAATACTAAATACTAAATACTAAATACTAAATACTAAATACTAAATACTAAATACTAAATACTAAATACTAAATACTAAATACTAAATACTAAATACTAAATACTAAATACTAAATACTAAATACTAAATACTAAATACTAAATACTAAATACTAAATACTAAATACTAAATACTAAATACTAAATACTAAATACTAAATACTAAATACTAAATACTAAATACTAAATACTAAATACTAAATACTAAATACTAAATACTAAATACTAAATACTAAATACTAAATACTAAATACTAAATACTAAATACTAAATACTAAATACTAAATACTAAATACTAAATACTAAATACTAAATACTAAATACTAAATACTAAATACTAAATACTAAATACTAAATACTAAATACTAAATACTAAATACTAAATACTAAATACTAAATACTAAATACTAAATACTAAATACTAAATACTAAATACTAAATACTAAATACTAAATACTAAATACTAAATACTAAATACTAAATACTAAATACTAAATACTAAATACTAAATACTAAATACTAAATACTAAATACTAAATACTAAATACTAAATACTAAATACTAAATACTAAATACTAAATACTAAATACTAAATACTAAATACTAAATACTAAATACTAAATACTAAATACTAAATACTAAATACTAAATACTAAATACTAAATACTAAATACTAAATACTAAATACTAAATACTAAATACTAAATACTAAATACTAAATACTAAATACTAAATACTAAATACTAAATACTAAATACTAAATACTAAATACTAAATACTAAATACTAAATACTAAATACTAAATACTAAATACTAAATACTAAATACTAAATACTAAATACTAAATACTAAATACTAAATACTAAATACTAAATACTAAATACTAAATACTAAATACTAAATACTAAATACTAAATACTAAATACTAAATACTAAATACTAAATACTAAATACTAAATACTAAATACTAAATACTAAATACTAAATACTAAATACTAAATACTAAATACTAAATACTAAATACTAAATACTAAATACTAAATACTAAATACTAAATACTAAATACTAAATACTAAATACTAAATACTAAATACTAAATACTAAATACTAAATACTAAATACTAAATACTAAATACTAAATACTAAATACTAAATACTAAATACTAAATACTAAATACTAAATACTAAATACTAAATACTAAATACTAAATACTAAATACTAAATACTAAATACTAAATACTAAATACTAAATACTAAATACTAAATACTAAATACTAAATACTAAATACTAAATACTAAATACTAAATACTAAATACTAAATACTAAATACTAAATACTAAATACTAAATACTAAATACTAAATACTAAATACTAAATACTAAATACTAAATACTAAATACTAAATACTAAATACTAAATACTAAATACTAAATACTAAATACTAAATACTAAATACTAAATACTAAATACTAAATACTAAATACTAAATACTAAATACTAAATACTAAATACTAAATACTAAATACTAAATACTAAATACTAAATACTAAATACTAAATACTAAATACTAAATACTAAATACTAAATACTAAATACTAAATACTAAATACTAAATACTAAATACTAAATACTAAATACTAAATACTAAATACTAAATACTAAATACTAAATACTAAATACTAAATACTAAATACTAAATACTAAATACTAAATACTAAATACTAAATACTAAATACTAAATACTAAATACTAAATACTAAATACTAAATACTAAATACTAAATACTAAATACTAAATACTAAATACTAAATACTAAATACTAAATACTAAATACTAAATACTAAATACTAAATACTAAATACTAAATACTAAATACTAAATACTAAATACTAAATACTAAATACTAAATACTAAATACTAAATACTAAATACTAAATACTAAATACTAAATACTAAATACTAAATACTAAATACTAAATACTAAATACTAAATACTAAATACTAAATACTAAATACTAAATACTAAATACTAAATACTAAATACTAAATACTAAATACTAAATACTAATACATATCCATGTTTTTTGTTCACTTTTCTATTGGAATGCTTCGTACATTGATGTTTTGCTACACATATAAATAAATTAGGTTTCAGATTCTTTGTGGAATCACCAAACTGAAATGGTCCAAGGACAATACGTAAGTTGCATTCATTAAAACAAAACCAAAGTACGCGCAAACAACTTGTGTTCCACATATTTTTCTTTAAGAAAATAAATGATAAGTAAAAAATATTTCCAGATTTTAAAATTGAAAACAATGTCAATGATCTTGACCTGCATAGAAATTACGTATTATAGAATTAATTATGTTTTCCAAATGTTTAAACATAAAAACTAATATTTATTTCGTACATTGTAGCACATGGGTTTATGTTCATTAGGATTTATTTGATGACGCACAGTGCTACACATCGATTTCCACCAGTTAAAATTCAAAAACTTATGATCTGGTAAACATTTTTGAGTTTTGTAAAAAAGATTATTTTAAAATTGACTACTTTTCTTATTTATCGATTAAAAAGAATAAGACGATCTAACCATGTCCATCTAAACGAAAGGAGCTAGGACGTCCAAATGTTCCATTAATGCGTCTTATCGAAATCGGCCTGAAGGGAAACATTTTTCCCTCACAAGGGCTAAAAATACCCATAATAAGCCCTAATATTTTAGAGTATTTCAGCATATTTCTTCAATATGTCTGCTTGTACTTACTTGATATTGGGTGTGCGCATTCCCCCTATAACAAAAACGCGCACTATAAAGTGATTTTTATTCTTAGGGGCAAAAAGGGATAAAAACGGTACATATTAAACGAGAACAGCTGGAAACACGAAATTCGATGTGTACATTCCTCTAATAGAGTAGATACAAAATATAAAAGTATTTTTTCCAAATGCGAACGTTTAAGGTGTAAAATGGGTATAGAGGCATAAAAATGGTACCAACCAAACGGCTGTACCTAGAATAATGAAATTCGGTGTATACATTCCTCTGATTGCGTAGACACGTAAAATAAACGGATTTTAGAAAGTCGTACTCTTAAGGGGGTAAAATAGGAAAAAGGGGATAAAAATGGTACCAACCAAATGGCCGCAGCTAGAATCGTGGAATTCGGTGTATACATTCCTCTGATTGCATAGACACGCAAAATAACAAGTAAGGAAAGGCTAAAGTCGGACGGGGCCGACTATATGATACACTCCACTTTCAATCCAAATACAATTCAATTCGGTAAAAAAGTAAAAACGGGAAGGATTTTTGTACGTTTCATAATCATAGGCTAATATAACCTGGTCCAATTTGTCAAATCGAGAAGAATATTTGTATCGGAGCTATATCCAAACTTGTAATGAAGTGACTAACTTTCAGAATAAATTCTTCCAGTTCAAGTATAACGTGTTATGCTCAATTTGAACAAATTCGGTGAAAATACGCGGTTTCTGGGGCGAAAAAAGTCAATCCGGGATCGAAATGTGTATGGGAGCTATACGTAAATCTGAACCGATCTGACCGATTTTCACCATGGGTGTTTCTAGTTGAAATATAAGATATTTTGCAAGATTTTGAGAAGATCTGTTAAAATATGTGGTTTCTGGAGCGGAAAAAGACAAATTGGGAGCAAAATTTGCATGGGAGCTATATATAAATCTGAACCGATCTGACCCTTTATCACCACAGGTGTTCCTAGTTTAAATATAATATGTTTTGCCAATTTTGAAGAAAATCTCTTAAAATTTGTGGTATCTAGGGTGTAAAGAGTCAAATCGGGAGCGAAATTTGTATGGGAGCTATATATAAATCTGAACCGATCTGACCCATTTTTACCACAGGTGTTTCTAGTTGAACTATAAGATATTTTGAAAGATTTGAAAAAGATCTGTTAAAATATGTGATTCTTAGAGCAGAAAAAGTCAAATCGGGAGCGAAATTTTAATGGGAGCTATATATAAATCTGAACCGATTTTCTTCAAATTAAATAGCGTTCGTTCTTATGCCGAAAAACTTCGTTATGCAAAGTTTCATTTGGTTCTGTCTACAATTGCGACCTGTATCGTGATTACAAGAATAGATGGACAGACAGACAGACGGACATTGCTAAATCGATTCAAAAAGTGATTCTAAGTCGATCGGTATAATTAACAATGGGTCTATCTCTCTTCTTTTGGTTGTTACAAACAAATGCACAAAGACATAATACTCTCGTGGAGTGTATAAAAAGGATTTTTAGGTTATTTTGCACTATGTACGTGAGATAAAGGATTCTCAAACATTTTTCTTTTGGAATTAAAATAGAATGGAAATACAAACAGCTGTAACACCCACTATCTGCCAATATTTATGGTATTAAAGCTTTTTGAAAATATAAATATAAGAATATTTATTTTTTTAATTGCTTTGAAGTATTATTTCGATATGTAAACGTTTGGTATCCTTGCCTTATAAGCGTGGTTTGAAATAATAAAAATATTTTATTTATTTATAAAATTATTTTTTCTACGAAAATCGACAACCTCTATGTAATGTAATCCATGGTGGAGGGTATATAAAGTACGGCCAGGTCGAAATTAACGTCCTTTTTACTTGTTTTCTCTATTTTTTTCGTGCCAGATTAAAACTATTTTTTGGGAACTGTTCCTAAACCACTGTTACTATGGTAAAGTGAAATTGTCAACATTTGTAGGACTTATGTTTCCAACATGAGTGCACAATTATTAAAGGTAACTTTGGCGAAAATTAGAATTTCAGAAAAAATGTATCCATACAATTTTCGTCCTTCGGCAAAATTTGGGAAAATTCCAATTGGGAAAATTCCAATTGAAATTGAGAAATTCCATTTGAAATCGAGATTTTCCATTTCAATTTGAGAAAATTTTTAATGAAATTGAGATTTTCCATTTAAATTTGAGAAATTTTCAATTGAAATTTAGAATTTCCATTCCATAATGAAAAAATTCCGATTCAAAATTCGCAATTTAAAATAGAAATTCTCAGTTTCAATTGGAATTTTCTTAATATGAAATGGAAGTTCTCATTTCAATTGGAATTTGTTCAATGTGAAATGGAAAATCTTAATTTCAATTGGAAGTGGTGTACAATTAGCAGAGTTATTGTTATTTTTTTTCTAAGTACACGCATACGTAAGAAAAACGTGACATATTTTCATTTCGTAGCATTTTAGAATTAATACAGTGGAATACGTTTGCAAAAAAAATCCATTTGAAATAAAAAATAATCTAGGCAACATAAAAAGGGGAGCAATAACAAATATATTAGACGTGTTGGGGTTACAAGCTAACGATATTAAACAAGTTGTACATTGAAAGGTAATACGAGATTTTTTGGGTATATATCCGAACGCAGCATTAACAATTTAGCTTAGCATCTGTTGAAATATAAATTTGTATTAAATAAAAATAATGTTTGTGTTTAGAATGGGAAAAAATAATAGGTTATTTTTCGCACTGATTTTCCCTTGCCTTACCTCTACTCTAATTATAGAACTTCGCTGCGTAAAGTAAATAAATGGTGTGGATATTAATTTTAATCTTCATTATACAAACATAGTTACCACCTTAGATCCCCAGACATGCTAAAATTAGATTTAATAATGTTGCAATATCCAAAATCGAGTAGGTGTGAATTAGTCATTAATTACCCATGCGACGACCCAACGAAACAATTTCTTTCTGTCCAGTCCGTCCGTCCGTTCCGGCTAAACGTTAAACGTTTTCATAGAATAATTTTTATAAACAAATTGCTATTGTTTATTGAGATGAGATACAAGTCCAGAAACAACTCGAATTTGTTTATACAACAAAATTCTGTAATAAATATTTAAACACATCGTAGACGTGGTAGCAGTGGTGGTAGACGGACGATGGTGGTGCATGCAGCAAAACAAAAACAGACCATTAAATAAAAACCTCAAGTGGGAGAGAATGTTTTTGTTGAGGCGAAAATTGCCATCACATTGGTCGGAGGTCAGATTAAAGATTTAGTTGTGATGATTAGATAGAACAACAGCCAGTCAGCCAACCAGCCTTTGATATTGTCGGCTGCGGAGTAGAATGTTTGTTTGTTTGTTTATACATACATACAAATTTAGGTTTCTTTTGATTTTTAATAGCATTATGGCGCATAAACAAAACGATCTTAGTGGGTTTGAGGGGATCTTTTCTTTTCGTTTAAATTAAACATTAAAATTAATTTTTAATGATCTTTTCCGATGAAACGTTGCGCGTTAGCAGCACAGTCTTATTTGTACATAAATTGTGTCTGCGAGAGGAAATGTTCTGTTACTTGCAGATCAACATCCAAACTGGAAACTTTATAAGTAAATCTAATGATAATGACACATCATCACCTTCACCATTAATTAAATGTAATAATTAATTACTGTCCTGCAACTAAGCGCTCAGTTGCGGTGTGATATTATATTGTATCCTCCTATTTTGATATATTTCATTTATATTTTTGAATATCCCCTCAGACACTCACTCCACAAGTTTTTACTTCTTCACTTTTCATTCCCTCGCTTTCATTGTACTAAAAAAACAACCGAACCTTATATGTATATTCTCCACCATTAATTGCATTCTAGATTGCAAGCTGTCGATTTTACAGAAGTGCAGTAACATTACAGGAATATGTTACATTTTTGTAAATATAGCCAAACCAAAACAAAAAAATATTGTAAATAAATATAAAATTTTAATTATTTTAAACTACGTTTTAATAATCTTCATAAATAATAAAGGGTGATTTTTTAAGAGCTTGATAACTTTTTTTAAAAAAAAACGCATAAAATTTGCAAAATCTCATCGGTTCTTTATTTGAAACGTTAGATTGGTCCATGACATTTACTTTTTGAAGATAATTTCATTTAAATGTTGACCGCGGCTGCGTCTTAGGTGGTCCATTCGGAAAGTCCAATTTTGGGCAACTTTTTCGAGCATTTCGGCCGGAATAGCCCGAATTTCTTCGGAAATGTTGTCTTCCAAAGCTGGAATAGTTGCTGGCTTATTTCTGTAGACTTTAGACTTGACGTAGCCCCACAAAAAATAGTCTAAAGGCGTCAAATCGCATGATCTTGGTGGCCAACTTACCGGTCCATTTCTTGAGATGAATTGTTCTCCGAAGTTTTCCCTCAAAATGGCCATAGAATCGCGAGCTGTGTGGCATGTAGCGCCATCTTGTTGAAACCACATGTCAACCAAGTTCAGTTCTTCCATTTTTGGCAACAAAAAGTTTGTTAGCATCGAACGATAGCGATCGCCATTCACCGTAACGTTGCGTCCAACAGCATCTTTGAAAAAATACGGTCCAATGATTCCACCAGCGTACAAACCACACCAAACAGTGCATTTTTCGGGATGCATGGGCAGTTCTTGAACGGCTTCTGGTTGCTCTTCACTCCAAATGCGGCAATTTTGTTTATTTACGTAGCCAGAAATGAGCCTCATCGCTGAACAAAATTTGTCGAACCGAACATTTCGAACCGAACACTGATTTTGGTAATAAAATTCAATGATTTGCAAGCGTTGCTCGTTAGTAAGTCTATTCATGATGAATTGTCAAAGCATACTGAGCATCTTTCTCTTTGACACCATGTCTGAAATCCCACGTGATCTGTCAAATACTAATGCATGAAAATCCTAACCTCAAAAAAATCACTCTTTACTTCAAATCAGTACACTTAAAGAAAAAAGTCTGTTATTAACAGCAGCTGCATATCAGCAGGCAATTTTCTGCTATTACAGCAATTTTTCTGCCATAACAGCAGTTTTTCTGCAATCTTGCATAAGCATTCACGCTGCTAAAGTGTTTGCAGTCTGCTAAAATGGCTGCTGTTAATTACATTATAAAAATAGATGCAAAAAGGTCTTGAGCCAGGATAATATCCCAGTTCAAATCAAATATTGATTACAGGCCAAAAAAATACAAACGAAAAAACTAAAACAAATAAGCGTTGGCACGGCAGATGTATTGCTGGGTAACTATACCTGCATATACACATACTTACATGTCCAACTCAATGAGATGCTTGTAAGATGGCATGTGTACTTTATTACTTGGTGCAATTTTTTTTAACGGAAATTCGGCAAGTGAGTTGTTCTTCTCGTTCGTTTGTGAGAATCATCTCCTTATAGAGGCCGGGTTTGATGTTGAAAAGTCGCTGCGAAGCCACTTGAAAAGACTTTTGACATTGTCGAAATCATGATCGTGGTAGTCTGCAGCCAAGTAATAAATGTCACCATGCCATTTGTAAATAAATTTGCACTCTATTAAATATAGATGCAAAATGGTCTTGAGCCAGGACAATATTCCAGTTCAAATTAAAAAAAATAAATGTTTATAATTTAAAAGCCTTTCAGATTGACGGCGAAAACGAATTTTGTATTATTATTATTTTATATTAGCTTAGAGCAATATGCGTATCATTAAAAAGACAATCACAGTATCTTTCAGTGGTAATAAATTCCCTTATAATAACATTTCTTCTAAAGTGTTGTTAATAAAATTGTTAACTGGCTATATTGTTCTGTACATATGCTTAAAGTTTCAAGAAAACGTTTTTTCTTTATTGCTAAAAACAGCAAACAGCTGTTTGCTACTTCAGCAGATACAAATTTTTCGGCAAGCAGACTTTTTTGCTTTCATTTACTGACAAATTCCTTTGAGTGTACAAAAAGTGTATAAGGCAGCAATTTTAAAAAAAGCTTAAATACCCAAATATTGGGGGATAGTGGGTGCATGTTCAGCCGTTTGGTTAGTTGTATTGCTCTCCTATTTTAAATCTAAAAGTACAAATTTTGAAAATCTATTATCTCTTACGAACACAGAACAAAATAACCTAACTTCACGATTCAGCCATTTACCAGTTTTATCACTTTTTTCCCATTTTCGCCGTAAAAGTAAAAAAATTGAAAAAATCATTTAAATATTGCGAGTTTATGCAGTTTATACACCGAATTCCATGACTTCTCTTTATTTTACATGAGGAATGTACACACCAAATTTCATCATTCTAGCTATAGTCTTTAGCTGGTACTATTTTTATCCCTGTGTTCCCATTGTATCCCTTGAAAGTACGAATTTGGAAAGACCTCTTTATTTTTCGCCATTTTTATAATTTAAAATGTTGCCCCCGATTTGACTTTTGAGTTTTTTTCTGCATTTCATTTGACATTTCTCAATTTCAGACTAACTCAATTTGAACCATGGAAAGATACACAATCGAGCAACGCGTTAAAGTTATTCTGGCTTATTATGAAAATGGCCGTTCAAATCAGAATGATCGAGATTTATTCATCTTCAGTGATGAGACACATTTTCATCTCAGTGGATTCATCAATAAGCAGAATTGCCTCATTTGTGCAAATGATAATCCAAGAGTGATTGTCGAAAAACCAATGCAGCCACAAAGAGTGACTGTTTGGTGCGGTTTATGGGCTGGCGGCATCATCGCGCCGTAATTTTCCCAAAATGAGGCAGTTACTTTGAATGGTCTTCGCTATCGTGAGATGATAACGAACTTTTTATGGCCCAAATTGGAAGATATGATATGGACGATATGTGGTTTCAACAGGACGGTGCCACCTGGCACACAGCTAACGAAACAATGGCCCTTTTGTGCGACAAATTCAATGGCCGTATTATCTCACGTGGTGGCGATTGTAATTGGCCGCCAAGATCATGTGATTTGACACCGTTGGACTTCTTTCTTTTTTTTTCACTGAACCAACACTCAGGGGATGTCCCCTATAAATGCAGTGCATTGCGTTGGTGGAAGGAAGATCAGGTATGGGAAGGAGGAAAGAGGAAGTAGTGTCTGTTGACATCTGTTTTGAATCTCTGAATGTCGTAATTGGAGGGAAAGATATTTGCCGGAAGTCGATTCCACATGCGGATAGTACGGGCGAAGAACGAATTTATTCTGTAATGTGTAGTGCGGCCGGTTGTCCAATCGACAACAAATGGGTGAGCGTTCCTGGAGAGTCGCGTATCTCTACCGAACGTTCTCACGGGCGGTATGAGATCACGAATTTCCGAAGAACAAACACCATGAAAGTATCGATAGAACAATGACACACAACCAACATTACGACGGTGTTCAAGGGAGATAATAGAATTGGATATCCTACCATCACCTATCAACACCATCGGTGTACATCGATAAGCCAGCAACAATTCAAGAGCTAAAGGATGAGATAATTCGGCACATTAACGGCAAAGAACCTCAATAATGCCTTAGCGGCATCGAAAATTTGGACCATCGAATGGAGGTGTGCCGCCGAGGTCGCGGCGGCCATTTGGCGGATATTTAGTTCCATACATAATTGAAACCTACCAATATTATCATAATAAAAAGAAATAACAATAATTTCCTAAATAATTTGTGTTTTATTCAAAATCAACATCGGTCCTTAAAATGTAACCACATTTATGACAAATTTGGACGTCCTAAGCTCATTTATTTTAGATACTAGCATGCTTTCAACAGACAGACGGTCGGACATGGCTAGATCGTCTTAGAATTTTTTGATAATCATGGTCGATATTTCAAACGGAATGACAAACTTAGTAGATGGAGAGTATAAAAAAGTGAATAAAACATGAATGCAACTTTGCAGTCCGTACGATCATCATTGTAACTAAGCTACGATTTGATTACTAACACAAGTCAGATTTTTTTTTTCAACTTTTTAATTTTCTGGAGAAACGCCCATATAATTGGAAATACATCTACCAAGTAAGCTTAGTTCTTTTTGAAATGGAAGCATGCGGGGAAATCACACTTGGATTACCACTTATTACCATGTAAGGTCGTTCGTTTCATTCGTTTTTTACTTACTGTAGTAACGGACAACATTATTGATGGTTGGCAATGCGCAATGTTAAATATATGGCAACTGCGATATCAAATCATGATTTGATATCAATTCTAAGTGAATAATTACACTGTCCAACGGCATTTTTGAAACAGAGTAGCGACTATATAATTCTGAAAGGGTATGTTGAGTAGATCATTTTTGCAGAATAAACTTATAGTCCAGATGATCTGAGTTTCTTTTTACGGTGGATCAATGTTTTCATTTTGGTCGAATGGAGCATTAGAGCCCTAACACAATGCTACACGCTGGCGGCGGCGAAACAAAAAATCGCTAGCGGCAAAACCAAACAAGAGAGAGAGTGGCTAGCGGCTAGAATTGAAATATTTTCATGATTTTTTATTTTAGTTTAAAAAATTTAATCATTTGAAATGTGCGAAGGAACCAAAAAATACTAGAGAAATTATAGTTAACCATAATCATAAAATAAAGTGTTAAAATTTCACTCAAAATAAAAAATTCTTTTTTAAAATTGTCACCAATAGCAATATCAATGTGTGTCTGAAAACAAATTTTGAAAAAATTATTTTTTATTTTTCCACGTAAAGTGACCCTTTTTCGGCAAAAATTCAAAATCAACTTATGATTTAAAAAACACCTATAAACATTCGTAATGTTTATACTTCTCGTAATACATATTTTCGATTATATTTCTGAAAAAAATATGACAACAATAGGTCTGATCATTTCCTTTTCCAGATATAGACTGGTGTCGTAACAGGATTTCCGTCAAAATGTCACACCCGTTACAATTTAAATATTCTATATTTCCTATATTCATAAAGAGATGTAGGTACACCTTCAGAAGAAGGTGTATGAACTACTCTTTTGATTAGTAAAAATGAAAAAGGCATGTAATTAATGGAAGAACATTCCAGAATTCAAGAAAATTATTAAAACTTCAAGATTTTCTTCAAAGCTAAGGTCACACCCGTGACGCTCTAGTTTGTTGTGTACCTCCAATATTAAAAACGCTAAGACATATTTATATTTGCAATAATATCCAGATTAACCTAATGTTTTCAATTGGCAATATAGCAAAAACCTCAGTCAATGAATATGGGAGATATTTAAACATATTTTAGAAAAAGTGTCACACGCGTTCCAATGGAATCACCCCTAGATAATTATCCAGTGTAAGTCAAAATTACGGTTATAGAGGCTAAGTGCAATAAAGTCAACACAAAATATTTTTTTTGAAAATTTATTTTGATACATATATTTATATTGTAGTTAGCGACAATGTGAAAAAATAATTTATTTTAAGCCCTACTATTTGAGTAATGCCATTTTATACAAAATATAATTCAATAAATATAACATTTAAATTTATTATCAGAAAAATACGAAAGGCCTTTAATCATTTATGTTGAATAAAATGAAAACTATTTTATTTTTTGGTGTTATTATTTTTCTTCTGGATGCTGGCATTCAGAGGAAAAGGGTTACTTTGCACATTTTGTGTGGCAACACCATTTTTAGAATTGTGAGATCGCCGCAATGAAAATAGAATAAAATCTATTCTGGCGGCGAGACGATAACCGCAGCGGCTGCCGGATCTGACATTGTTGCATCAAACGTAACCATCCAACCGTGGTTTTCTTGGTTTTGAATTGATATTTTTATACCCAGCACTTCCGTTTGTAACACCTTGAAATATCGACCTGAGACTCTATAAAAAACTAAAATGTTTTTTTTTCACTGCGGCCCATATTTCCCGAATTACGGGCTCCAAAATTTTTGATTTATAAATTTCGTCCGATTTTTATGAAATTTGTTGTTGGAAAGGGCTCTTAATTTTAAGGAAATAAACTTAAATATTTTTTTTCTGTGACTCATATTTCCCGAGTTACGTGACACGAAACTTCAGATATCTTATTAAAAATATTATTCAAAATAAATACAAAAAAATTAAATATTATTATTTTTTAAACAAATACGTAAAATACATCTTTTTTCAAACCAATTAATAAAAAATATTTTTCAAAATAATATATTCTAACAATTTAAAAATTATTACGAAAAAATCGCGCGATTTTTTTCGAAATAATTTTTAAATTTATTTTTTAAACAAAAACATTAATTTCATTCATCATTCAAACCAATTTTCATTCATTTTTTCAAACCTATTAATTAAAAAATATTCAAAATTATATATACTAAAAATTTAAAAATTATTACGAGAAAATCGCGCGATTTTTTAACAAAAACATAAAATAGTGCATTTTTTCATAGCGGCGCTGCGGCTATACTTTCATAGCAACACTCTTTTTCAAACAAACTATTCAAACTATTTCAAAACTCAAATATACACAGAAATTAAATTAAAAAATAGTACACATAAGTTTCAGGGTCCGTAACTTGGAAATTATAGGTCACAGTAAAAAAAAATATTTTATATTATTTCCTTAAAATGAACAGCCCTTTGCAAAAAAACAATTTCGTCCAAATCGGACGACATTTATAAATCCAATGTCTCGGGACCCGTAGCTCGAGAAATATGGTCACAGAAAAAAATATTTAAGTTTATTTCCTTAAAACTAAAAGGCCTTTCCAACAAAACAGATTTCATAAAAATCGGTCGAAATTTGTAAATAAAAAAAAAATCGGTGCTCTGGAAATATGGACCGCAGTGAAAAAAATATTTTAGTTTATTTTCTAAAAATGACGTAACCGTTCCAATAAAACTAATTGCAAGCAAATTGAGAAACAAATAACGAAGATATCACTAAATGGGGTTTCAAACTTTCGGGGCCCGTAACTCTGGAATTATAGGTCGCCGCTGAAATTATTTTATTTTATTTTTGCTTAAAATAACGTTTTATACCCACTGGAAAAAGGGTATATGTCCGTATTCTAGATTTGCTCCAATATTAAGGCTGTTTTTCTTTAAGCCGGGATAACAAACTGCGATAAGAAAAACGTTAATAAAAATTTATTTTTTTGCTCAAAATAAAAAAATATTTTTTCACATTGTCGCCAACTACAATATAAATATTTGCGGGGCCGTGCGCAGGGGGGGGGGGGGGGTTTTGGGGGTTCAAACCCCCCCACCAGAGAGGTTTCGAACATATACTTTTTAAAACCTTCTAGACTTTCTGAAGCAATAAAATATAGATTTTGTAAGATTTAAAAAAAAAAAAAACTTTTAATTGTGTACTGCAACAAAAGTTTGGAAATTTAATAACAAAATCGTTTAGTAATTTTAAAAAAGTGTAGATAAGAATCATAATGAAATCTAAAATATTCTTAATAAAAGCAAATAATTTTGTTGATGCTTGTAGAGCGCTAAGATGTAACATTTGCAATTGGACATTTTTATGGAGCTGTATCTAAATATGAACCGATGTGTCCTATTTTCATCACAGATGCAACAACAACGGTTTCTGTTACTTCCAATGTTTTGGGAGTTGTTAATTATAATACAAATCCATTTCGACAAATGAAGAAATGAGTTTTAACTTACTAAAATTTTTGTTATATTTATCACTTATGTCTAATATTTTTCAGAGTTAGTATTTTTTTGTACATATGTAGCAAGTATTATTCAAAAGAGAAACAACAAATTCAGTAACTTGGATCTACGTAGGAAAACGAAACTCTAAAATACCAGTTATTTGGTTTTTTGGAATTAAAATTTCTAGTTGTTTCTTCTTGCATTTCATCGAATACAAAAAAACTGTATTTGTTAATTGAATTTATACATATTTAAGGTTATAAAAATGAAGAAACATTTCCAAATATTTTTTATTTAATCGGAATATGCGTATAAAGATTTTGAGTAAACATCCTGTTACTCATGTCCTGTATAAATTAAAACCCCCAAAACTCTTTATTTAAAACCATACTGTGTCAAAAAGCATATCCAATTTTCTGCATTTATCATAGAAAAAATGCGGGACTGAAGGGTTTATCGCCGAGGAATTTGATCGTTTATTATATTCAAAAGTGGCTATGAACCATTTTCTTGAAAATGAGTTTTTGATGCCAAAGAAAATATTTTTTTCTAAAGCCATTTTTTTTTTAATTTTCTGATTTGGCTATCCTCTCGCACGTTATTTTGTGACTGCATAAGTGGCTATGAACATAAAAATAATAGAAACAAAATAGTTCAACAATGGAGCAGCATAAAACCGAAGGTTATAATTCGCTACAACGATTTTGTTTAAAACATTTTTCTAGATTTAGGGCATATCGTACTATCAAATTCCATCATTTCGCGTTAATAGCATTTTGATTCCCCAGTTATCAGGCTAAAATAGGAAAAATGGTGGCTGTAAAGTCAAAAATTGTGAAAAGTATATTTAGAAAAACCGGCGTAACTTTTTATTATATTGAGAATACCAAAATATTTCTTTGGCATGTTATTGCTGACTTCATGGGGAATATTTGTGTATGAAAAGTTTCAGAATTATGAATGAAGAAAGTTAAAATATAAGGAATTGAAACGGCGAATTTTGGATTTTTCATCAATTGCAGCGATTTTCGCGACTGGCTACATATATGTTACAATCGACCAATCTGACGGATGAAGCTGGAATCTTTAAAATCGCTGTGTACATCACAGCAAATGCGTTTTCTATACAACATTGCCAAGATTTCATGAAAAAAGTTATGGAGTTTACAATAAATCTTATTCTTATTTCAACATTCATAATGCTCAATTTTAAACATACAAGAGTGGCTATGAACCATGAAACCGCGATTAATAGGAAATTTCGAAAACTTTTTAATCGTAGCAATTAGTAATACTTTTTAGATTAAACTGTCGAAGAACGATTAATAATTTCTCTTCAAATTAAGGAGAAAATCAGTTTTTTCGCTCTCCTGAAAAGTTATGTTTTTTTCATAGCCACTTATGAATATAAGCCCTCGATATGTATGTAATTTCAAGCAACTATTTAAAAAAAGTTCTACACTTAGAGAACAATCAGCAGGCACTTTCTGCTATTACAGCAGTTTTTTTGGCATAACAGTTTTCTGCAATCTTACATCGTCATTCACACTGCTAAAGAGTTTGCAGTCTGCTAACAACCACTACGAAGGCGCCTATCTAGCCTTCGCAACAATCATGGAGTAATAGCTCAACTATTTATGGCAGAGGTATCATGAAACTTTTGAGAAATATTTCATGATGTCATGTTTGTATCAGTTGTGCATACTCTGAAGCAAAACTATTTGTTTGATTTTTTAGTTAAAAAGAACTTATTTTAATTTCACCTTTTTTCTTGTATAAAATAAAATTTTCCTCAGTTTAAGTAAAAATTTACTCGTTTTGAGGAAAAAATCAGCAAAATTGTCCTCAGTTTGAGTAAAAATGTACTTGATTTGAGTAAACATTTACTTAGCTTTAGGAAATTTGTTTTTAACAAAATTTTACTAATATTTACTTAGTTTTAGGAAAATTTTGCTTAAATTTAGTAAAAAATTACTTGTTTTTAGGAAAAATTTACTTAGATTTAGGAAATTTTCAGCAAAATTCTACTTATTTAGTAAAAATATTCTTGGTTTACTAAATTTTAGTTAATTTTAACTCATTATAGGGAAATTTTTTTTGAGTGTAGATGAAAACCCCCCCCCCCCAGGGGAAAATCCTGCGCACGGGCCTGAATATTTGTATCAAAACAAATTTTCAAAAAAATTATTTTGTGATGACTTTTTTGGACTTAGCCTCGATAACGATAAATTTGACTTACACTGCATAATTATCCAGGTTAAGTCCAATATTTTTAATATAAAATATTTTTTTCAAAAATTGTTTTCATACGCACATTTATACAATTTATAATTATAATTTAAAAAAAAAGTTTTTATTTTGAGTGAAATTTTACCTTTTTATTTAGGTTTTTCTTATCGCAGCTTAGTTATCCAGTCTTAAAGAAAAACAGCTTTATTATTTCTCCAAAATGTCATTCAGAGACATCTGAATAATTTCCTCCGTACTACACAGCTTTCTGCGAGAGTCAATATGTTATGTTGTTTATTATCTTTGTCATATGTTTAGGAGATTGACTTTCAATTCTCAGTGAATAGTTAGTATTTCTATTATCAACAACATTTAGCAATTTTTTTACGATAGTTTCAAAACATTAAGATTAGACTAATAGTTTTAGTGACGGGTACAGCACAAAGGGAAGGGTTATAGGAAAGTGATATAGAAATCTAAGAAAACTCCCAAAGAGCACAATCACAACACCACCATGGCACCTGTAAAAGTAAAAATTCCAGAAAATAAAGTTACCTGTAAGTATCGGATACTAGTTGCGAGTGAGTAATTAAGTATTTTCATGGGCACAACTATAAAGCGTAGATGATATGAAGACCTTTCAGTTTTTGATGAGTGCAAAAGCGCACAGATGTCAAAGTCCAAAAGATGTCAGAGAGTTGTGAACGTTGATCGCATACCCTGCCCCACCAAATTACTTGATCATTGTACGAAGAAATGGGATAATTGTTATTTGACTATTCTCTAATTCTTCTTATTACTAGGCTACAGTAGTACATTGCGATGGGGGTAAATGTTATTTTTGTTAGAACGTAGTTTGAATCACTCGTTCTGGGAAATTATATGATGTGTATCACATTTGTCAGTTAAAAACATAATTAATTTCGTGGTAATACAACTTGTGGTTTCAGAAAGCTATGCTTTTCCTTCTAGAACTGGAAACTCATTAGAAAATTTAAATTCATCCCCAGGTATCAAATGTTTCTGTACAAAATTGCTTCTTATAGGCTTTCAGACAAAGCAAGAAAAATGACGACGATTTATATAAGGAAAATATTTATTTATTCGACTTTTTATCAGTTTGTATATGATTACCTTAATTCCAAAATGGTGTAACTACCATTTTTCGAAATTGTAATTTTTTTAAAAATTAACACGATTTTTTTAAAATTCAATAATAACTTCAACATTTATTCATAGATTTTCTTCAAATAAACTTAGTTTTCTTCGTTACTATCCCACCTATTATAAAATAAAACTAAATGTTCTATTTACAATTATCCATAGATCTTTTACATGTAGAAATTGTTTTCTTTGTTATAATGTTAGCTATTAACACATTGCTATAACACCACCTGTTTAATGGCAAACAACTGAACAACAGTTATTGGGTTTAAAAATAGAAGAAAATATTTTTATATATTTATATTTATAAATGATCAACTATAAAAACACTGTGTAGGAAACTTAAGGCTACTATCACAGAACTTTACAATTGCATCGGAAACTAATCGTTGTTATTTTCAACAATAAATAAAATTCTCCTGACGATTTTGGAAAGAAGCCAACGAAACAATGAGAAAAAAGATGAAATAAAATAGTTTTAATTTGCATAATTTTTCAATTTTCAGTAATAAAAATAAAAGAAGTTTTTTTTTCAAAAAATCACCTTTTTCTCACTTTTTTGAAACTGTTCCAGAAACGCTGTTTCTATGTGAAAGAGAAATTCACAATTGTACAGCAATTTGTATAGGTTTGTTATTTGGACGTTTAATCCATTTTCGGCCGTTGCACACTGGTCAAAATCCATTTGTATGGCATAAAGTCCAAAAATATAGATACAATCTTGTAAGTTTGCACATTAGGGTTAGTCATTTTTTCAATTTTTTTCGAATATCAAAAATCTGTGGAAATGGCATGTAGGGCAGGCAAAAATAACAAGAATTGCGTTTTTACTTTTTCGAAATTGTAAAAAAACCTTCCGCACAAAATGCAATTACTTTAGCTAAAAACAAACTTTTTTAGTTTACTTTTTTTAAATTTTTAAATTTGAGAAATTTTTTTCTGCAATAGTTGTTCTTGGAAATAATTTTTTTAGTTGGTTTTAGTGCATCGATTTCAAATATGCAATTTGATCAAAAATCTGTCATTTAGTTTTTAAGCTACATCGATTTTAAAATTTGCAACTCGGTTTCATTTCCCAGTTTTAAAAATTTTAAACGAGTTGCTCTAATAAAAGTTTGACAATACAGAAGAAATGTCATAATACATAATTTATATCGTTTTTAGTTTTAAATTATTTTTTCATAGTTTGTGTTCACATCGCCATGTCGTTTAAAATATTATCAAATTTTAAAAATCACAAAAAAATTCAAATAAAAAAGTTGGTTTTGAGCTAAAGTAATTGCATTTTGTGCGGAACGTTTTTTCACAATTTCGAAAAAGTAAAAACGCAATTCTGCTTGTTTTTGCCTGCCCTATATGCTATTTCCACAGATTTTGAATCTAAAAAAAATCTAACCCTATTGCACATCTGCTAGAGATAACATACTCCAAAAATAACAAATTGGACCGATTATCACCTCCCATATAAACTCCATATAGAACCACCAATCAAAATTTTTTGAAAACTTAGTTTGCTTAGACGAAATGTATTTTTCTGAACATTATTACAAAAGCAAAATATAGCATAGAATACTCTGCTTGACACTACAATTTAAATAATTAATTATTAATATCTCATGAAATAATATAAATGTCTACATGTGTGCAGAAAAAGGGAGTGGTGTTATATATCATTATAAAGGTACTTTCAATACCTGCAAAATAATATTTTGATATGTTAAAAACGGCTAATCAAAAATTGACTTTTCAAACTAAAAAAAATAAATACATCGTTTTTTCCATGAAAATCTACAAGAAATAGCACCATTTGTATGACAGCGCCTTCTAGCGTGAGTTTTAGGTAAAAATGAATTCCTCAACCCCAAAAACATAAGATACTACAACTAGGGTATCTAATTATTCGCACTTTTAATTTATTCGATTAATCGTTTTTTTTCGAAAACAAAGAATTTCCAATTAATCGATTAATAGCGTCAAAAGTTATTCGCATAACCGATTAACAGAACAATTGTCCTCACAAATAAATCATTATTATTAAGAGTTATATAGGCAAGACATGACAGTGAGTACTTCTCCATATGTATGTCCAAGAGCATTTCAATATTGACAATCATATTTTTCAATAAGGGAGTTCGAAATAAAATCTCCACAAAGAAACCCCAAGTTTACAAAATAATTCTAAAATTTAGATTTTTTTGTAATGGGGAACCATAATGCAAGGAAAAATGGAGCAGAGTGATTATTTAAGATCAATTTATTATACAAACCAGACGTGATTTTATGCAAATCCTTCAATATCGATTAATCGATTATGTGGGACAATTTATTCGAATTATTCGTTAAATTAAGTCGAAAATTGTGATTTTTTCATTATTCGAACAAATATTTGAAATAAATTATTCGATTAATCCAGTAAAATTTAATCGGTTGGATACCCTAACCATAACTTTTCAGGATAATAAAAATAAATAAGCATTATTTTATAGAATTTTCCATGATATTTCCTTGTCAGGCAGCATTCCAAAATCACCAACTTCAAAAGCCTGTAAAAAAATCTCGCACTGAACTAAAAAACCCTTCAAGTGTTATGGATAATTTGCAAATGGTCTCATCTCATATAAAGTTGTAAAGTTTTTTCTAATAAGAACAGTAAATACCCCAACTTACATCTAGTAGTTAGGGTACTTAAGCACTTTATTTGAATGTACTTGACGTATTATTTTGGTACGCATGGCTATTACGTACCTCTCTATAAACGGGACTGGTTTTTAAATTTATAAAAATTTACATCAAATTATCATAATATTAATAACTGGACATCTTGTCAAAGCCAACATTCTCCAATCTGACGGTAATACTGTGGGATTCACTCCATGGTGGAGGGTATATAAGATTCGGCGCATGCGAACCTTAGTAAAAACACCTAGGAGATTATATAATTAGCAACATTGATGAAATTGCCACCCGCACTATCCATGATTTACTGAGACTCTCGAAAGGCCTGGATTGGATTAGGGGTGACTTCTGATGCACACTGATGAATACATTGAAGCTGGGGGCCTATTAGGAGGAATGGGAACCAAAAGGTATGCCAACATCGAGCTACTGGAAGGCACTCTCGACTGACTCATAGGCTATCACAGTTACAAGGAAGAAAAGTCAATTAAAGCTCGGCCTCCCAACTCTCTATACTAACCTAATCCTATCTATGGCAGTCTAATCCTCCAAATCCCTTTCCTCTATCCCTCCACTCCCCTACTCCTTCATAGAAATAACTTGATCGAATGTATTACATTCAAAACACATAAATATTCACAACATTTAATATATCGTATAATGAGGTGTGATTAGATATACTTCCAAAATTATAGTTCAAGTGCCTTCGACAAAAATTTGAAATTCAAATACATTTTAGGCCTCAGAGACATTTTTTTCTTTTTTGTTGCTTAGTGTTAGCTGATGACGTACCGGTCTTATTACGTTTATCAATCTACATGACAATTTTAGTCTGTACACCAATTAATCACAATATGCATTAGAGCAATAACAAAATGATTCAAGACTAATTTGTGATATCTTAAATTTTAAAACTAAATGAATTTAACTAACTAATCTTCATTTTCATCATGTCTCCGCGGATTTTTATACCCTCCACCTCCAGGATGGGGGTATACTAACTTTGTCATTCCGTTTGTAACATCTTGAAATATCGACCTGAGACCCTATAAAGTATATATATTCTTGATCGTCATAAAATTCTAAGACGATCTAGCTATGTCCGTCCGTCCGTCTGTTAAAAGCACGCTAGCATCTAAACGAAAGGAGCTAGGACGTCCAAATTTTACATAAATGTGTCTTATAGTCGTAGATCGGTTGGGATTGAAACTGGGCGAGATCGGCCCAAAGGGAAAACATTTTCCCTCACAAGGACAAACAATAACCAGAATATTCCCTAATATTTTATAGTATTTAAGCACATTTTTCAATATGTCAGCTTGTACTTACTTGATATTGGGAGTGCGCATTCCCCATTATAACAAAAACGTGCACCACAAAGTGATTTTTATTCGTAGGGGGTGAAATGGGGCAAAAAGGAATAAAAATGGTACCATTCAAACGGCAACAGCTAGAAACACGAGATTTGATGTACTTTAATTCAGTAGATACATAATATAAAATCATTTTTCCAAATTAGTACTTTTAATGGGAATAGAGGGATAAAAATGGTACAAACCAAACTGTTCCACCTAGAGTAATGAAATTCGGTGTATACATTCCTCTGATTGCGTAGACACTTAAAATAAATAGATTTTTCGAAATTCCTACTTTTTGGGGTTAAAATGAAAAAAAATGGATAAAAATAGTACCAACCAAATGACCGCAGTTAGAGTGAAATTAGATGAAATTCGGAATATACATTCCTCTGACTGCGTAGACACGAAAAATAAAAGGTTTCTTCCAAATTCGTACTTTCAACGGGTACAGAGGGATAAAAATAGTACCCACTAAACGACTTACTAGAATGATGAAATTCGGTGTGTACATCCCTCCTATTGCGTAGACACGTAAAATAAAGGAATCTTAGAAAGTCGTAATCTTAAGGGTGTGTAAACTAGGAAAAAGAGGATTAAAATGGTACCAACCAAATGGCCGCAGCTAGAATCATAGAATTCGATGTATACATTCCTCTGACTGCATAGACACGCAAAATAAAAGGATTTTTTCCATATTCGTACTTTTTACTTTTACGGCAAAAATTGGTTGAATCAAGAACGTGAGATAATGGATTTTCAAAATTTGTACTTTTGGAATTAAAATAGAATGGAAATACACCCAACTTTAGCACCGACTATCTACCAATATTTATGGTATTTAAGCTTTTTTAAATATATATACATATATATATATAAGAATATTTATTTTTGGAATTGACTTGTATTATTATTTCGATATATATAGTGTAAAGATATTGGTAGACTTGCCTTGTAAGCATGGTTTGAAATAATAAAATTATTATATTTATTTATAAAATTATTTTTTCAATATTTGTATTTGGTTTGGCTATATTAAAGAATATATTTTCCTGTAATATTACTGCACTTCTACGAAAATCGACATCCTCTGTGGAATGCAATCCAAGGTGGAGGGTATATAAAGTTCGGGACGGCCGAATTTAATGTCGTTTTTACTTGTTTAAGATATACTCGTTCTTTTAAAGCTAATAAAACACAATTTCTAATAAAAAATGAGTGCAAAATCTCTTAAAATGTGAGAGAAACAGTTCGACAAATTCAAAAAAAAAAAAGAAATTACGTTTTTTTTCAATTTTGAAAATCTGAAAAACGTGAAAATCTGTAATACAAAAAAAAAATAAAATTTTTTCTTCGCATTATGAACAAATCGTAAAAATATGTAAAAAAAACATAAAAATAAAAATTTTAATTTTCTTTAAAATCGAAAAGTAGTCAACTTTAGGCCGATTTCTAAAATAATAAATCATATAAATCTCGTAATAATCCTTGGGTCCTTGTGTAATTGTGGGTTTTTACAGAACTCAAAAATGTCTACTTTGTCCTATCTTGACCTAGTATATCCAGGAACCATCCCCTGTACAGAAGTTAGATACAGTAAAGTGTTCACCCGTTTGGCGTCCTATGCGGAACGAACACTTTAATTTTCTATATAGATTCCAGTAGAAAGACATTTTTATACCCTTCGAAATATCGATCTGATACAGTTTTAACTATATTATATATAGACGATTAGAATTGCAAACGAATGAAATTGACCTATTTTCCCTCACAATTCAATTCTTTATTTATTTATAAATTTACTTTTTTGGGAATAACCTTTGTTCGCATGATTTTTTTATATTTCAGTTTAGCTGTATGTTTATTATTTGGCCGGTTGCTAATGTTTATCTTTTAAAACTTGTGCTCACACTCTGCTGATAATGTCGAATCATGGTGAATACAATTGTCACTAAATTATCAGGTCGTAGCCCTTTCAGTTGACTGCGGCATGATCAGTTTCTACCATTCGTAGTTACACTCTTTGGCATTTCAGTTGGCGATACTCGAGACAGGTCTTATGGTCTTTGCATTATCGATAAACTGATATGGCTTTTTAATCTCAAATAACCAAAAAAAGTATTTTTGATTATTTTATTGGTTTAACACCAACCAAAATGTATAATTTGCTTACACTTTATTAATCCACATCTCTGTTTGCTTTATAGTGAGTAGCATGGAACCGTTAAGTGCCTCAAAATCCGATGGTTCTTCATCGTCGGCCAAATATCGACATGCTGGCGACTTAACCGGAGAACAACCCACACGAGAGGTAAGAATGCATGGATTTTCATTTAAGACCAGAAAAAAACTGATTTATTTTCCTCTCTCCTCTCTTACAGTTCGCTGAAATTTCAATACCCGTGCCATGGGGTCATCTGGCCGGCAAATGGTTTGGCCCCCAAAATGTCCAGCCTATACTGGGCCTTCATGGCTGGCAAGATAATGCGGGTACTTTTGATTTGTTGGTGCCTTTGCTGCCGCCCGATGTTGCATTTCTCTCCATCGATTTACCCGGCCATGGATTGTCATCCAGACTGCCCGATGGCTGCTACTACAATACCATCGATAATCTGTATATCATAAGGGTGATCATGAAACAATACAAATGGGAGAAGCTTTCGTTGATTGGTCATTCCATGTCTTCAATCATAGGCTTTGTCTTCGCGGCCGTATTCCCCGATAAGGTGGATATGTTCATCGGTATCGATGCTTTGAAACCCCACCAGAGGCCCTTCCCCAGTGTCATACGCACCATGGAAACGCGTATGGATGAATTTCTGCGTGAAGATGAACGTAATCGCAACGAAAGTGAACCTCCCAGCTACACCTATGATGAGCTTATCGAACGCATTTATGTGGGCACATTCCATTCGGTCAACAAAGATCTGTGCAAGCACATGTTGGCGCGCAACATTCAGAAATCTGAAAAATTCCCCGACAAGTATTTCTTTACGCGCGACAGACGTTTGAAATTCTACAATTATGCTGTGGGCTCCCAGGAGCTGTGCGTGGAAATGGCCAACCGCATTACTTGTCCGTACCTGTTCATTAAGGCGCGCAACTCTTCATATTTCGAAGATAAAAAGTATTACGACGAAGTCATGGATGTCCTCAAGCCAAAATCGAACTTTGAATATTTCGAAAGTGATGGCAGCCATCATTTGCATATGAATAATCCGGAATCGGTCATTGAACCCATCGTTGATTTTATCAATCGTTTTGGTCCCGTGGCCAGAGCAAAACAAGCCAAAGCCGCTAAACAGGCCCAGGCCGATAAGGAGAGTAAACTCTAAAGGTGACAAGAGATAAAGAGGCTTCGTGGCCCTTGAAAGTGAATTTACTTAAAAATAAACAACATTAACATTGTTTTTACGTACATATATGTATGTGTGCTTGTGTATATTATAATTTTTGTTAGCTAGATTTATAGCAAGACCTCTCTGTGAAAGTGGAAACATAAATGATCGCTTTTATGTAATACCAAAAATATATTTTTTTAAATAAAATAATTTTCAAACACAAATCATGTGTTATTTATGGTAAGTTTGAACTAAATTTAAAATGTAAGTTATATTTTCATACAATAATGCTTCCGTTGACAAAAAATTATATAAATGATCAGAAATATGCTGAGTTAAAAACTTTCAGTGGCGTCGCTCTAAATAATGATTCTAAAGTGTTTTTTAGAAGTTACATTTTACATATTTCTCAGATCTGGGTTACCATTTCCTCATTTATAGACTAATGACAGAACAATGATTGTAAAGTTTTATCGAAAATCAGTGTTCAGTTCGGGACAAAGGGACATGTTATTTGGCCAACGAGATCTGGGGTTGTCGACTTGTACTGCTTAATTGGTTGAAGTCAAATAACTTGGCTGTATTTCTGAAAATTTTAAATTTGATTTAATTTATGAAAAGCTACCAACTAAGAGCATTTGATACAATTTTGATTCTCAATTTTACATTTCAGGAAACAAAGACGCCACACGACAGCCGCTATGACAAAAGTCATATCATATGTGAAACGGCAATAGTCGAAGTGTCGATGCGACTTGCGATTGTCGTGTCACGCTGTCTGAATGCGCCTTTATTACAGTTTACTGTAATCACGTTAAAACTGAGCTTATTATTTGCTTATAAAGAGTGATTTTTTTGAGGTTAGGATTTTCATGCATTAGTATTTGACAGATCACGTGGGATTTCAGACATGGTGTCAAAGAGAAAGATGCTCAGTATGCTTTGACATTTCATCATGAATCGTCTTACAAACGAACAACGCTTGCACATTATTGAATTTTATTATCAAAATGCGTGCTCTGTTAAGAAAGTTCATTGCGCGCTTCCATTTTATGGTCAGTTTAATCGACCCACTGAAGCGGCTATTCGGGCTATTGTGACTAAATTTCGCACCAAATTTACATTGTTGGACATTAAACCACCAACACGCTTACGTAGAGTGCGAACTGAAGAAAATACCGCAGCTGTATCGGCCAGTGTTAATGATGACCACCAATTTTCGATTCGTCGCCGTTCGCACCAATTGGGTCTCTGTTACTCAAAAACGTGGAAATGCCAAAATTGGACTAAGCGGATGGACCACCTAAGACGCAGCCGCGGTCAACATTTAAATGAAATTATCTTCAAAAAGTAAATGTCATGGACCAATCTAACGTTTCAAATAAAGAACCGATGAGATTTTGCAAATTTTATGCTTTTTTTTTTTTTTTTAAGTTATCAAGCTCTTAAAAAATCACCCTTTAGTTATATTGGAATAACTTTTTACATAGTAATGGCAAAATTCAAACAAAAGCCTTTCAAAATGTCCTTGCATTTGGATAACCACACAAAATT
Organism: Polietes domitor; assembly: GCA_947397865.1. NCBI lineage: Eukaryota > Metazoa > Arthropoda > Insecta > Diptera > Muscidae > Polietes > Polietes domitor. Next base: position 33,548,568 of record OX377621.1, on the reverse strand, counting down.
CATGTTCATATCGGCATTTTTGGGCCTACTGGGTTTACAAAAACATACCCACACTTGCTTGCAAGTGGTCCGGACCATTTTATGGGTCCCTAGGGCATCATGGACCAGAAAGCCTATTACAAACTTAATTCTACTGATTTGTGGATCAAACTGTTTTTGTGTCTGCGCTCTTCAAACAAACTTTGGAAGAGAACATTGTGACTGGAATGCACATCATTCTAGCCAATATAAAGTTGCCTTTCTATTAAAATAAATTTTCAGATTGAAGTTATGTAATCTCATTATTTTATTTCAAACAACCTGAGCTATAACACATGTCATGGATTTAAATGGTCATACCACCGGAAAATGCTGTCGAATTAATATTCTCCCGTGTTAGTAGTTTTTGGCTCTGCATAAGTAGACTTACCATAATTTTATAGTGTCACATTAATAATAAACACACTTTCTGGATAAAAAACTAGATTAATTCGTATTTGATTTCTTCATTTCTTTTTCACACAGTTTATACAATTTAATTTAACCCGCCGACTTTTTTCAACTGACTTTGCAGCAGTGGAAAATTGCGTAGTAAATAAGAATGATAACAGTGTTGCATTATTGTAGTACTACTAATGTGATAACGGAAATTGTATTTCATAGGCTTGTGCACACCGCGGCTTTTTCCGTTTGTTTCGATAAACGATACAGTTATTTGTTACCAGAACCGACACACCGACGCTTTTAACCCATTAAAGCCCATTCAAATTCATTTTAATCGAACGCAGGGTTAAACGGCAACGCGTTTTTCTTCCTATTTCACACATAAAGTTTTATTGTACAACTTGGAAACATATTTTAGTTCTGCGAAGGCTTTTCAGATAAAAAATGTTGTACCTTAAAAAAACTTATAAAACTTAAATCCATTGAAAAATGCAAAATTTGTTAAATTTTCGACATAATCTACTTTCATGATGTACTAGTATTTTATAACCGGCGTTGCACGGGTTCATTTTTCCCTATTCATATTTTAAAATAAAATAAGTTTTAAAGTATAGTTTATGTCGGCAGTACCACGCCCCTTTGTCCAATCATGACCTCGGCCAAAAACCATCCTTTGTCCAGTGGTAAGCTACTGTAAAATTTTCAAGCGAATTGTGTGATTTTTTAAAATCCATAGGAAAGTTTTTCAAAAAAAAACACATAAAATTAAGAAAAATGCATCGATAGTACGGTCCATATAATTTAACGTTTGAAGATTATTTCATGCAAATGTTGACCTTGACTGCGCCTCAAATGGTCCATCCGCTGTACTTGTACTTTCAAATAAAAAAAGAAATTTGAGAAAATATTCAGTAGTTTTTTTATAGCATTTTCAAAAAAAAGTTATTTGGCGGACCCTTATATATATATAGGGTGTTTTTTATTGAGGTATAGAACTTCGAATTGAAATAAAACACAAGAAAATCGTTTTAATGTCCATCGATTTGGCTTTATTGGAAGGATAATTTTATGCCATTAATGTTTAAATATGATTTCGGGCATGTGGCCGCCGCGGCTGGCTCGAATATAGCCAATTCTACAGGTCCAATTTTCAACCACTTTCTCCAATTGCTGTGCAGCTCCAATTGCTGTGCACGGTGGCGAATCGATTCATTCGGGTCCTCTTCAACACTTTGCTCTACAGCGGCAATTGTTTCTTCGGTGCGCACTGTTCGACGTCTCTGCGGATGCGTATTATCACATAGAGTAAACGTAGTGCGAAAACGATCCATGGTTAACCGAATTAATTGCTCTGATGGACGATTATGTCGACCATAAAATGGACGGAGCTTGCGGTGAACTTCGCGAACTGAACCATTACTTTCGAAATAAATTTGCACGATTTGCAAGCGTTGTTCTTTTGTCAACCTGTTCATGATGAAATGGCAAACCAAACTAAATATTAATCACTTGACAGCTGACAAAATGGCCGCCAGTTAAAAAAGTGATGCCAACTTAAAGTTCTATACCCCAATAAAAAACACCCTTTAGCTCTAGAAGCTATATTTAAAAAGTTATGACCGATTGAAGATTTCGATTTTGTTAGAAATTTTTTGTGATCACAAATTATCCTTCTTTTAGCTCTAGAAACTATATTTAAGAAGTTGTGAGCGATTTACGATTTTGATTTTTTTTAAATTTTTGGATGATCTCAAATTATCCTTGTTTAGCTGTAGAAGCTATATTTAAGAAGTTATGACCGATTTAAGTTTTCGATTTTTTTAATTTTTGGTGATCACAAAGTTTCCTTCTTTTAGCTACATTTAAAATGTTATTTATGACCGATTTAAGATTTTTTTAATTTTTGGGTAATCACAAATTATCCCTCTTTTAGCTCTAGAAGCTATATTTAAAAAGTTATGACCGATTGAAGATTTCGATTTTGTTGGAAATTTGTGTGTGTTCACAAATTATCCTTATTTTAGTTCTAGAAGTTATATTTAGGAAGTTATGACCGATTTAAGATTTCTATTTTTTTTTTTGATTTTTTGGGTGATCAGAAATTATCGTTATTTTAGCTCTAGAAACTATATTTAAGAATTTATGACCGATTTAAGATTTTTTAATTTTTGGATGATCACAAATTATCCTTGTTTTAGGAAGTTATGACCGATTTAAGATTTAATTTATGGGTGATCACAAATACTTGGATTATGGGGATATTTAATAAGTTATGGCTAAATTTACCAAAAAATATATTTGAGATGTTATCAAATATAGCTCACATTCTCTCAGAATGTTGCACTGTGCGGCGTATACATACGTCTTTGCTTCGACACATAAATAAGATCATCGTTTGTCGATGTCCGCAGGGAGTAAAGTGCCAAGATAACCATAATTTATACATTAAATTACTGAACGCGACACAAGACGAGACGGAGAAGAAAAAATTGCATCCAGTAATTTAAACGAAACTCAGTTATTCTGCGAAACATTGCAAAGATTACGAAACCCGTCTGGACGGAGTGACAAGGAGTTATGCGTTGGCATTGACTGTGTCTGCTAACCGCCGGCGGTCTTTTTCAACTCACATTTATTTACTTCCTGTTTTAAGGAAGATTCAAGTACCTGCCATACTCAAGCAATGTTAATCTTGTTTTTATCTGCCCTATGTATGTATGTATATCGTGTCATTTATTGTTAACGAATTTTTAAAACAATTATTTAATTATTTTAGCCTCCCTTAAAAGGTAAGTTATTAACAATTTATGTAAATCTGGAAAAAACATTCGCCTTAAAATATTCTTATGTTAATTGGATAAGGTCACAGCCACAAAAGGTAGTTAAACTCAAGGGAAATTGTTTTTGTCTTATACACTGAAATGGAATCAGGTAATGAAGCCAATAGTTTATAGGACTTGGTAGACAGCCAGGCGACAGACATTTAGAGAGCATTTTAAAGTAGTCGACATTGTATGTAATCGGAGGATAGCCCGAGGCCTCCGAGTAATCGCAATGACATGATCTACTCTAACCTGATCCAAGGATTGTCCCTCCAACAACCTTGAAGACTTGCCACGGAATGAGAAACCGAGAAGTTACGATCGAATTGTAGTCTTATATATATATATATATCTATATATATATAAAAATGAATCTGTGTTTGTATGTTTGTTTGTTTGTTTGTTTGTTATTTATAGCAGCCTAAACTACTGAACCGATCTTCTTGAAATTTTCACAGTATGTTCATAGTGAACCGGTGGTGAAAATAGGCTATATATTTTTTGGATATTTTCAGTGGGCGTGTCACCTCCCACACAAACTGGAGATTTATTCGTTTTATATACATTAGCATATTTTGAATACTGCTGCAGCTAGAGTCTTGATATTTTGTGAAAGTTCCCTAATTATTACTCTGCACAGTTGTGCCAAAAAGGGGCGGTATTGGAAAAGTGGGCGTGGCACCTCCCATGCGATGTTAAAACCTATTATCGAATATATTCAGTTCTATGACACTTAGAGTGCTGAAATTTTGTGTAAATGCATCTAGCATCAATGTGCATAGTTGTGCCAAAAATGGGCCGTATTGAAAAAGTGGGCGTGGCACCTCCCATACGAAGTTAAAACCCATTTTCGAATATATTCCGTTCTATGACAGATACAATACTGAAATTTTGTCTGAGTGCATCCAGCATCAATGTTCGTAGCTGTGCCAAAAATGGGCGGCAGTGGAAAAGTGGGCGTGGCACCTCCCATACAAAGTTAAAACCTATTATTGAATATTGCCTGTTCTGTGACACCTAGAGTGCTGAAATTTTGTGTGAGTTCATTCAGTGTAAATAGTTGTACAAAGATGGGCGGAAAGTGGGCGTGACCCTTCCCATATGAAATTAAAACCGGTTTTAGAGTATATTCGACACAGAGATGGGCGGAAAGTGGATGTGACCCTTCCCATTCGAAATTAAAACCTGTATTGTTGTGTGAGTTAATTTAGTTGTAACCTGCTTAGACAATATACAAATGGGCGGGATTTGAATTTTGTAAAATTACACCTTTTCTTTGGATTTTCTTCTTTTCAAGAAATCGGAAATTATATAATTTTTAAGTTTTTGTGTTGTTTGATTAGTGAACAATTTGATTGATTTTCTACGTGTTTTGAATGTAAAGTAATTTCTTCTTACGAATGAAGTGTTTTGTTTATTTAATGGATAGGAGAAGAATCACATTTAACAAAAAATCAATTTGATTTTTGACATTTCTTCCATTTTTCGGCGAAAACTAACGTTCTTCATGGAACATATCCATTTCTTTAATATCTCAGGCTTATAATCTCTTGATTATAAGTGGTACATAAATTTTAATTTTACCGTTAGTTTTTTTTTGCCTGGCGAAGCGGGCGGGTTTCAGCTAGTTTTTTATAAAATTAAAATTTTCGTTGTAGGTACCCTTAATATTTGTACTCGAAATAATACTTCAAGTCAATTCAAAAAGTAAATATAAGACAGCAATCTTCAAAAAAGTTTAAATACCACATATATTGGTAGATAGTGGGTGCTACAGTGGGCTGTATTTCCATCCTATTTTTAATTCCAAAAGTACTCATTATGAAAATCCATTATCTCACGTACACAGTGCCAGATAGCCTAACGCCATGATTCAAACAATTTTTGTCGTTAAACTAAAAAAACTACGAATTTGGAAAAATCTTTTTATTTTGCGTGTCTATGCAGTCGGAGGAATGTATACACGGAATTCCATCACTCTAGCTGCGGTCATTTGGTTGGTACCATTTTTATCCCCCTGTTCCCATTGTATCCCTTGAAAGTACGAATTTAGAAAAACCTTTTATTTTTCAGAGGAACGTATACACCGAATTTCATGATTCTATCTGTGGCCATTAAGTCGGTACCATTTGTATCCCTTTTTCATATTTTAGCCCATTAAAAGTATGAATTTCAAAGAATCCCTCTATTATACGCGTCGACACAATTAGAAGGGTGTACACTAGAGCGTACCAGGTTACAAGTAAAAAAAAAAAAGTTCGCCGTACACCTTCGAATATGAAGTATTATTGAAAGGTAGTTTCAAAAAATTTTTTTTTATTTTTTTATGCCGAACGTAGGGGTCGCGCTTTTACATTTTTCTATATAACTTCTGCATTTATAAACGGATTTTAAAGTGTGATACATCGATGTTTTTGTCCGATTTTTTTGTCTTTGAAGTCATTGAGCTCAAACATGATTCATGATTTTATGCGAGCTTTAATTTTCGATTATTAGAGTGGTACATTAGGGTAGTAGCAACTGAGAAATGATGGGTAAGTACCAGAAGGGGGTGCTTGAGCTCAATGACTTCAAAGACAAAAAAATCGGCCTCGTCGAGACAAAAACATCGATGTATCACACTTTAAAATCCGTTTATAAATACAAGTTATATAGAAAAATGTAAAAGCGCGACCCCTACGTTCGGCATAAAAAAATAAAAATTTTTTTTTTGAAACTACCTTTCAATAATACTTCATATTCGAAGGTGTACGGCGAACTTTTTTTTTGAGGTACGCCCTAGTGTACACTAGGGCGTACCTATGCCGAACGTAGGGGTCGCGCTTTTACATTTTTCTATATAACTTCTGCATTTATAAACAGATTTTAAAGTGTGATACATCGATGTTTTTATCTCGACGAGGCCGATTTTTTTGTCTTTGAAGTCATTGAGCTCAAGCACCCCCTTCTGGTACTTACCCATCATATCTCAGTTGCTACTACCCTAATGTACCACTCTAATATCAGAAAATTAAAGCTCGCATAAAATCATGAAACTCTTCCTAAGGAAGTATGTCGATTTTCCCAGCAGAAAAAGTGTTAAACTAGTTTTTTTCTTATTTTACCGAGAGCATTGCATGTATTTAAAGGGTGATTTTTTAAGAGCTTGATAACTTTTTTTTTTAAAAAAAACGAATAAAATTTGCAAAATCTCATCGGTTCTTTATTTGAAACGTTAGATTGGTCCATGACATTTACTTTTTGAAGATAATTTCATTTAAATGTTGACCGCGGCTGCGTCTTAGGTGGTCCATCCGCTTAGTCCAATTTTGGCATTTCCACGTTTTTGAGTAACAGAGACCCAATTGGTGCGAACGGCGACGAATCGAAAATTGGTGGTCATCATTAACACTGGCCGATACAGCTGCGATATTTTCTTCAGTTCGCACTCTACGTAAGCGTGTTGGTGGTTTAATGTCCAACAATGTAAATTTGGTGCGAAATTTAGTCACAATAGCCCGAATAGCCGCTTCAGTGGGTCGATTAAACTGACCATAAAATGGAAGCGCGCAATGAACTTTCTTAACAGAGCACGCATTTTGATAATAAAATTCAATAATTTGCAAGCGTTGTTCGTTTGTAAGACGATTCATGATGAAATGTCAAAGCATACTGAGCATCTTTCTCTTTGACACCATGTCTGAAATCCCACGTGATCTGTCAAATACTAATGCATGAAAATCCCAACCTCAAAAAAATCACTCTTTATAAGTTGTTCTTTGAATCTTCGATGTTTACAGTCGGTTGTCAAAGTGTAATACATATATTGGTGTTTTTGGCCCATGCGTTGCTCATCGGTGACCGCCATAGCTGATTCATGCACAACATGAGCAAAACTACTTTGTCACATTGTTTCATAATTTTATCAATTTTGATAGTGACTCATATTTCAATATGATCGATTGGAAACAATTTGAATTGACTGAGCCGCCATGCTTGCAGTTTTTTTCGCAAGAACAGTTAGAAGCATTCCAATTTTCAGAAGAAATTATCGATTTACCAGGTTAGCACAAGAAAAACTTAATTTGATTGCTTTCTTTGCTGAACTCATTTATTTTCACAGATTATCCATGCCATTCTCAAAACACCGAGCGTTTTGTTCATGTTGTGCATGAATCAGCTATGGCGGTCACCGATGAGCAACGCATGGGCCACATCTTTTCTAAACTTGAGAGCCGCCAAAAATACACCCAACTTGAATCGCGTCGAAATATGGTTGATTAAAATTTTAATTGTACCTTAATTTTTATATTTATTGTTCTAAGAATTGAAATATGATGCGTAAATAGTAGAAGGGGGTTGTTGAGGTCAACGACTTTAAAAACTGAAAACCTGTTATGTGCGGGACAAAAACACCAATATATGTATTACACTTTGACAACCGACTGTAAACATCGAAGATACAAAGAACAACTTATAAATACATGCAATGCTCTCGGTAAAATAAGAAAAAAAATAGTTTAACACTTTTTCTGCTGGGAAAATCGACATACTTCGTTAGGAAGAGTTTCATGATTTTATGCGAGCTTTAATTTTCTGATATTAGAGTGGTACATTAGGGTAGTAGCAACTGAGATATGATGGGTAAGTACCAGAACGGGGTGCTTGAGCTCAATGACTTCAAAGACAAAAAAATCGGCCTCGTCGAGACAAAAACATCGATGTATCACACTTTAAAATCCGTTTATAAATGCAGAAGTTATATAGAAAAATGTAAAAGCGCGACCCCTACGTTCGGCATAAAAAAATAAAAAAATTTTTTTTGAAACTACCTTTCAATAATACTTCATATTCGAAGGTGTACGGCGAACTTTTTTTTTTTTTACTTGTAACCTGGTACGCTCTAGTGTACACACCTAATTTCTTCTTTTTAGCTGTAGGCGATTGGTTGGACCATTTTTATCCCTATGTTCCCATTTTATCCCCTGAAAGCAAGAAATTCCAAATTTCTTGCTTTCATCTTTTTATTTTGCTTATCTATGTAGTCAGAGGAAGGTATACTGGTTTGGTACTATCCCTCTACGTCCTTTTTACCCCTTAAAGGTACGAATTTTTATATTACGTGGAATGTACACACCGAATTTCGTGTCTCTAGCTGTTCTCGTTTGATAGGTATCATCTTTATCCATTTTTGCCCTATTTCACCCCCTAAAAATAAGAATCACTTTATGGTGAACGTTTATGCTATCAGGCGACTGCGTAGTCCAAATATCAAGTGAATATAAGAAAATATATTAAAAAACTTGATTAAATATTCTAAATATTTAGGATTATTGGGGCTTTTTTCAGTCCTTGCGAAGGAACATTTTTTTCCTGTGGACCAATTTTGCCCACTTTCAATCTCAACTGACCTACAACTATAAGATACATTTATGACAAATTTCGTTAGATGCTAGCATGCTTTCAACAAACAGACAGACGGTCAGACATGGTTAGATCGTCTTAGAATTTTATGACGATCAAGAATATAGGGTCTCAGTTCGATGTTACAAACGGAATGAAAAACTTCCTGGAGGTGGAGGGTATACAAATGTAGAAGTTATGATACTCTTTGTAGACGCAAACGATTTTTTAAATTATAATTTTTGTTCAAATAGCACGAAAAATCCCTTTACAAATTACATGACAGTTTTAGATTGTAATAGCGGGTATCTTAACGAAGAGAACAAGGCCTAGTAAAAGAAAATCTATGGATAAATGTAGAAGTTATGGACCTTCTTGTAGAAGTAAACGAAGTAAAAAACTTCGAAAAATGACACTCGATTTTTTAAAATTCCCTTATAGCCTTGCCACACTGCATGCGAAATCTAGCAACAATGACATAAGGTCGATTTTCAAATGTCAAATTTGTATGGGATCTGACATTTGTAAATCGACCATGTCATTTCTACTAGATTTCGCATGGAGTGGGACAAGGTTATATCTTCAACACAAGGGTCGAAGCTACTACATTTCTTCGTACATTGTTTCCGACTTTTTTCTATTTTTATAATTTTTTGCGATTTTTTTTAAATATTTTTTTCAATTTTTTGAAGACTGTTCCTAAACCATTGTTGGTATGGGAAACTGTAATACTATCCTTATTAATATTATAAAACCTTAGCTGTCTGTCTTTTTGTCTGTTCCGCAATCACGCGTAAACGGCTGAACCGATGTTGTTGGAATTTTCAGTACAGATTGATGCAGGTCTGGAAGGAACTATAGGCTATAGAATTTTTAAAAATTTGCTCTATGGCAATAGTGTTTTGAGAGCTAGAAGGCTGACAATTGGTACACATATATTACTGACCACGAGAATGATAAATATGATGCTGAAATTTGGATTTTAATTTTGTGGGCGGAGTGGGCGTGCCAATAGTGTTTTTTGAGCTAGAAGGCTGAAAATTGTAACGTATATATTACTGACCACGAGAATGATAAATATGATGCCGAAATATAGATTTTCGCTTTGTTCGGAGTGGGCGTGGCAATAGTGGTTTTTGAGCTAGAAGGCTGAAAATTGGAACGTATATATTACTGACCACGAGAAAGATAAATATGATGTCGAAATTTGGATTTTCGTGTTTTTTGAGCTAGAATGTGGAAAATTGGAACGTATATATTACTGACCACGATAATATCAATATGATGAGATCAATATGAAACCTGATTTTAATTTTAACATTTGTTTTTTTTGCCTGGCGAAACGGTCGGGGTTCAGCTAGTTCGTAATATTTGTAGTCATCATGAGTATTTTTAATTTAGCATTTAACCGTGTGTTATCGGACTTACGTATATTTCCAGAATGAGAGTAGAAACATTTAAGGTATCTTCGCCGAATATTGAAATTTTAGTAAAAAAATTATCATAAATTTTTTAATATCGTTTTGGAGCTTAGAAAGCCAAAATACTTCTGAAAATGTTATACTTGACTCTTCGACAAAATTTTTGTTGCATAGTGTTATCTGTGGGACTTATGAATTTGATCACAATACTATACCGCACATCACTCAACACATCACATCCGTTAATTAGTTGCCCATTTTTAATAAGGGTAACTAATTTCTTTCTTATAAATATCCAAATAATAGTTATTTCCAGCAAACGAGGTACCACGAAAGGGCTGTGTAAAGAAATTGGACTATCTGCCAGCCACTGTCTTAATTATGTGAACCAATTAAAATAGTTGTTATATAAAAATAGCGTGTGATTGGACATTTGATCAGATCGATGCACATGTAAGCTAAGCTTATAACAAACCACAGAGCAGCAACAACTCCAACGGCGCTAGTTGCCATTACAAATTCCATTGCTATTCATAACTAATGGTAAGCGATTATTTATGGTTGGTGGTGGTGGCGGTGACTAACCACGAACTAATTAAGCCATGACCCATTATACCACGCATCGACTATATATGTCACAAAAACCACTTCTCATCTCATCTTGTATCAGGGACATCGGGCAGTAGCTTTCTTTGAGTGTATGCGGTTCAATGGATACTGAGCACGGAACACTTAACACTGACCTACATCGATACTCGGTTCGTACATCTCATGACACAGTATCTCGTAAAACAAAGGCTACAAAAGGCATAGCAAATTTTTAAATTAAAATTTCAAATCATTTGAATTATTTCCATGCAATAACAATTTGCTTTTACAAAAACTAAAAAAAAATAAACTGGATCGCCAATAAAATCGTTTACACGCACTGTGGTTCATACAAAGCAAAATGTGATAATAAATAACTTGCTCCTTTACTAAGATAATATAAAGAAACTGATGAATTTTGAATTTTCTAAACTCGAAAACGACATTAAAAAATGTTTATGGATATTTTTAATTTTTACTAATATTCCCATTTTTTGCCGAAATTACTTTTAATACTTCTAATGTCATCAATATAGGTCCGATCACAACCGCGTAAATGTTCAGTTAAAGGTAAGGTAATAGGCATGGAGGCCACTGAGTGACCTTCTGCCATGCCAAATTTTGAAATGATTGCCAAAGGCACAATTATATACCGTTTGCAAACATATTTGACACAGTTATAATCCTTGCGAATAAATAAAAAATATCTACTCCAGTTAGTTCCAGAGATATTTGAGTTACAAGAAAAACATTTCCTATTAACGTTGCGTTTTCATTATACTAATGGGAAGATTGGTGCAAATGTGTTACTTCAATTAGAAGTTATACAATTCTAAAGGCAAAACTAAAAAAAGATGTAATTTTTATCGTTTTTTATACCCTCCAGCACAGGATGAGGGTATACTAAGTTTGTCATCCGGTGTTTTGTCACACCTTGAAATATCGACCTGAAATCCTACAAAGTATATATATTCTTGATCGTCATAAAATTCTAAACGATCTAGCCATGTCCGTATGATCGTCTGTTGAAAGCACGCTATCATCTAAACGAAAGGAGCTAGGATATCTAAATTTTACATAAATTCGTCTTATAGTCGTAGATCGGTTGGGATTGCAACTAGGCGAAATCGGTCCAAAGGAAAAAAATTCCCTCACAAGGACTGAAAATACCCATAAAAACCCTAATATTTTAGAGTATTTAAGCATGTTTCATCAATATGTCTGCTTGTAGTACTTACTTGATATAGGGTGTGCACATTCCCCATATAACAAAAACATGCACCATAAAGTGATTCCTTTTCGTAAGGGAACAAAAAAAGAATAAAAATGGTACCTATCAAACAACAACAGCTAGAAACACGAAATTTGGTGTGTACATTCCTCTCTAAGTTGAGTAGATACATAATATGAAAGTATTTTTTCCAAATTCGTACATTTATGGGATAAAATGGGAATAGAGAGATAAAAATGGTACCAACCAAACGGCAGCACTTAAAAGAATGAAATTCTTTTAATTCTTCTTCTGTTCTGCGTAGACACGTAAAATAAAGTGATTTTAGAAAGTCGTACTCTTAAGGGGATAACATAGGAAAAAGGGGATAAAAATGGTACCAACCAAATGGCCGCAGCAGGAATCATGGAATTCGGTGTATACATTCCTCTGACTGCATAGACACGCAAAATAAAAAGATTTTTCCAAATTCGTACTCATTTACTTTTACGGCAAAAAATTGGTTGCAGCATGAAGTTAGGTTATCGTGCACTGTGCACGTCAGATAATGGATTTTCAAAATTTGTACTTTTGGAATTAAAATATTTATGATATTTAAGTTTTTTGAAAATATAAATATAAGAATAGTTATTTTTATACCCTCACTCTACAGAGTAGGAGGGTATATATCATTTGGGACAGAAAAAAGGATAACGCATTTAAGTAATGACTTAAGACCCTAAGTATGTTTGGGCCAAATCAATTTCACGACTTTTTAAGCTGTTTGAGTCATGTCCGTACGTCCGTTTGACTAGCTGGTGTACACGATAACTCTGGAAAGGAGTTAAGGAATCAACCTTCTGGTACCTCCCACACAAATAGTCCATATTCCAATGTTAAATTAAAACTAATGTATCTTCCACACGGATATTTGGATCCAGCTACATTTTGATATTTGATAATGTTTTTATAATCACTGTAAGTGTACTAAGTATGGCGTTTTTTGCCACACCCCTTCTGGTACCTCACACACCAATCACACTAAACTAAATAAAATTAAAGTTGTTATAACTTTTATACGGATGATCGAAATACTGTGAAATTTCATATTATGCAATGCTTTTTTAAGTAAGTAAGGTCCAATGACTCCGCCGGACCATAAACCGCACAAAACAGTCACAGGATGAGGATGGAGAGGCTTCTCAACAATAACTCTTGGGTTTTCCGAGCCCCAGATGCGACAATATTGCTTGTTGACGTAGCCACCGAGGAGGAAATGGGCCTCATCAGTCAAGATGATTTTTCAATGGAATTTTCCGGATCATTTTCATTCATGAATTTCAATAATTGCAGTGCGTTGTTGAAGCGTGTATCGTTCCATTTTTAGTAATGACGTAATTTCTACTTTTCAAATGTCGAAGAATAAAACTTAAAAGTGACAGCTACCGAAATACCGGGTGATTCAAAATAACACCTCTTTATGGAAAACCTTGTAGAAGATTCATTCGCAAAGAATATGGGCGATATTGCCAAACTCCTTCTGGTGCCTCCCATACAAAGTGGCATAAACAATAAAAGCGACATAACATTCGTACGGGTAGTCAAAATCATTTGCAATTTTATATTTGTAAATGTTTAGCCACGCCTCTTCTTGTACCTCGCACACAATTGTCACTATCCTAGGTATTATTGAATCCTTCATAACTTCTTTGCATGGAATCCACTGTGACTTGATATCTGATCACGTTTTTACAATTGTTTTAAAATGTGGAAGCTGGGACCATGTGACAGTACCTTCCACATAAATTATCCTGCCCTAAGTAAAATTTAATTCGTTATAACTTCCGCATATATGTTCTCTGAGAGTTGGGGTATTTATAAGTCGGTTTAGCCGACTGAAGCTTACTTACTTGTTTGAATTGACTTGAAGTATTATTTCGATATGTATTGATAGCTTTGTCGTGGTTTGAAATAATAAAACTATTATATTTATTTATAAAATTTATGTTTTCAATATTTGTATTTGTTTTGGTTTGGCTATATTAAAATATATATATTTTCTTGCAATACTACTGCACTTCTACGAAAATTAACTGCCTCTGTGGAATGCAATTTATCGCCATTTTTACTTTTGAATTTTTGTCTCGATTTTCAAAAATTATTACTTCTATATATATATATGCATGTACATATGGGCATTTCCACAGAAAGGTCCACCAAGACAAAATAATTAAAAGTTATTGTAAACATTTTCTTTTATCATATTTTCATAGACAATTAAACAAATTTAACTAATGTAAACCAACTTTACATTAATTCATATCCTATTTTAAGATATTCGACTGCAAAACAGCGTACATTTCTCGTATGAATATTTCTTTAGCATGTTTTATTTTGATCAAAGTTCTTAAATAGAGGCATTACGCATTGACTTTTGGTGTCTAAAATCTTTCAAGGAGTACAAAGAGTCAAAAAAGAAAGGATACGGAGTTATACGACTGCTATTAACTGTAAATTTTTGCTTTGTATTATCGCATATTTCGATGTCACGTTCGATATGGAAAAACAACATTTGTTGTTACTGTGTCTAAAGTACACGCAGACAGATCATCAAATTTTGAGTACAAACAGAGATTTTTATACAATTAAAATAAAAAAATCTTACTGGAATATAAGAAAATTTGTGACCTTGCCACTTCTATAAAGTTGGTCACGTGCGACATCTTATGTGTGAAAATTGAAAATTAAAAAAAAAACAATTTCTTACATAAATAATTTATTTATGTAAAAAATTCTTATTTTTATTATTTAAATCTAGATGAGCATAAACGGAGGGCAAAAAACTAAAGAAAGCTAAAAATCTTAGTGAAAGTTGAAAGAAGATCAGCTAAAATTACAAAACAATAAATAAAAAAATTATTGTTTGCTCTTATTATGTGAGAATAAATACATTGAATAATTCTGATGATTAAAAAATATATATTAATTATAATTTCGTAAAAAGTGCAACAAAAACAACATAAATGCCACGATGGAAAAAAATGTCACGTGCGACATGTCACGTTCGACCGGGCTTAAAATTAAATTACAAAAAAAGTATTAATTATTTTTGGTTAAAATCAAAGCCATTTTGAAAAGATATCAGTGCACAACGTTCTAAAATTGGTCACATTGAAATAGTGCCACAAGATTCGCTAAAATCGGCGTTTGAATGGTTGGCCGCGAAAACGACTTCTGTTTTGGTCACGTGCGAATGCCTTGGTATTTTTAAATTATCTTGAAAAAGAAAAATTACCCAAAATCTACATTAGCACCAATTAAACTGCTAATTAAGAGCTATAACTTAAGCATATGGTCAAAATAAAAAACCGTTTTATTTTGACTTTTTTGTCATTTTAAATGTGTACGACGGTCACGTTCGACATCATGGAAATGCCCATACACAGAATTATTATATCTATAAGCAAACTATTATTACTACCATTTTGTAAATATCTGGAAAAATGCCTTGTTTGTATATTTAAATTCAAAACGATTGAATTAGGAAATGCAATATCGATCTAAGATGTATTAATTAGGGTATCAATTATTTATAAGAGTAGTGAATTATTGGCATTTTAGGTCGATGATAAGATAAAACAAACCTATCGATGCTTGAATAGATGACATCGGAATCGCCAAATTTTAAATGCATTAACCTCAGTACGACCGCATTGTTGTTATTTGGATATTTTAATATGGTGTGAACTTAAAAAAACATATCCACCCTCCTTCTAAATCATATCTTCCCTCCTTCTAAAGGTGGATGTATGGAGATATAAGCAGTTCGTGTCTTAAGTCTTTTGTTTTTAAAGAACATTAAAAAATCTAGCATTTTTCTTTTGCTTCTTTTACAAATTTTGAACTATTTATTTTCTCTATTTCAATAAACAATGTTTGAATATTCATTATTAATTAGTTATTAGTTTACTGAGCATTTCGAACTTAAATAATTTATTAAATTTAGACTATAATACAATTCACCTAACTTTGATAATTTTCTTCAATAGCAGCCATTAACATCAAACCAACCGAGGGAGTTGTGATACTTTTTCTCTCATTCCATAAACCTTTAGACTTTCGAATGTTGTCTCTTGCGTTGAGCCGGAGGATGAGAACGTATGTATTCCAAAGAACGGCGAATATAATCGGGCATGGGTGGTGGCGTGGGCAAATGATCGCCCACAGGATGATATCCCTCTTCGTCGGCAGTGTAGGTCAGGGCGATGACTTTGCCTCCGGGTGAGATATAGTTGACGGCACCACTTACACCCACGGAATTGCCTGCCGCTTGGACTTGTATGCCATTCGTGGTTTCATAGGCAAATTGATAATTACCCTCAGCATCGGAGGGCTCATGAGCCAACATATGAATTTCGGCTTCTTTGTGGATATTACTTGCGGCAGCTGCGACTTTTTTGCCATTGGAGGTATCCTGAGGATAAGTGGCTTCGTTGGCCAAACTATGAATTTTATCGAAACTATTTTCGACAGCTTTTAATTCATTATCATCATAGGCGAAATTACTCTTATGATCAGAGCCTTTAGTGGTAACTTGTTGTACTTGTACTTTGTCATTCGATGTTTCATAGGTGAATTGATCCCCAGGATTGGTGGCTTTATAGTTTAGGTTACGAATTTCTAAATTATTACTGACACTATTTCCAGCATTTTGCACCTGTATGTTGTTGGAGGTCTCATAGGCGAATTGGTAATTAGCCTCTGGATTGGAAGCTTCATGGCGTTGGACATCATCTTTATCGATATCATTTCTCTCCACTTGTAGTTGTATGCCGTTAGTGGTTTCATAGGCGAGTTGATCCTCGGGAGCGCTGTCCAGATTGATGTCATTTCCTCTAGCTTGGAATTGTATGACATTAGAGTTCACTGATCCTAATTGATCCTCGTAATCAAAGGGTTTTTCGATAAAATTATAAATTCCAGCATAGCTATCGACATTACTACAGTGGGCTATGGCGGCACAGGCGTAGATCAGGGTTAAGCTCGTGAACTGAGGAGAAATGAAAAGAGGAGGATACAAATTGCCAAATTAAAACAATCTCAAACAAAATTAGCTTACCAATTTCATGGTTGAGTAAATTTTTTAGTTTTTTTTTTAAGAAGAAAATGCTTGATGTGCTGCTTTGTTTGCAGTGGAAATTGCAGTTGAGAACTGTTTAATGTTGTCCATGGAGCAGCAGTTTTTATATTCCTTCGGGGTGCACATCTTTTGCTACTCTTCATGAATTTGTAGGTCAATTTGTCAATGTCCGTCGGGGATACAGTCATAAAGAATATCCGTATGGCATAATATTTATTTAAACCTTACTTTGAGCAAGGAAAATGAGTTATATTGAAGCTTTGCACACAATTAACCAGCTTCGTAGTCTCTCACATTATTCTTTACGGTTGGGAAACTTCTTCTTATTCTTAGATTTAAACGTTGAACTTAGCTAACAATGTTCAACAAAAGTTTACTTTTGTTTAGTATAAGTTATTGTATCAAAAGAATAGATTTTTCATCGCAGATTCCACATATTTTTTGAAATTTCAAAAAAAATGCTTTCTGTACTTCTGTGGACGACCACACACTGATCACAAGTCTAATTTTTGCCAGAAGCAAAGAACGTGGAAAACGTAAAAGTTTTATATATTTGCTGGCGGGCTTTCAGATTTGGAACTTTAGTCTCGTGTAATTAATTCGGGATCAAAACAGTGTTATTGAGAGAAAAGTGTAAAAAAATAAATTAAATTAAAAATTAAGTGTAAAAAGGCATTCATACATATGACGGAATTTGAAGCTCAATGTGAGTAGTTTTTAGGAGTTACACCTCCACCCCAACCCCACCATCAGACACTAAAAGGAATTGATATTATAAAATTGGAAAGGAAGATTAATGCTATCGTTCATCGTAATTTTTTTTCAATTTTTTTGTCAAAATGGCAGCTGTTTGAAATAAATTTTGGGCAAAAAACGCATAACTTTTGAATAGCACCTGAAATAAAACAAGTAAAAACGGGGTTAAGTTCGGCCATGCCGAAATTAAATTAAAGGAAAATATAAATTTGTTTAATATAGCCAAATCACAACAAATACAAATATTGAAAAAAATAATTTTATTTCAAACCACGCAAGGCTACCAATACGTTTACATATCGAAATAATACTTCAAGTCAATTCAAAAAATAAATATTGCGTTTTGTCTTTTGTTCGGCTTGAGGTCAGTTTTTTCAAATAATAAAACAAAAATGACTATTTTATTATTTTCTTGTTTTTTATTTCCGAATATTTCGACCAACTCCGTTGGTCATCTTCAGGGGTCTAGTACAAAAAACACAAATTATTCAATTACAAGTTACAAGCATTAACAATCAAAATATATCACAATATTTATATTTACATTTTTAAAAAAGTTTTTCACAATAGAAAAACTCTCCTGCCACTCTCTGCAAGCTTTTGTCAACTACTGTCTAATTTGTCGTCTATGTTTTTCCATCGTGTTCCTATATATTTGAGCACAACCGTCTGTGTCTCTCTTATAATTAAGCCTTTTTTTTCCAGGGGAGACGTCAATTATATTTAGCATTTCCAATGTGTATCTCCTTGTATAATTATTATCTTCCGCTAATATTTCGACGTCAGTAAAGTTTGGTTTATGTCCCGTCAAGGTACAGTGGGCTGCAAGGGCAGTTTTTTGCTCAATGGGTTTGTCAAGAGATTTGTGTTCGGTTTTATGTGATGAAAGTCTGGTTTTCAATTTATTTTTCGTAGTGCCGACATATACCTTCTGGCATATGTCGGACTTGTCACCATTGCATTTTATCTTGTACACGACGTTTGGTTTCTCGTCTTTCTAGATTTTTGATATTGTCCTACTAAATAGTTGGTTGACGGTCCTGTGTGTTTTATATGCCAACTCAAATTGTTCCTTGTCGTAAATATTAGAATGTTTTAGTCTTTCGGATAGTCCTGGAATGTATGTTGTGGATTTATAAATTTAGCTTGGTCTTTCGTCATTTTTGTTAAGTTTTTCTTCCGTTGTTCGCTTGATTAGATTATTTATTAATTTTTCGGGAAAGTCGTTCATGCGCAGTATATTTCTAATTTTGGACTTGTTTGTTTCGTGAAATTCCTTATCACTGGTTTGTAGGACCCTGTTAATAAAATTCGTCGCGGTGTTTATGATTGTTCGTCTTTTGTTTGCTTTTGGTACCAGTCAACTTTCAGCAGATTCCCTTGTCTAATTATCACCGAATCCAAATATGGTAGTTTATTGTCCAATTCTTTTTCCATCGTAAATTGTATTTGTCGGTTGAAAGAGTTCAATGCGTTAAGTATGGCTTCTACTTCACTACGCTTAACAATTGCGAATAAGTCGTCTACATATTTGGTCAGTACTCTTGGTTTTTCTTTTATCTTTTCCATCGTGGCGTCCAGCAGTTCTTCAATAATGATGTCAGCAATTACAGGTGAGGCTGGTGACCCCATTGGCATCCCCTTTTTCTGTTCATACACCTTGTCTTCGTACTTGAAATAGCGCGTCTCTTTAATTTAAATAATAAAATAGTCATTTTTGTTTTATTAAATGAAAAAACTGACCTCAAGCCGAACAAAATACAAAACGCAACACATCAAAAGGTCAACCATATATACCACTAACAAAAAAATAAATATTCTTATATTTATATTTTCAAAAAGCTTAAATACCTTAAATATTGGCATACAGTGGGTTGTATTTCCATTCTATTTTAATTCCAAAAGTAAAAATTTTGAAAATCCATTATCTCACGTACATAGTGCAAAACTAACTAACTTCATGACTCAACCAATTTTTGCCGTAAAAGTAAAAAGTACGAATTTGGAAAAATCTTTTTATTTAGCCTGTCAATGCAGTCAGAGGAATGTGTACACCGACTTCCATGATTCTCTGCACCCATTATATCCCTTGAAGGAAAAAACCTTTTATTTTTCGTGTCTACGCAGTCAGAGGAATGTATACTCTGAATTTCATGACTCTAGCTGCATTCATTTGGTAGGTACTATTTTTATCCCCTTTTTTTCATTTTAACCCCAAAAAGTACGAATTTCGAAAAATCCCTTTATTTTACGTGTCTACGCATCAGAGGAATGTATACACCGAATATCACTATTCTAGGTACAGCCATTTGGTTGGTACCAATTTTTTCCCTTTATTCCACTTAAAAGTAAATACGAATTTGGAGAAAAATTGAAATATGTATCTAGTCAATTAGAGGAATGTACACACCGAATTTCGCGTTTCTAGCTGTTGTCGTTTAATATGTATATCAGTTGGGATTGAAACTGGGCGAAATCGGCCCAAAGGACTAAACAAATCCCATAATAACCTTCACTATTTTAGAGTATTTAAGCATTTTTTTTCTCTCTCCGCCTGTACTGACTTGATATTGGGTATGCGCATTCCACCTATAACAAAAACGTGCACCATATAGTGATTTTAATGCGTAGGTTGTGAAATGAGGCAAAAAAGGGATAAAAGTGGTACATATCAAACGACAACAGCTAGAAACGCGAAATTCGGTGTGTACATTCCTCCAATTGAGTAGATAGATAATATAAAAGTATTTTTCTAAATTAGTTATTTTAAGGGGTAAAATGGGAATAGAGGGATAAAAATGGTACCAACCAAACGACTACACCTAAAATAATGGAGTTCGGTGTACACATTCCTCTGATTGCGTAGACACGTAAAATAAACGGATTTTTCGAAATTCGTACTTTTTGGGGTTAAAATGGAAAAAGGGGATAAAAAGGTACCAAACAAATGACGGCAGCTAGAATCATGAAATTTAGAACTAGTACAAGGGATACAATGGGAACATAGGGATAAAAATAGTACCCACTAAACGACTACAGCAGAATTATGAAATTCGGTGTGTACATCCCTCTAATTGCATAGACACGTAAAATAAAGAGATTTTTCCAAATTCGTACTTCTTACTTTTACGGCAAAAATTGGTTGAGTCATGAAGTTAGGTTATTTTGCACTATGTACGTGAGATAATGGATTTGGAATTTGTACTTTTGGAATTAAAATAGAATAGAAATACAACCCACTGTATGCCAATATTTATGGTATTTAAGCTTTTTGAAAACGTAAATATAAGAATATTTTTTTGAATTGACTTGAAGTATTATTTCGATATGTAAACGTATTGGTAGCCTTGTTTTATAAGCGTGGTTTGAAATAATAAAAATATGATATTTATTTATAAAATTTTTTTTTCAATATTTTTATTTGTTGTGGTTTGGCTATATTAAACAACTTTATATTTTCCTGTAATATTACTGCACTTCTACGAAAATCGACAGCCTCTGCGGAATGCAATTTATGGCAGAGGATATATAAAGTTCGGCCCTGCCGAACATAACGCCGTTTTTACTTGCTTTTTTTCCAAAATTTATATTTTTATATAAATTGTCCAATAAATTCACTGCATAATGTTTAAAAAACAAAAAATAATAATTCTTTAAAAAGGCTGATTTCTAAAATATATCGGATTGCCCGATTTTCAATCTTGTTATCTCAAAATAATACTTGGGTCCTTGCCTAATTTCATTTTTTTTGCAGAACTCAAAAATGTTTACTAGAACAAATGATATTGAATTTAGGCCGATGGACTTTGATACTGAACCACTGTGCGCCGCACAGTGTATTATCAGCGGCAAAAACTTTCAAATTGCATGTGCCCAAATCTCGACTTTACTGATTGAATTTTGCAAAGAACATTCATATTAAGCATATTCTAAAAGATTTTACCAATATAGCGGCTAAATTTTAAAGTTCATAAATGCTAAAATAGTTGACAATTTCATAAAAATAGAGGTTATTTTATTGGAATGTATCTCCGATGTCATGTATCGTATCTTTTGCATTAAAAAAGTGTAATTACGTTTTTGCTTTCCTGTTCAGACTGTGGTTTACCTGAAGGTTGTATTTATTTAGTATTGTTAATTTTCTACAGTATAAAACTATATGCGCGAGACCGTCCAATGCCTCGGCATTTACAAATATTGTTAAACTATTGTCTTATTTATTCATTTTAAAAAGAATATTCTGCTCATAGCTGCAAACAACGATTTAATTACTGAAATGGTAAAACCTTCTAAGCCAAAAATGTAGCAATACTTGCTTCGTTGTTCTCGGTTAATTTATTTTGGGAAATTTATTTAAAGCATACTTTAGGAATGTAACGTTTTACGGTATGCGAGTGCATGTAAATATTATAATATTTACGTTGCATTTTTGTTCAAATATCCTTTTCTGAATTAATAGACCCTCGGAAGCACTTTAAATATAAATTTTGATTCTTGCCTTAGAGTAACTTATTGGTGGTATTATTGGACGTTTATGGCATTTTTTTCGCTTTTTCATAATTACAACTGAAAACTTTTTCGTAATTGGTGCCAGTATCTTATAAAAAATAAATAGCTGCTGTCAATACCTTTCCAATGATGCCTATATGATGAACATCGAAAGGAAATTGAAGTCGCAGCGCTCATTTTAGTAAAAAGAGTTTGGACATTTTGGCTCTGAAAAGTAATCTCCTGTCTTAAATTATTTCACAAATATGAAGTCAGTGAAGTCATTTATGGTCCGATATTCATCATTTAGGCATCATTCGAAAGGTATTGATTCCTTCTATTTATTTTTCATAACATCTTTAACAAAATGTTCCCAAGAAATATGAGTTTGTAAAAAATCAATCTAAACGTTCAATAATACGACCAATGAGTTATTCTAAGACAATACCAAAAATTTGTATTTAAAGTGTTTCAAGGGTCTATGAATTCAGAAAAAAAAGTTCGACAAACATGCAACATTAAAAAAACTACACGGGAAAAACATGATTTTTAGAGGTGTTTTCAGGAGCGTTTGGCTCACAGATGAGATTAGAGACGAAATATTTTGCAGATCATCATTAAACAGTCCAATCATTATTTCTGGGGGGGTGACCGCTGTAATTTATTTTCGTGATCCATCCTATTAAATATAGGACCGATATTAATCTTAAGTTATTTATAAAGTTGTGGATTAAAAAAAAATAATTTTTATGAAAAATTTCGAAAATCGTTAAAAACAAAAAAATTTATTTGGGCGTGGCACAATTTTCATTTAGTTGTGGACTCAAATGAAATGACTGGTAATGATTTGTATTAACATATATATTAAAATAAGAAATTTAGAACGTTTTTTCATTTCAACTTATATGGGCGGATTTAAACACAAAATCGTTTTTGATCTGATTTAACGAAATAAGGGTTGTGTGTGTGAAATTTCAAGGTCCTAGCTCTATTCCTTCTTAGTTTTGCCGCAGCTTGTGTGAAACTATTCCACTGTGCGCCGCCAATGGTATAAAATGTGTATTTCTGAAATATGCATTTTTGTTGCTTCTGTTTTGCTCGACACTGCATTGGTGACAGTGTTAAATATATGAATTTATTCATCCAAACATTGTTGATGATCATCATCTTGAGAGAATCTCAAAGATGCTGATGATGAGGCACTTTGGGCCAAACACAAGATGATTGGAAGTTGATATTTTTCGCTTTTCTTGGAATCCCCAAGACAGAAGCGCCTACATGACAGCGCATAATGTTTCCAACAAACGAAACATTTAACACGCACCAGACATTGTAATTTATAACATATAATATATGTATGTATATATATATAAGTATTTTAAATAATATCAAAAAAATGAAGAAGAAAAAAATCCCCAACAAAATTGCTAAGGAAAGTGTTAATAACCCAAGAGAAGAAGTGGAAGAAGAGGAGTTCCGATACGGCAGAAGAAGTTAATGATAATGAAAACCAGTTTAGGTTTACGTTTATCTCTTTACAATGATTGCATAATCCGCAAGACAACGACGGCAGACAATGCTATACTTGGCCATTGAAAGGCCTCCGATTATCACCGCACGCCGCACCGCAACCAAGAAAAAAACCAAAAAACACAACGAAAAACACCATCAACACAGAAGTCAAGCTGCCAACAAAGACATCGCGTCTCCTTAGTTAGTCGAGCTGTGAATTATGACTTTATGAATACCTACAAAGAAAACAGAAAAGCGAAGAGCGAAAACGGCAGAAAAAAATAAGAAAAAGATTTGAATTCAAAACAATGATTCGTTCTGCCAATTTGGACACGATTGAGAAATTGTCTGCCATCAGTTTGGAAGACAATGGCACGATTTTGCATCTTAACAATGATGATGCTGTCGAAGGCTTGTGAGATTTGATACGAGAATGTGTGATCATTTTTTTGTTTTTGTGGACAAAAAAAAACACAGAAATTCTTATGCAAAAGATCTGAAATGAATAAAGAATAAAGACGACGACAACGACAGTATGAATGTCAACATAAAATTGAGATATTGTCTCGGAACTTCCATATATGTTGAGAGATGTTCCAATCGCCAATTCTATCACTATAGCATTCTATCACGAACATTTAGAACAGTTTGGTCCGATAATGTGCGTAGGAGCAATTGTAGCTTGATGATCTATGGCCCGGAACAAATTGAATTCACTCCAATTCACCCATATTAATTGATAGATTTCACAGTGGCTTTTCCCATAACATGTCTATTCCCAAAAAAAGGCTTGCAACTCTGGTTGGACATTAATTTGGGTTTGTGTCTTAAGTCTTTTATTTATTCCGCTTATTTATAGCGAGTGAGCATATAAATAAGCATCATAGCATCCAACCGCCAACACCCTAATTAAACATAAATAATGTGCTTGTGTCTTAAGTCTCTTGATAGTCGCACAATAGAATGGGGGATAATTCTAACAAATAACTGGAGTATTTTTAAAGCTTAAAATTCTTAGTTGGACTCACTAATTCCCATAGCTAATGTGAATTTATTTGTAATATTTTGTCTAACTACACCGTGGAACAAAATGCACCTTTTTCGAAAATAACAACGTCTCTTAAAGAGTGCGTAAAAGAATATAAGTGTATCGGCATCTGGAAAGTTTACCTATTTCATTCATTTTAGAGGGAGGGGTGAATATTTCACTACTTTGCACATTGATGCAAATAACTTGATCTAAATATGGACTTGAACTGGTGTAGGGTGGGCCATGTAACATTTTAAATTTGAGCTTTGACTTTGAATGGTAGAATAACATTCATTTTTTATATCCTCTATATAAAGGGTGATTTTTTAAAAGCTATGGGAAAGTTTTTCAAAAAAACACATGAAATTCAGAAAAATGCATGAAATTTTTATTTGAATCGATAGTACGATCCATATAAATTAATGTTTGAAGATTATTTCATGCAAATGTTGACTTTGACTGCGCCTCAAATGGTCCATCCGCTTAGTCCAATTTTGGCATTTCCACGTTTTTGAGTAACAGAGGCCCAATTGCTGCGAACGACGACGAATCGATAACACTACTCAACAAAATGAAAAAAATTTCATGTACTCCGGATGCGATAATTTTTTCTGTGTAGATAACCTTGACATGAGCTCGAAAAACGCAATAAAAAATTTTGTTTTCGTTTGGTTTTTTTTTATTTTTTTTTTTAAATTTTAAAATTTTTTTTTTGGTTAATTTGTTTCGTCCGGCATAACTCGGGAACCACTAGCCCGATTTAATTGAATTAAATTTTAAAAAATTTAAAATTACAATTCCCTTAATCTGTTCATATATTGTTTTCCTATACAAGCAACAGTTTCCAAGTTAAAAATGAATATATAAAGGAAAAAACTTATTTTTTGCCTAAAGATTTAAATTTTTTTTTTTTTAAATCCATAAAAAATCCAAAATGAAAAAAAATGTCAAATCTTATTACTTTTACGTAAAGTCACATAACCTATGAGCAAAATGAGAGTATTCGCAATTGAGTAAAGGTATGAATTTCAAAAATTTGCTCGACATATGCACAACTTTGTCTATGGTAAGGTTTTTTCTTTTTTTTTGATTCTCAGAATTAACAAAACGGAATAAACAAAGGGTTATTTAATTTTTATGATTGCGTAAGCAAAGTAATAAACGCTAATAAATATGCGTGAACAATTAAAAGGAAAAAAGGAAAGGGGACTTTTTTAATTATTTGGGTTTTCCGTTGGCTACCTGTATGATTTTTTTACAGAAATGCAACCCAAGGGTGGTCATTATTCGGAAAATTTAAGACTCACACATGGTGAAACAGGTATGTAGCCACCGTAAAAAAATATACACCCATTTATAAGTACCTGTCAGTAAAATACTAAACAATACACAGTATAAATAGGTCTTCATTGATCGATTTTACTCATTCAACAAGTGTCGACGAACGCGATAGTTAAAATGAGCAAACGTTCGCGAGGATTTGAATGCAATACCAATCCAAGTAATTTTTGTTACATGTGCGCCATGCTCGTCACTCACATCGCCCAGGTTGTCCGGAAAGAAGCCCAAGTGCGAGTGTAGAAAATGTATCTTAAGCGACATATTTGCTCTAATTTTTTTATAATTTTGGAGTAGTTGTTCGACGATCTCTCTGTAATTTGAGCTTTTGTTGTTTCCAAGAAATCCGGAAACAATTTGCCGAAATGAGTTCCAAGCTGCAGCTTCATTTGGTGATAAAATGTGCTCAAACTGTTGGTCTTGCAACAACTTTTTAATTTGCGGACCGTCGAAAACGCCTTCCTTAATCTTTGCCGATGAGAGGTGAGGAAAAATGGTTTTTAAATAGGCGAACGCTTCGCCATCTTTGTTGATAGCTTTCACGAAGTTTTTTATGAGTCCGAGCTTTATGTGAAGAGGTGGGAGAAAAACATTTTCCTTTTTTATGAGTGGTGTATATTTCACGTTGTCGCTGCCGGGGATGAAGTTAACTCTTTCTGTCCACCTCCTCCTGGTGTAATGATGTTGACGATCGCGGCTGTCCCAAAGGCAGAGAAAACAACAGTACTTTGTGAATCCACCTTGTAATCCACAAAGGATACCGATAACCTTAAGGTCGGCACAAACTTTCCAATCGTGCCTCTCATAGTTAAGGCACTTTAGTAGATTGTCCATGACTTCGTATGTTTCCTTGGTGTCAACGGCATGAGCAATTGGAATCGAAGGTTTCTCGTTGCCGTTGTGCAGTAAAATTGCTTTAAGGCTCTGCTTGTTGCTGTCGATGAAAAGACGCCACTCTCCTGGATCGTAAGAGTACCCGAGTTCACCAAATAATCCGGGAATGTCCTTACAAAAACAGATGTTGTCTTTTTTTGTGTAGTACCTTGCGTATGGTTCATGACGCTTCCTGTAGATTGTTGTCACCACACCAGGAGCCAAGAAACCGAACTGTTGCATGCGCGATGCATGCAACTGTGCATCTTCCTTGGAGAGTTTCAATTCTCTAACCCAATCGTTCAGTTCTGCTTGGGAACATAAGCGTTGACCTCCATGCAATGTATATGTTGACTCGCATTCTGATGTGGTTTCTACTGTCTCCGGATCTGATGTTGGATGTATCGCCTCATTATTAGATGCCCATCTTGAAACGGACGGTTGCGGGTCCACTGGTTCTTCGGAAAATGGCACTGGAAAATTCACTGTTGAAACAGCAGCGTAAGTCCATCGTATATTTTTTCCCACGCCTGTTTTTTGCTAAGACAGAAGTAGCAATCTGTTACATGGCAAAGCGGAGCTCTCCAAAGCATTGGCATGATGATTCTCGGCTGTCGTCTGAAAGAATTTCAATAATAAGTTATATATGTTCTTGAATTTCGTAATCTACACTTACCTTGAGTCAGCTAGCTGTACGTAGCACCTTGGACATAGAGCACTTGGTGTTCACCGCTCATCTATGTTTGAGACCTTTAAATTGAAGCTCTCTTCAAATGAATCTCTCAATTTAGGTGAAAAACAACGTTTTTTTTCAGAAACGTATTCTCCGCACATGTAACAAAAATTACTTGGATTGGTATTGCATTCAAATCCTCGCGAACGTTTGCTCATTTTAACTATCGCGTTCGTCGACACTTGTTGAATGAGTAAAATCGATCAATGAAGACCTATTTATACTGTGTATTGTTTAGTATTTTACTGACAGGTACTTATAAATGGGTGTATATTTTTTTACGGTGGCTACATACCTGTTTCACCATGTGTGAGTCTTAAATTTTCCGAATAATGACCACCCTTAAATGTGGGTTGCATTTCTGTAAAAAAATCATAGAGGTAGCCAACGGAAAACCCAAATAATTAAAAAAGTCCCCTTTCCTTTTTTCCTTTTAATTGTTCACGCACATTTATTAGCGTTTATTACTTTGCTTACGCAATCATAAAAATTAAATAACCCTTTGTTTATTCCGTTTTGTTAATTCTGAGAATCAAAAAAAAAAGAAAAAACCTTACCATAGACAAAGTTGTGCATATGTCGAGCAAATTTTTGAAATTCATACCTTTACTCAATTGCGAATAAAAGCGAAACGCGTGCATCGATTTTCATGATCTTTGTCTCATTTTGCTCATAGGTTATGTGACTTTACGTAAAAGTAATAAGATTTGACATTTTTTTTCATTTTGGATTTTTTATGGATTTAAAAAAAAAAAAATTTTAAATCTTTAGGCAAAAAATAAGTTTTTTCCTTTATATATTCATTTTTAACTTGGAAACTGTTGCTTGTATAGGAAAACAATATATGAACAGATTAAGGGAATTGTAATTTTAAATTTTTTAAAATTTAATTCAATTAAATCGGGCTAGTGGTTCCCGAGTTATGCCGGACGAAACAAATTAACCAAAAAAAAATTTTAAAATTTAAAAAAAAAAAATAAAAAAAAAACCAAACAAAAAAAAAATTTATTGCGTTTTTCGAGCTCATGTCAAGGTTATCTACACAGAAAAAATTATCGCATCCCGAGTACATTTTGACTGTTGACTAGTGTAATTGATGGTCATCATTAACACTGGCCGATACAGCTGCGATATTTTCTTCAGTTCGCTCTCTACGTAAGCGTGTTGGTGGTTTAATGTCCAACAATGTAAATTTGGTGCGAAATTTAGTCACAATAGCCCGAATAGCCGCTTCAGTGGGTCGATTAAACTGACCATAAAATGGAAGAAGCGCGCGATGAACTTTCTTAACAGAGCACGCATTTTGATAATAAAATTCAATAATTTGCAAGCGTTGTTCGTTTGTAAGACGATTCATGGTTAAATTATAGACCAAACTGAAGATGTCTGACAGTGAAACAAAACACGAAACGTGTGTCAGCTGTTTAAACCAGTGTTGCCAAAAAGGTAATAGCTAAAAAATCACCCCTTATATATTCACTTTGTCATTCCGTTTGTAACATCTTGAAATATTCAACGGAGGCCCCACAAAGTATATATTTATATATTTAGTGCCCTGGTAAAATTCTAAGACGATTTAGCCATGTCCGTCTGCCTGTTGAAAACACACTAGCCACCGAACGAAATGAGCTAAATTTTCCTTAAACGTGTCTTATGGTTGCAGGTCGCTTGGGATTGAAAGTGGGCAAAATCGTCCCGGAGAGAAAAAAAAATCCCTAACAAGGACTGAAAATATACCCTAACATTTAGATTACACTAGTCAACAGTCAAAATGTACTCGGGATGCGATAATTTTTTCTGTGTAGATAACCTTGACATGAGCTCGAAAAACGCAATAAAAATTTTTTTTTCGTTTGGTTTTTTTTTTATTTTTTTTTTAAATTTTAAAATTTTTTTTTTGGTTAATTTGTTTCGTCCGGCATAACTCGAGAACCACTAGCCCGATTTAATTGAATTAAATTTTAAAAAATTTAAAATTACAATTCCCTTAATCTGTTCATATATTGTTTTCCTATACAAGCAACAGTTTCCAAGTTAAAAATGAATATATAAAGGAAAAAACTTATTTTTTGCCTAAAGATTTAATTTTTTTTTTTTTTAAATCCATAAAAAATGCAAAATGAAAAAAAATGTCAAATCTTATTACTTTTACGTAAAGTCACATAACCTATGAGCAAAATGAGACAAAGATCATGAAAATCGATGCACGCGTTTCGCTTTTATTCGCAATTGAGTAAAGGTATGAATTTCAAAAATTTGCTCGACATATGCACAACTTTGTCTATGGTAAGGTTTTTTCTTTTTTTTTTTGATTCTCAGAATTAACAAAACGGAATAAACAAAGGGTTATTTAATTTTTATGATTGCGTAAGCAAAGTAATAAACGCTAATAAATGTGCGTGAACAATTAAAAGGAAAAAAGGAAAGGGGACTTTTTTAATTATTTGGGTTTTCCGTTGGCTACCTGTATGATTTTTTTACAGAAATGCAACCCACATTTAAGGGTGGTCATTATTCGGAAAATTTAAGACTCACACATGGTGAAACAGGTATGTAGCCACCGTAAAAAAATATACACCCATTTATAAGTACCTGTCAGTAAAATACTAAACAATACACAGTATAAATAGGTCTTCATTGATCGATTTTACTCATTCAACAAGTGTCGACGAACGCGATAGTTAAAATGAGCAAACGTTCGCGAGGATTTGAATGCAATACCAATCCAAGTAATTTTTGTTACATGTGCGGAGAATACGTTTCTGAAAAAACAAGCGTTGTTTTTCACCTAAATTGAGAGATTCATTTGAAGAGAGCTTCAATTTAAAGGTCTCAAACATAGATGAGCGGTGGACACCAAGTGCTCTATGTCCAAGGTGCTACGTACAGCTAGCTGACTCAAGGTAAGTGTAGATTACGAAATTCAAGAACATATATAACTTATTATTGAAATTCTTTCAGACGACAGCCGAGAATCATCATGCCAATGCTTTGGAGAGCTCCGCTTTGCCATGTAACAGATTGCTACTTCTGTCTTAGCAAAAAAACAGGCGTGGGAAAAAATATACGATGGACTTACGCTGCTGTTTCAACAGTGAATTTTCCAGTGCCATTTTCCGAAGAACCAGTGGACCCGCAACCGTCCGTTTCAAGATGGGCATCTAATAATGAGGCGATACATCCAACATCAGATCCGGAGACAGTAGAAACCACATCAGAATGCGAGTCAACATATACATTGCATGGAGGTCAACGCTTATGTTCCCAAGCAGAACTGAACGATTGGGTTAGAGAATTGAAACTCTCCAAGGAAGATGCAGAGTTGCATGCATCGCGCATGCAACAGTTCGGTTTCTTGGCTCCTGGTGTGGTGACAACAATCTACAGGAAGCGTCATGAACCATACGCAAGGTACTACACAAAAAAAGACAACATCTGTTTTTGTAAGGACATTCCCGGATTATTTGGTGAACTCGGGTACTCTTACGATCCAGGAGAGTGGCGTCTTTTCATCGACAGCAACAAGCAGAGCCTTAAAGCAATTTTACTGCACAACGGCAACGAGAAACCTTCGATTCCAATTGCTCATGCCGTTGACACCAAGGAAACATACGAAGTCATGGACAATCTACTAAAGTGCCTTAACTATGAGAGGCACGATTGGAAAGTTTGTGCCGACCTTAAGGTTATCGGTATCCTTTGTGGATTACAAGGTGGATTCACAAAGTACTGTTGTTTTCTCTGCCTTTGGGACAGCCGCGATCGTCAACATCATTACACCAGACCGGCAGCGACAACGTGAAATATACACCACTCATAAAAAAGGAAAATGTTTTTCTCCCACCTCTTCACATAAAGCTCGGACTCATAAAAAACTTCGTGAAAGCTATCAACAAAGATGGCGAAGCGTTCGCCTATTTAAAAACCATTTTTCCTCACCTTTCATCGGCAAAGATTAAGGAAGGCGTTTTCGACGGTCCGCAAATTAAAAAGTTGTTGCAAGACCAACAGTTTGAGCACATTTTATCACCAAATGAAGCTGCAGCTTGGAACTCATTTCGGCAAATTGTTTCCGGATTTCTTGGAAACAACAAAAGCTCAAATTACAGAGAGATCGTCGAACAACTACTCCAAAATTATAAAAAAATTAGAGCAAATATGTCGCTTAAGATACATTTTCTACACTCGCACTTGGGCTTCTTCCGGACAACCTGGGCGATGTGAGTGACGAGCATGGTGAGCGTTTTCATCAGCAAATGAAAGAAATTGAGCACCGATACCAAGGATTTTGGAACGAAGCTATGATGGGGGACTATATCTGGTTCCTGATAAGAGAAACAGACCCACAACAATATAAAAGAAAGACAAAAGCACATAATTATTTTTAATTTGAAGGTTTTTATTTTTGTGTTTTATAATTAATTAATGTTGATATCCTTAGGATAATTTCTTGTACATATATCGAATTGTTTTTTAATTTAAAGTCATATATTTTTGTCACCCAACAAATTTTAATTTTTTTTGTAATAAAAAAGAAAAAACCTTACCATAGACAAAGTTGTGCATATGTCGAGCAAATTTTTGAAATTCATACCTTTACTCAATTGCGAATAAAAGCGAAACGCGTGCATCGATTTTCATGATCTTTGTCTCATTTTGCTCATAGGTTATGTGACTTTACGTAAAAGTAATAAGATTTGACATTTTTTTTCATTTTGGATTTTTTATGGATTTAAAAAAAAAAAAAATTAAATCTTTAGGCAAAAAATAAGTTTTTTCCTTTATATATTCATTTTTAACTTGGAAACTGTTGCTTGTATAGGAAAACAATATATGAACAGATTAAGGGAATTGTAATTTTAAATTTTTTAAAATTTAATTCAATTAAATCGGGCTAGTGGTTCCCGAGTTATGCCGGACGAAACAAATTAACCAAAAAAAAATTTTTAAAATTAAAAAAAAAAAAAAACCAAACGAAAAAAAAATTTTATTGCGTTTTTCGAGCTCATGTCAAGGTTATCTACACAGAAAAAATTATCGCATCCGGAGTACATGAAATTTTTTTCATTTTGTTGAGTAGTGTTATTTAAGAAAATTTCTGCTTTATATGCATATCGTCTTAGTGGCTAAGACAAAAAGGGATAAAAATGGTACCAATGATATGCCCATAGCTAGAAACATGAAATTTGGAACGTACATCTCTCTTATTGCGTAGATACGTAAAATAGAGTGATTTTTTTAAATTATTACTTTTAAGGGATACAATCGGTGTGTACATTCCTCTGACTGTGAAGATTCGAATCAAAAAGGATTTTCCGAAATTTGTACTTTTAGGCGGAAGATGGGGCGAATGAGGATAAAATGGTATCAACCAAACGGCTGCAGCTACAATAACAAAATTCCGTGTATACACTTCTTTGACTGCGTAGACGCGAAATATAAAGAGATCTTTTGATATTCGTACCTACACGATCTATATATGATTAAATTTGACAACAATCAAACGGCTGTAGCTGGAATCATAATATTCAGTATTTGTACTCGTCGAAGACGCAGAAAAAGAGAGGTACGAATTTTTCAAAATTCATACTTTTATGGTCAAAATGGAAAAATGAGTGAAACTGGTACAAATCATTCGGCAGTAGCTATGAAATTAGGTGGGTATGTTCTACGCTGTAACATATAGGATCTTCAATATTAGAACTTTTCTTATCAAAATGTTACAGACATTTAGGCTGTTGCTGGCATCAAGAAATTGCAAATGGGAAAAATCAGGCTTGTGGGAAATTGTTTCTACCTAATAATATTTAGGGCATATTTTTTAAGATTGCTACATAATGTTATCTTTTTTATTGAACTTGTAGTTTTATATTTATATACAGTAGCGGACTATTAACATTATAATAATGAAGCATCACAATTTATTATTGTAGTGCACTTCTATGACAGGCTCTAATCTGCCGGTAATACTGTGGAATTCACTCCGTTGTGGAGGGTACATAAGATTCGGCCCGGCCGAACTTAACGCATTTTTTACTTGTTTTTAATAATTTTTAAAGTACATAAAATTGTGAAATATATCAAAAAATATTTCAGAACTTTGACTTTCAAGCTGAAACCGATTCTCAAATATCTTCCACAGTGGAGTGAATCCCGGTCTTACCATGTTATGAAAATTATGATATTTTGATGCAAATTAAACTAAATGATTTGAACTGGGATATTGTCCTGGCTCAAGACCATCATACTTACATATCACACACATACTTACATATGCAACTCAATGCGATGCTTGTAAGATGGAATGCATACTTTAGTACTAACTTGGTGCGATTTTTTAAACGCAAATTCGGCAAGTGAGTTGTGCTTCTCGTTCGTTTGTGAGAATCATCTCCTTATAGAGGCCGGGTTTGATGTTGAAAAGTCGCTGCGAAGCCACTTGAAAACACTTTTGACATGGTCGAAATCATGGTAGTCTGCAGCCAAGTAATAAATGTCACCATGCCATTTGTAAATAAATTGGCATTCTATTAAATATAGATGCAAAATGGTCTTGAGCCAGGACAATATCCAAGTTCAAATCAAATATTGATTACAGACCAAAAAAAATGCAAACGAAAAACTAAAATAAAAATAAATTTAAAGATCACTCCCGTTTGTATGAGAGGCTATCAAAATATTAAGACAACGTGATATCCCTGCGTATCAAAATAATATCATGACTCCAGCTACAGCCGTTTGGTTGGTACCATTTGTATCCTTTTTTCCATTTTAACAATAAAAGTAAGAAATATAGATTTTTTTCTATTTTGCGAGCACACCTCTACCCGATGGTCCAAATTTTCGATGACGCTGAGGCATAATTGAGGTTCTATGCCGTTAATGTGCCGAATTATATCATCTTTTAGTTCTTGAATTGTTGCTGGCTTATCGACATACACCTTTTCTTTCAAATAATCCCAAAAGAATGAGGTCCTACGGTGTCAAATCACATGATCTTGGCGGCCAATTGACATCGCCACTACGCGTGAAAACACGGCCACTGAATTTGTCGCGCAAAAGAGCCATTGTTTCGTTAGCTGTGCGACAAGTGGCACCGTCCTGTTGAAACCACATATCGTCCACATGCATATCTTCCAATTCAGGCCATAAAAAGTTCGTTATCATCCCACGATAGCGAAGACCATCCACAGCAACTGCCTGACCGGCCTCATTTTGGAAAAGATACGGCCCGATGATGCCGCCAGCCTATAAACCGCACCAAACAGTCACTCTTTGAGGGTGTATTGTTTTTTCGACAATCACTCTTGGATTATCATTCGCCCAAATGCGGCAATTCTGCTTATTGACGAATCCACTGAGGTGAGGAAATGTGTCTCATCACTGAAGATGATTTGCACGATATGTATTTTGATTTGAACGCCCATTTTCATAATAAGCCTGAATAACTTTAACGCGTTGCTCGATTGTGTATCTTTCCAAGGTTCAAATTGAGTTAGTCTGAAATTGAAAAAAAAAAGCTTGACGTTTAGGTGTGGTTCACATTCAACATCGGCCCTTACAATTTAACCACCCATTTTGGTTAAAGACAATTGTATAATGGATAATTATATGGACTATATAAGTTCTCCACATTGATAATAAAACACCTGCGTTTAGTTGTTTAATCCAGGGAGTGGTGTAGGGTGTCATATAGTCGACCCCGGCCGACATTAGCCTTTCCTTACTTTTTAATTGTTGTTATACATTCGTCATCAACATTTCTGAAAAATTTTGCAGAAATGCAGTAGTGACAATATCAATGGTATTTCCATCATTTCCCAAACAATTTTTATTTTTTATACCCTCCACCTCCAGGATGGGGGTATACAAACTTTTTCATTCCATTTGTAACACCTTGAAATATCGACATGGACCCTATAAAGTATATATATTCTTGATCGTCATAAAATTCTAAGACGATCTAGCCATGTCCGTCCGTCTGTTGAAAGCACGCTAGCATCTAAACGAAAGAAGCTAGAACGTTCAAATTTTCCATAAATGCGTCTTATAGTCGTAGATCAGTTGAGATTGAAACGGAGCGAAATCGGCCCAAAGGGAAAAAATTTTTCCTCACAAGGACTAAAAATACCCCCAATATTTTAGAGTATTTAAGTATATTTTTTCAATATATCTGCTTGTACTTACTTGATATTGGGTAAGCGCATTCCCCCTATAACAAAAACGTGCACCATAAAGTGATTTTTATTCATAGGGGGTGAAAAGGGGCAAAAAGGGATAAAAATGGTACATATTAAACGACAACAGCTAAAAACACGAAATTTGATGTGTACATTCTTCTAATTGAGTAGATACATAATATAAAAGTATTTTTTCCAAATTCGTACTTTTAAGGGGTAAAATGGGAATAAAGGGATAAAAATGGTACCAACCAAACGGCTGTACTTGGAATAATGAAATTCGGTGTATACATTCCTCTGATTGCATAGACAAGTAAAATGTACGGATTTTTCAAGATTCGTACTTTTTAGGGTTAAAATGATAAAAGGGGATAAAAATAGTACCAATCAAATGACCGCAGCTAGAGTCATGAAATTGGTAGTATACATTTCTCTGATTGCGTAGACACTTAAAATGAACAGATTTTTCGAAATTCGTACTTTTTGGGGTTAAAATGAAAAAAAGGGTATAGAAATAGTACCAATCAAATGACCGCAGCTAGAGTCATGAAATTCGGAGTATACATTCCTCTGACTGCGTAGGCACGGAAAATAGACGATTTTTTTCGAAATTCGTACTTTTTGGGGTTAAAATGGCTAAAAGGGGATACATATAGTACCAACCAAATGACCGCAGCTAGAGTCATGCAATTCGGTGTATACTTTCCTCTGACTGCGCAGACACGGAAAATAAACGGATTTAAGCTTTTTGAAAATATAAATATAAGAATATTTATTTTTTGATTTGAAATAAATAATGGTTTGAAATAATAAAAATATTATTTTTATTTATAAAATTATTTTTTTCAATATTTGTATTTGTTTTGGTTTATATTTTCCTGTAATATTACTGCAATAATAATATTACTGGAATGCAATCCATGGTGGAGGGTATATAAAATTCGGCCCGGCCGAACTTAACGCCGTTTTTACTTGTTTTTCCTCAAAAATTTTATCCCGCATACCCTTAAGGTGGAAATTTTTTGGAAATTCTCTTTATGCTGGCATATTTAAAAGGCTTTGGAATACACGTATGACACATGATATCGAAATGTGGACGGCCCTTAGACGAAGTTTCTAGAAGATTCCATCTACTTACCACTAAAATAAACAATCAACTTTTAAAATTCATCAAAAGACATGATACCCCAGCTTCGATGTTAACAAAATTTGACACTTACATATATCTCAGTAGTATGAAAAATTTGATGTGAACTGGGGTAATGTCCTTGCAATGCAAATTTATTTACATATGGTTGAAAAGTCGCTGTGAAGCCATCTGAAGAAGGTCGTCATGGGCCAGAAATGATAGTGGTAATCTGCAGCCGGTACTAAATGTCACCATGCCATTTGTAAATAAATTTGCGTTCTAAATATAAAATATTGATGCAAATCTTATAAAAAAATATTATATCCCTAGGTCGAGATAACAGTTTGTGTTTTAAGTCTTTTGTTTTCATATCTCCCATTTATTGGCAATTCTAAAAATATAGAAAGTTTTTCGAACAAAATCACCCACAGCTTGGTTGGTATGATCTTAAACTCATGAAAGATTGCGGTTGGCACGTACTAGTTGACTACAATAAATTACGATACACCCTGTAGAGTGGGGCTATACAAATGCACATCTGTGATACAATACTCTAATTGACAATGTGCTGAATTTAATCTTGTGTATACATTTGAAAACAAAAAATCACTTGAAATTCATTTGTGTATGCTTTGTATTTAGTTAAAAATAATTATCCCAAAAAAAAACAATAAATAATATAACAATACTCTACAGTATTTGTTGACAAATAATTTCCATTGTTCCCGACAGAACTGAAAAGACTTTGTCATTTTGAGTAATAATTTACTAATTTATTACAGATGATGGTTGTGTGTCATGACGGATTAAAAAAAAGAAAAAACACACCACTCTAATGATAGCAAAGTTCTGGGACAGATATACCGAGATAAATATACACTCGTGTATATGTTTTTATGTAAATGCGCCAACTTTAGGCTATTAAATTTAAACACGTGTCCCTTTAGGCAAGCGGAAGTTGGAAACTAAATAGTAAACATTATCATAACTGCTGAGAAACTTTCAATCAATGCTGTCAAACTTAAAGACGTATAGGGCACATTAATAAAAAAACCAGTCAATTTTCGATAAACCTTAGGGGTTTTTTCTTTAAGCAGGGGTAACAAGCGGCGAACACATAATTTGTTAATAAAGTGTTAATTTTTTACTCAAAATGAAAAAAATCTATTTTTTTACATTGTCACCAACAACAAGGTTTTGACAATGGATTATGATGGAGGGTATAAAAAGCGGAATACACGTGTATCGGCGTTCAATATTTCACCCTTTTGCACTTCTTATGATGAATCGTTATATGAGACCTTGAGATACTTACATTTTATGTATAGGATGTGTTCAGCAATATTACTTGAAACACCTACGAAGAACATTTTTGTGGAACATTTTAACTCTCTTGCTCGTTAATATATGGACCTTTTTGGTCTCTTTTGTGCAAGAGGGTTAAAAACACCCCTAAAACATGGGCTTGACGTATCAACATTTTCAAGAAAAATATTTGCCATAGAATTCTACTACAGGCTGCGGCAAAAATCGCGAAGGAATTTGAAAAATTAATAACTTTTCTAATTTAATTTTTCCCCCTTTTTATACCCTACTACAATGACTTTGTGCATTTTTTCACAAAAGGAAACGATAGCGTTTATTATACCAATCGACTTAGAATCACTTTTTGAGTCGATTTAGCAATGTCCGTCCGTCCATCCGTCTTTCCATCTATTCTTGTAATCATAGTACAGGTCGCAGTTGTTGTTAGAACTAAATGAAACAATAAATTTTGGGATAAGGACGAACGCCATTTAATTTGAAGTAAATCGGTTAAGATTTAGATATAGCTTCCATGCAAATTTTGCTCCCGATTTTACTATTTCGCTCTAGAAAGCATATATTTGAACAGATTTTCTTCAAATTTGGCAAAACGCCATATATTTCAACTAGAAACAGCTGTAGCAAAAATAGGCCAGATCGGTTCGGATTTATATATAGCTACCATACAAATGTCTCCTCCAATTTGACTCTTTCCGTCAACCACATATTTTAACAGATTTTCTTGAAATATTCAGCGGAGACATCATAAAGTATATGTATTCTATATCCTAAAATAAATTCTAAGACGATTTAGCCATGTCCGTCCGTCTGTCTGTCTGTTGAAAGCACGCTAGCTTCCGAACGAAATGAGCTAGGATGTTGAAAATTTCCCTAAATGGGTCTTATGGTTGCAGGTCGATTGGGATTGAAGGCGGGCGAAATCACCCAGAGGGAACAAATTTGCCCTAACAAGGACTGAAAATATCTCTAATATTTAGACTATTTATACAATTTTTCTGAAAATTTCCGATTTTTATACACTTGAAATTGGTTTCGTACCTTCTTGTAGTAGCGTGTTATCACCAAAAAATACAAAAAATATTTAGCGGATGAAATGGGCCAAAAGGGATAAAAATGGTACCAATGATACGACAGCAGCTAGAAATATGAAATTCGGTGTGTACGTCCCTATAATGACGTAGACACGTAAAATAGAGATTTTTCGATATTTGTACTTTTAATTGATACAATTGGAAAAGAGGGATAAAAATGGTACCGACAAAACCGCTGAAGATAAAATGATGAAATTCGGTGTATGCATTTATCTGAATGTGTAGACGTGAAACATAAAGGATTTTTTCGATATTTGTACTTTTAGGCGGAAAATGTGGCGAAAGGGATAAAAATGGTACCAATTAAACGGTTGCAATTAGAATAGTGAAATTCGGTGTGTATATTGCTGTGACTGTGTAGACACTAAAAATAAAGATATCTTTCGATATTCGTACCATTAGGATCAAAACGGGATAAAATTGGTACCATGTAAGCGGCTGTAGCTAAAATCATGAAATTCAGTGTCTTCGTAGACACGCACAATATGAGTATATCTCCAAAATCGTACTTTTAGGGTCAAAATTAAAAACATATATAAAAGTGCTACCAAGCAAGTGGATGTACCTAGAA
Source organism: Polietes domitor (assembly GCA_947397865.1). Taxonomy (NCBI): domain Eukaryota; kingdom Metazoa; phylum Arthropoda; class Insecta; order Diptera; family Muscidae; genus Polietes; species Polietes domitor. The sequence continues at coordinate 33,508,555 of OX377621.1, read as the reverse complement.
TCATGAAATTAGATGTGTTCACTCCAATATGGACGCGAAAGATAACAGATCTTTTAAGTTTGTACAAAATAATACAGTCACTCTGTTTGTAGCTGAATCAAGAAATTGCAACTGGGAGAAATCGGCCCTGTGGGAAAATGTTTCTCCCTAATGACACCTAATATTTAGGGTACATTTTTGAAGATTGCTGCCTCGTGTTCACTTTTTGATTACAATTTCAGTGTTATATTTATATATAGCAGTGGACTATTTTTATTATAATAATGAAGCAATACAATTTATTTAAAACAGTGCCCTCTAATGTCATATAGTAAACAAATATAGTAATGTGCATAAAAAATATCACAATTTTCCTAATAGGGTTTCGCACTTCTATGTAAAGTCGACAGTCAATAATCTGGCGGTAATACTGTAGAAGGAAGTCCGTCGTGGAGGCCGAAATTATAGCCTTTTTAATTGTTTTTCCGCTCTAGAAACCACATATTTAACAGACTTCAACATATATGTGAAAATGTCTTATATGCTAAATATGGGTCAAATCGCTTCAGATTTATATATAGCTCCCATTCAAAGATTCTGTTCAATTTTTTTTACAAATACATATATATGTATGACATTTTTTTGTATATTCTCCTATTACAGCTATATCGTATATCACCCGGTTCAAATGCAACGATCTTTTTATACCCTACACCATAGGGTATAATTGTTTTGTGTAAAGGAAACGATGTACACCTATCATTTATTATACCAATCGACTTAGAATCACTTTTTTAGTCGATTTAATCTATTCTTGCAATCAAATTCAAGCCAAGAGCAAACGTTATTTAATTTGAAGAAAATCGGTTCAGATATAAATAAAGCTCCCATACAAATGTCACTCCGGATTTGGTCTTTTTCGCTCTACAAACCGCATATTACATTCGATTTCTCTCAAATTTAGCATAACATGTTCTCTTTCATCCACAAATATCTGGATTGATAGACGGTCCATGTTTTGATATAACCCCAAATATCTCCTCCAATTTGACAATTTTTATCGATTCAGACGAAATTATGTATAAAACGTTAAATCCCAATAAGAAACATTTTGAATGAAATAGGGTCACGTCGGTTCAAGGTGCAGGGTATCATATGGTCGGTGTAGGGTGTTATATGGGAGATACTTATAAATCTGAACCGATCTGGCCAATTTTTACCAGAGCTGTTTCTATTTGAAATATAAATTGTTTTGACAAATTTGAAGAAAATCTGATAAAATATGTTGTTTATAGATCGGAAAGAGTCAAATCGGAGGAAACATTTGTATGGGAGCTATATATAAATCCGAACCGATATCTGGCCCATTTTTGCAAGAGCAGTTTCTAGTTGAAATATAAGTTGTTTTGACAAATTTGAAGAAATCTGTTGAAATATACGGGTTATAGAGCGGAAAGAGTAAAATCGGAGGAGATATTTGTATGGGAGCTATAAATAAATCTGAACCGATCTAGCCCATTTTTACTAGAGCTATTTCTAGTTAAAATATATGACGTTTTGCCAGATTGGAAGAAAATCTGTTGAAATATGTGGGTTCTAGAGCGGAAACAGTAAAATCGGGAGTACAATTTGTATGGGAGCTATATCTAAATCTGAACCGATTTGCTGCAAATTAAATAGCGATCGTCCTTATCCCATAGAACTTCGTTGTGCAAAGTTTCATTTAGTTCTAACAAAAATTGCGACCTGTACTTTGAGTCGGACGGACGGACATTGCTAATTCGACTAAAAAAGTGATTCTAAGTCGATTGGTAGTCGATCCTTTTGTGTGTTACAAAAAATGCACAAAGTCATTATACCCTGTGGTGTAGGGTATAATGAAAGAAAACACAAAATATTTTATTAAAAAAAATAAAATATAAAGGGTCAACCATCTAACGTTTTTTTATTCAACTATTCAACCGTTGGACTATTATTTGTGGGGTGCCGAAGCAGCCATTTGAATGAAATTAATTTCCATTATTAACCGGAAGGATTGTACTTTCAAATAAAAAAGAAATTTGAGAAAATATTCAGTAGTTTTTTTTTATAGCATTTTCAAAAAAAAAAGTTATTTGGCGGACCCTATATATATTTACATCAAAATTAGTGGATATAGTGGGACTTAGACCACTTTCAAACTAACACTAAAGACGATTTTGTTGTGCATAAAATGAGAAATGTCATTGTAAGGGTACATTTTTTATAAATGTCAAATTAGAGATTTGATCAAACTAAAGAGAAAATTAGAATATCTCAATTTTTTGGGATTTTTGACTTACACCACGATCATTCTAACTGTCACATATATAATTTATGGAGTATCCGATATATATTTGCAGGTGTTACACACGGAATGACAAAGTGGATATATGCCCCACCCTTAGGTGGGGTGTAAAAATTTATAAAATGTATAAACACTTGAAGATTTATTATTACAAGTATTTTTTAGATATAGTGCTTATGACACATATATAATTTTTGCAGGCAAACGAATAATACAATTTTTCTCCCGCTAGAAAAACCAGGTAAGGCCATGTGACTTTGTTCAACGACAAAGACGAAATTTATGAGTAAAAATCATAATTAAGCTTCTCTAGTAAATAACCGGCTCTAAACAATAGGTCCCTTTCAGTGAGTACCATAATTTAGGAGAAGCTCCCTCCTTGTTCCAGTTTGGCTGTTTATGGTATTATTGTTTGCACATTTGGCACAATTTATAGACTTGTTTGCACGATCAAGCAAAACAAAGAAACGCTATGCATCCTAATGTTCCATAACTCAATTTTTAAATTAAAAATATGAAAATATGAACATATGCGCATATGTTTTGGTGTTATAAAAATAACTACAATTCCAGAGGAATTCATAAATTCATGCCCCATAAATAAATATGATAATCATATTTTATTCCTTTCTAATTTATTAAAATTTAAATGTGAAAAATTATCGCTTTGGTGACTTAAACCCAAAGAAAGAAATTATTGAACACTTAATAAAAACAAGTTCTTAAATCTTTCAGTTTTATTGGCAACGAAAACAATTAAGGATCGCTTTTAGTTGTATCATTTTAAGGGTTTTAAGGTTTATAATTGATTTTGTTTTTTTTTTTTATTTTTCTTCAGTGTATATTTTATTATTCGATCAAATTAATTATCTTAATGATTTGCTGATTTATTTATGAGAACAAAAGTGTCACAATAGCTCAATTAATTAATTGTCGTTTTAGTGCTATTTTAATTTAATGTATTTATAAATACGATTCAAACTAAAATCAAATTTCAATTGGTTTCACTCTCCACCATAGTTTGCAACACCTTAACATATTCAGAGACGCCATTATGTATATTGTGGTCAAATTCTAACATGTTCTAGCCATGTAGGTCTGTCTGACGCTAACTTTGGAACTGGTTTTAATTTTTTTCTCTCTAATGGCCTCTGATAGGTTGACGATCAGATATTTAGTGAGTATTTAATGGAAAATTTTCAAAATGCCTGCCTTATATTCACTTGCAATTTGGTATATACATTCCTTTTGTGGCGAATTCCTACATTCAAGAGGTGGAACAGGGTAAAAGGGAATGAAAATGGTACGAATCAAAAGACGATAGCTAAAAGCAATAAAATCGGCGTTAATAGCCTTTTAAATTCCATTTTTCGAAATTCGTACTTTTAGGGGGTAAAAGGGGAAAAAGTTAATAAATCAGCATGTCATTTAGATAAATAATTTGATCTAATAATAAAATATACACTGAAGAAAAATCAAAAAAACAAAATCAATTATAAACCTCTAACCCTTTAAGTGATACAAATATAAGCGATCCTAATTGTTTTCGTTTTCAAGAAAACAGAACGATTTAAAAACTGGTTTATTAGGTGTTCTATAATTTCTTTATTTCATTCGGTTTAAGTCACAAAAGCGATCCGGTTGCATTTTTCACATTTAAATATTAATAAATTAGAAAGGGATAAATTATGATTATGGTATTTATTTATGGGGCATGAATTCCACTGGAATTATAGTTATTTTTATAACACCAAAACATATGTGCATATGTTCATATTTTTATATTTTTAATTTAAAAATTGAGTTATGGAACATTAGGATGCATAGCGTCTCATTGTTTTGTTTGAGCGTGTCTGAAATAATTCGGTCAAACTTGTTTATCAGGACAGGAGAAGGCGACCGCATGTCTATAAATTGTGCCAAATGTGCAAACAATAATACCATAAACAGCCAGAATGGAACAAGGAGGGAGCTTCTCTTAAATTATGGTACTCACTGAAAGGGACCTATTGTTTAGAGTCGGTTATTTAATAGAGAAGCTTAAAAATGTTGTTTATGCCGTCTTTGTCGCTGGCGCATATATCAAGCGGAGAAGAAAATATTATTATCCATTTGCCGGCAAAAATTATATATTTGTCACAAGCATTATATAAAGGGTCCGCCATCTAACGTTTTTTTCAGCTATTCAACCGTTGGACTATTATTTGTGGGGTGCCCTCAGCAGCCATTTGAATGAAATTATTTTCCATTATTAACCGGAAGGATTGTACTTTCAATTAAAAAAATAAATTTGAGAAAATATTCAGTAGTTTTTTTATAGCATTTTCAAAATAAAAGTTATTTGTTGAAATATGTGGTTTCTAGAGCGGAAAAGGTAAATCATTGGTATGGGAGCTATATATGGTCCTCCATCTAACGTTTTTTTTCAACTATTCAACCGTTGGACTATTATTTGTGGGGTGCCCGTGGCGGCAACAATTGTAATAAAAAATCTTCAAGCTTTTATCTATCAGTCATTCCATGGCAAGCGGCACGATTTTTCAAAACACTAGTTTGGATTATTTTGAAAGTTTGTGTATGTCTTTATACCCTACACCACAGGGTATAATGACTTTGTGCATTTTTTTGTAACACCCAAAAGGAAACGAGATAGACCCATCGTTTATTATACCGATCACTTTTTGAGCCGATTTAGCGATGTCCGTCCGTCCATCTATTCTTGTAATCAAAGTCCAGGTCGCAATTGTTGTTAGAACTAAATGAAACGTTGCACAACGAAGTTCTATGGGATAAGGACGAACGCTATTTAATTTAAAGTAAATCGGTTCAGATTTAGATATAGCTCCCATGCAAATTTTGCTCCCGATTTTACTATTTACCCTCTAGAAACCACATATTTCAACAGATTTTCTTCAAATTTAGCAAAACGTCATATATTTTAACTAGAAATAGCTTTGGTAAAAATAGGCCAGATCGGTTCAGATTTATATATAGCTCCCATACAAATGTCTCCTCCGATTTGACGCTTTCCGCTCTAAAAACCATATATTTTAGCAGATTTTCTTCAAATTTGGCAAAACTACTTATAAAGGGTGATTTTTTTAGCTACTACCTTTTTGGCAATACTGGTTTAAACAGCTGACGCACGTTTCGTGTTTTGTTTCACTGTCAAACATCTTCAGTTTGGTCTATAATTTAACCATGAATCGTCTTACAAACGAACAACGCTTGCAAATTATTGAATTTTATTATCAAAATGCGTGCTCTGTTAAGAAAGTTCATCGCGCGCTTCCATTTTATGGTCAGTTTAATCGACCCACTGAAGCGGCTATTCGGGCTATTGTGACTAAATTTCGCACCAAATTTACATTGTTGGACATTAAACCACCAACACGCTTACGTAGAGTGCGAACTGAAGAAAATATCGCAGCTGTATCGGCCAATGTTAATGTTAATGATGACCATCAGTTATCGATTTGTCGCCGTTCGCAGCAATTGGGCCTCTGTTACTCAAAAACGTGGAAATGCCAAAATTGGACTAAGCGGATGGACCATTTGAGGCGCAGTCAAGGTCAACATTTGCATGAAATAATCTTCAAACATTAAATTATATGGACCGTACTATCGATTCAAATAAATATTTCAAGAATTTTTCTGAATTTTATGTTTTTTTTTTGAAAAACTTTATTTAAACTAGAAACAGCTCTGGTAAAAATGGGCCAGATCGGTTCAGATATATATATATATATATATATATATAGCTCCAATATAAATTTCGCAACTGAATTGATTATTTCCGCTCTAGAAGTAGCATATTTGAACAGATTTGCTTAAAATTTGGCAAACCAGCTCATATTCCAACTACAAACATCTATGGCGAAAGTGAGTCAAATCGGTTCAGGTTTATATATAGCTCCCATATAAATGACTCCCCCGATTTAATTCTTTCCGCTCTAGAAACCACATATTTAATAGATTTTCGTCAAATTTGGGAAAGCGTCTTTTATTTCAGAAAACCTATGCTAAAAATGTGTTACCAGGTTCTTGTACCCTACACCACAGAGTATATTGACTAGGTGTAGGGTATCATATAGTCGACCACGCGCGACTTTAACCTTCCTTACTTGTTTTCTCATAAAAAGCAATTAAAAAGGCTTTCAGTTCGGCCGGGCCGAATCTTATATACCCACCACCATTGATTGTATTCCACAGTATTACCGGCAGATTAGAGGCTGTGTACAGTTTTGCTAATAGCGATATTTGTATACCCTCCATATCCAGCATGGCGGTATACTAAATTTGCCATTCAGTTTGTAACACCTTGAAATATCGACCTGAGACCCTATAAGGTATATATATTCTTGAACGTCATAAATTTCTAAGACGATCTAGCTTCGTTCGTCCGTCCGTCTGTTGAATGCACGCTAACATCTAAACGAAAGGAGCTAGGACGTCCAAGTTTTCCAAAAAATGCGTCTTATAGTCGTAGATCGGTTGGGATTGAAACTGGGCGAAATCGGCACAAAGGGAAATTTTTTTCCCTCACAAGGACTACAAACACGTGCACCATAGAATGATTTTTATTCGTGGGAAAAAAAGGGATAAAAATGGTACATATTAAACGACTACAGATAGAAACAGGAAATTCGGTGTGTACATTAGTATTTTTTGTACAAAGTATTTTTTCCAAATTCGTACTTTTACGGGGTAAAATGGGAATAGAGGGATAAAAATGGTACCAACCAAACGGCTGCACCTAGAATAATGAAATTCGGTGTATTCATTCCTCTGATTGCGAAGACATTTAAAAAACAGATTTTTCGAAAGTCGTGCTTTTGGGGATAAAATGGAAAAAAGGGATAAAAATAGTACCAACCAAATGACAGCAGCTAGAGTCATGAAATTCGGAGTATACATTCCTCTGACTGTGTAGACACGAAAAATTAAATGTTTTTTTCTAAATTTGAATAAATTTCTATAAATTTGTTCAGGTCCTATAAGAAGCAGAGGACTTCAAGTCCTTTCCAATTTCGCATTTGCTGTACCGATTTCGAGGTGCCTGCGCCCTGTATGACTTGGTCGACCCCACCTGCGGCTGCCTTGTCTGTGCAAGTCGGCCAAATTTCCTATGATGTCGCCTTAAGGTCTGCTCCAATATTCATAATGATCTAGACGTAGTTAAATGATCTCAAGATCGACCACTCGGTGGATCGTTTGGAGGCCGAAGTATACCTTTTATTTCTAATAAAATGCCCAATAATCATAATTTCTTATGATGTCGCCTTCATAATAATCTCAATAAAATGTCCTAGAACAATGTTAATTAATGCCAATATCAATGATGTTGGTACTGACGTCCAATCTAACGTCGCGGCTGATGATGCCGTCGCCACCGCCACCGCCGCGCTGTTGCTTATTATGTTTAACATTTCAATTCAATTTAACTCGATTCGATATTAATCATTTCGAACTGCTCGTTCGTAGCTACATTTTCTATTTAACATGCAGTCGGCGATAATTTATATGCGCCATGGAATTTTTAACACCTTTTCTCCGGCCATTCATCATTGGCCGTTTTACTTCCATCTCTCGTGTTCAGCGTCAAATGCGTTGCACAGCATCTCGAATATTTCGCATAATTCAGTTCTCATTCTACCGCAACGGCCGTCGCCGTAGCCGCAGTCGCCTCCACCGCCTTCGAACTATATTAAAATATTCATCAACATTGTCGATATGTTTTTTGTTAATCAAATTAGAAATTAACACAATACTCTTCCTGTTTGCGTTATTCGCTATTTTTTTTTCTTTTTTTCATTTTTTTATGTATTTAAACTTGGCAAAAAAAGAAGATGTCATAAATTCCTTAAATGAAATAGACTGTGTTGTCTTTCGTCTGCTTTTGTAGAATTTATAGGCATTCAATTTAGATGGGCAATTTATTCGAAATAAAAAAATAGTTTGAATTAACATTCTATAAGAAAAAAAAACGTTGTATATTTATATTGAAAGGTGTTTGGTTCATTCCCTCCGAGCACAAGAAACTGTAAAATACACTTATAGAGCTATAAAAGAAATGCCAATGTGAATTTGTATTTAAATGCCTATTCTATTTAAAGTCGATCATCTTCGTCACGACACAATGCTCTGTTGGTTTAACTGTTTTTTATATTCTTCCAAAAGCATTTAAATTATCATAAAATTTCTGAAATTCTCTTTGCTTCATTTTCTTTACTCTCTATTCGTTGTGCTTGGTTTTAACCGGTTTCTACGAATTATGAAATTTATTTAAATCACATTTTCTTAAATTAGAATACAAATCTCCAAAATTATCGATGTTAGTGTTCTGAACAAATAAATTACTTCTCGCGTTATTTGGCAAACCTCGCGCCACGACGAATACCCACACCTTTTGGTTATTTTTATCGGGATAATACCACATTTTTCGGCCAGTGAATTATGACTTGCAACAGAATTTTTTTCAATCATATATTCTTTTCTTCAAATAAAGGCTAATTCAATATTTATAAGCTAGAAACCCCGCCCAGAATTAACAGGGTGGCTGTTCTGACATTTCAATACTCATTGAAAGAGTCCCACTGTTTAGTACAATTCGTATAGAGCTTTCCACTGACCGTGTGTACTTGTGAAATAAAGGGATTTTTAGAAATTCGTATTTTTTGGGGTTAAGGGGATACAAGGGATATAATTGATGCCGACCAATTAGCTGCAGCTATAGCTCAATAAAATTCGTTGAGTGCATTCCTCTGACCTTGTATACTTGTAAAACAAAGGGATTTTTAGAAATTCGAACTTTTTGAGTCAACGTGTGATAAGGGGGTAAAAGGGATATAATTGGTACCAACCAATTGGCTGCAGCTAGAATCATAAAAGACGTTGTGACTACTCTTCAAATTGCGTAAACTTGCAAAACATAGGGATTTTTATAGTATCTATTTTGGGACTCAAAATAGGAAGCGGGATGGAAATAGTACCAACCACACGAATGCAGCTAGAATTATGTGTGTCTACTCCTCAAATTGCGTAAACTTGCAAAAGGATTTTTATAGTACCTATTTTGGGACTCAAAATAGGAAGCGGGATGGAAATAGTACCAACCACACGAATGCAGCTAGAATCATGAAATTTGATGTACACATCTATTTGACTGCAAAATGAAGAAAGATACCTGCTGGCTCCTACTAGAGATTTTACTGTTCTAGAGAAGCTTTATAGGGTCTCTTACTCATAAATATCAGATGGTCATAAACGACGTTCAAGTGGAAGTACCTAATTTCGGTATTATGGGAGAGTGAAAGGTTCGAATTTGTAGACAGTCCCTTATAAATTCCGATTATTTCCTACAACATTCTAAGCAACAGATTTAAGAACATTTGGATCAATTTAGCATCGTAGATATGACCAACGAAAGTCCATAAAATTGCCGATTGATTTCAGATGTTTCCGTAGATTAGAAAACAGTAAAAAGGGTGCTAAGTTCAGCCGGACCAAACCTTATATACCTCCACCATGGATTGCATTCCACATAGGCTGTCGATTTTACGTAGAAGTGAAGTAAAAATTACAGAATGTTAAAGTTTTTAATATAGCCAGGCCAAACCAAATAGAAATATTAAAAAAATAATAATTTTATAAATAAATATAAAATTTAAATTATTTTAAATCCCGCTTATAAGGCAACTACCTATAATTTATTTCATTATATATATTGGAATAATACTTCGAATAAATTTAAGTGAATATAAGACTTTAATACACTCAATATTGGGAAGAATGAGTGCATTTTCAGCTACAGTCGTTTGGTTGGTTGTTGTTTTAATTCTAAAAGCACAAATTTTGAAAACCCATTTCATGATTCTAGCCATTTTCCCGCTACCAGTTTTATTACTTTTCCCATTTTTGCCGTAATAGTAAAAATATAAATATAATAGCAAAAATATAATAAAATATCGAATTCCATAATTCTATAGTATGGTACCATTAGGTTGGTACCATTTTTATCCCCTTCTCCTCATTTTATCCACTTAAAAGTAGGACTTTCGTAAATCTCTTTGTTTTACATGTCTACGCAATTAGAGCGATGTATACAACTTATTTCATCATTCTAGTTGCAGCCGTTCAGTACCATTGGTACCATTTTTATCCCTCTTTTCCCATTTTACCTCCTTAAAAGTCCGAATTTCGAAAAATCACTTTATTTTACGCGTCTACGCAGTCAGAGTTATGTATACAAAGAATTTCATTATTCTAGCTGTTGTCGTTTAGTTGGTACCATTTTTATCCCTCTGTCCTCATTATATCCCTGGAAAGTACGAATTTGAAAAACGATTTTATTTTTCGTGTCTACGCAGTCAGATGAATGTATGCACCGAATTCCATGATTCTAGCTGCGTTCATTTGTTTGGTAAGATTTTTATCCCTTTTTCTATTTTACTTCCCTAAAAGTACGAATTTCGAAAATACTCATTATTTTACATGTTCACTCAATCAGAGGTATGTATACAACAAATTTCAGTATTCTAGGTGCATCCGTTTAATTGGTACCATTTTTATCCCTCTATTCCCATTTTACTTCTTAAAAGTAGGAATTTGGAAAAAATACTTTTATCTTATGTATCTACTCAATTAGAGGAATGTACACTAGGGCGTACCTCAAAAAAAAAGTTCGCCGTACACCTTCGAATATGAAGTATTATTGAAAGGTAGTTTCAAAAATTTTTTTTTTATTTTTTTATGCCGAACGTAGGGGTCGCGCTTTTACATTTTTCTATATAACTTCTGCATTTATAAACGGATTTTAAAGTGTGATACATCGATGTTTTTGTCTCGACGAGGCCGATTTTTTTGTCTTTGAAGTCATTGAGCTCAAGCACCCCATTCTGGTACTTACCCATCATATCTCAGTTGCTACTACCCTAATGTACCACTCTAATATCAGAAAATTAAAGCTCGCATAAAATCATGAATCATGCTTGAGCTCAATGACTTCAAAGACAAAAAAATCGGCCTCGTCGAGACAAAAACATCGATGTATCACACTTTAAAATCCGTTTATAAATGCAGAAGTTATATAGAAAAATGTAAAAGCGCGACCCCTACGTTCGGCATAAAAAAATAAAATTTTTTTTTTTGAAACTACCTTTCAATAATACTTCATATTCGAAGGTGTACGGCGAACTTTTTTTTTACTTCTAACCTGGTACGCTCTAATGTACACGCCGAATTTCGTGTATCACCTAAATATTAATACACATAATAAAAAACATGCTGAAATGCTCAAAAAGTTAGGGGTTATTAGGGTATTTTCAGCCCTTGTGAGGGAAAAGTTTTTCCATGTGGACATATTTCGCCCATTTGCAAATCCAACCGATCTACAACTATAAGACGTATTCAAGAAACATTTGGACGTCCTAGTTTCTTTCTTTTAGAAGCTAGCATGCTTTCAACAGACGGACTGACGGACGGACATGGCTAGTTCATCTTAGAATTGTATGACGGTCAAGAATATATATACTTTATAGGGTCTCATGTCGATATTTCAAGGTGTTACAGATTCGTACGCCATCAAATCGCCAGGAATTTCACTTTAAATCTTGATATCGCAACCAGTATAGTATGGTTGTACAACCAAGCTGAATTTTGAGATGATTGGGAAAGCGTTCCAACATTTTTTTCGTCTTAAAACCTTACTTAGTAACCAGCGAACACTTCATTTTTATTTATAAAGATTATTAGTTTTATTATGTTTATTAGTTTTATATTAGTTTGTTTTTTGAATTTCAGAAGACAAATCCTAATTAATAGTTGCTAAGAATAACAATCAATTCCCATGACGAACCATAAAATGTATTGTTTTTTTTTAAATATCACAAAAATACAAACACTAAAAATCGATGAGATTTTCAATGATAAGAAAACATGCAGCTAAGCGTTCTCGAGCGTACGGTTCACAAATGAGGTCCGATCTCCACAAACTGGTAGGGTCTTGATAGTATTCTAGGTGGTAGTAGTTGCTCAGACATACTTTTCGACAATAGCCAAGTGAAATTTATGCTGCTGTGCTGTCATAATTCAAGTAGATTTCGCACAAGTTCCGGACTTCCTCAAATTTAAATGGGGGACGATTATCACATTTCGCACAGTTTGTGCGGCCGCAATTTTAAAACTATAACTATGTTTATTAATTCATTTATTGTTATTAATATTCATGGGGTCGCAGTTTTAAATTAAAACCGCGATATTTATGCTCTATACTCTAATTTTATTTAATTTAATTCAAGCGCATGCTATCGTTCGTCAACTTTCAGAGGGGTGGAGGGGGGCTGACGACATATTTTTGGAAATATTTATTCCATTTATGACGCGTTTATCTAATGCGTTAAGGCATTTCAAGAATATTATGATTCTCATTGGAAAAAATAGCGAAATACTTTTTCTAATTCATTATCACCTAAACTGTGAACACGATTTGACCTTCAAAGGCGTGAATAATAGTGGAGTAAGTATACACTGATCAAAGTGCGGTGAAAAAATTAACAAAAACCGTCATAATTCATCAATTTTATTTGTCAACACAGAAACGTTTAACAAGTTATGTTAGTTTTTTAGTATCACAAGTTTTTTTCTGCATTTGAATGGATGGCAACATTCCGATTGCAGATTCCTAATGTGCCGCCTAGGAAATTAATACTCAGAGAAAAATTAAATTAGGTCCCATTATACAGTTCACAATAACATATCGTCCGCTTTATACTATTTTGGCCCATACGCCATTTTCTCATCTTTAAAGATTCACGTTTTCATGTATTTATATGTAGGTGGATCATCTTTGGCCATAAATATTTCGAAAACTAACTAGTTGAGATAGGAAAATTGTGATTAAATATTTTGAAAGATTGTGGTGAGTTACAAAAACGAAACTTACTAACTCAAAAATCCCAAAATAGTATTAAGCCGGCGATATAACTTTTTCCGTTGAATTTTCCTTCTTTGAAGTAATTTTCCATTATTTTAATTGGGCTGTATTTGCCACATGAAACTGAGCCCCAAATAGTTTTTTCGCTTATTAAAGAGACTTTGTTATTTTTTTTACTAAAATTCCAATATTCGCCGAAGGAAACTTTCGGATTTGTACTCTCATTATGACCACCTGCTTATATGTTCAATAAAAGGTAATTATGATGGCTATAAATGTTGTGAATTTCAAAAAATTGCAAAAAAAAATTATTTTTATTCAAAAAACCTTTTTTTGTTAGCACGAAAAAATCATACAAAATAGAAAATCGTTAAACTGATTTCATTGTTCCTTTTTCTAATGCAGAAAACAATGTCTACTTATAAAAGATCTATGAATAAATGTAGAAGTTATGACACTATATTTTGGTACTAATATGAACCCTGATTTAAGTCAAAGACATACATTCGTTGTGAAAGTTCTGACGAGATGGGGTAGCGCCCATCGAAACTGCGCAGTCAACTTTTAGCTGCAACAATAAAGGTCTCACTTTGCCTTTTTGCTAATTTTGGGTTCTGCTGAAGACTTCAGCACAACCTTTGGTCTTAAACCAAAATAAATGACAACACATACAACATAACAGAACAACAATATATACAAACAACATTAAACAGATTTATCAAAATTCGCCACTGTGTAACGGGGGAAAAAATGTGCTCAGATCTAAACAAAAAATAAAAAAAAATGTGCCCAGATCTATACATAGTTTTGATTCATCAACACAAAAGATACATTTTTAAAAACATTTTTTTTAATTTTTTAACTAAAATTTTAATTTTCGCCGAAGCTGACGGTCGCCAAAATCGAGAACAAATATTTAAAACAATTAAAATGGCATAAAGTTCGGCTGGGCCGAATCTTATATACCCTCCACCACGGAATGCATTCCACACTATTACCGGCAGATTAGTGGCTGTCGACTTTACATAGATTCATTTTATTTTTTGTACTTTTTGGTGATTTCATCATACCAGTAGAGGGTTCAGGTGTATGAAAAGCAGAAATTTTCAAAAAATCGCTTAAATAAACTAAATTTAGGGGGTATTTCAGTCCTTGTTAGGGAAAAATTTTTCCCTAACGGCCGATTTCGCCCACTTTCAATCCCAAGCGATCTGTCGTAAACACATTTAGGGAAAATGCATGAAATCTTTATTTGAATCGATAGTACGGTCCATACAATTTAATGTTTTAATATTATTTCATGCCATCCGCTATAATTGATTGCTTGATGGTCATCATTAACACTGACCGATACAGCTGCGATATTTTCTTCAGTTCGCACTCTACGTAAGCGTGTTGGTGGTTTAATGTCCAACAATGTAAATTTGGTCCGAAATTAAGTCACAATAGCCCAAATAGCCGCTTCAGTTGGTCGATTACACGGACCATAAAATGGAAGCGCTCGATGAACTTTCTTAACAGAGCACGCATTTTGATAATAAAATTCCATAATTTGCAAGCGTTGTTCGTTTGTAAGACGATTCATGGTTAAATTATAGACCAAACTGAAGATGTTTGACAGTGAAACAAAACACAAAACGTGCGTCAGCTGTTTAAACCAGTGTTGCCAAAAAGATAATAGCTAAAAAATCACACTTTATAAATTTAATTCGGAAAAAAATTGATTTTTATTTTAACTTTTTATTTATTTTTATATTTCGTACTTTTAAGGGGTAAAATGAGAATATAGGGATAAAAATGGTACCAACCAAGGTGCAGTCGTTTGCACCTAGAATAATGAAACTTGGAGTATTCATTGCTCTAATCGCGTAGACACGTAAAATAAAATAAAAATTTTATCCCCTAAAGTACTTTTAGGGGATAAAATGGAAAAAGCGAATAAAAATTGCACCAACTAAATGGCCGCATGTAGAATCATGAAATGCGGTGTATACATTCCTCTGACTGCGAAGACACGAAGATTAAAAATATTAAATTCGAACTTTCAAGGGATACAATGGGAACAGAGGGATATAAATGGTACCAACTAAACGGCAACAGATAGAATGTTGTTATTTGGTGTGTACATCCCTCTAATTGCGTAGACAAGTAAAATAAAGAGATTTTGGAAAGTTGTACTTTTAAGGGGGTAAAATGGGGAAAAATGCGATAAAAATAATACCAACCAAATGACCGCAGCTAGAGTCATGAAATTCGGTACATACATTCCTCCGTCTGCGTACACGTAGACGAAAAATAAATGGTTTTTCCAAATTCGTACTTTCAAGGGATACAGGGTACAGAGGGATAAAAATAGTACCAACTAAACGACTACAGCTAGAATTATGAAATTCGGTGTGTACATCCCTCTGATTGCGTAGACACGTAAAATAAACGGATTTTAGAAAGTCATACTCTTAAGGGGGTTAAATAGGAAACTGGGGATAAAAATGGTACCAACCAAATGGCCGCAGCTAGAATCGTGGAATTCGGTGTACATTCATACATTCATCTGACGGCAGATACACGCAAAATAAAAAAGTTTTTCCAAATTCGTACTTTTTTTACTTTTACGGCACAAATGGGTAGAAACATGAACTTAGGTTGTCTTGCAATGTGTACGTGAGAAATAATAATCGGTGTTCGGACTTTTCGCCCAATATTTTTTGGTCTTTGCGATCACCTCGAAAGCAGCCATAAAGTCCCTTTGGGGATTGTTCCCTATTTTGAGAGTTGCCGTTCTTTGGCCGCGCTTAAAGATGTTCCCTTATGGGGTATGCCCAAAGCCGGCTGCGCAGAGTAAAGGCTTTCTGCCAAAAGCATTGGACTTTATGTTCGAAACTTCATTGGACTCTCTGGGTATAAGCCGAATTTCATAATTGTAGAAGGAGCTGTTTGGTTTGTCCCACTAGAAGTACAATAACCTGAAAAAAATCATACTTTTTTGCACCACTTCTCCTTTAAAAGTACAAATTAAAAATATGTATTGCGCATCTATTTCGGTCTAGTTTTAAGCATTTTTGTTGGTACCGATTTTTCGTCCCTTTTCGTCATCCTTAAATGTATAAATAAAAAGACACTTATATTGCACGCCTACGTTTTCGGAGGAAAGCCGAATTTACTTTGGTTGGTACCATTTTTATCCTTTTTTGTCCCGTTTCTCCCTTAGAAATCCTTGGAAAATCCTGTTTTTGCTCGTCTACGTAGTCAGAGGAATGTTCACAACGAATTCGATTCGAACACTTTGGTTGGTACAATATTTATCCCCTTTTATCCCTTAAAAGTACAACTTTTTAAAAATATTTTTTGTGCGTCTACGTAGTCAGCGGAATGTATAGATTGAATTTCACGATTATAGCTCCAATACTTTGATTGGTACAATATTTACTCCTTTTTCTCACGCTTCTCCCTTGAAAGTTTTTGCTCGTCTACATAGTCAGAGGAAATGAATTTCACGATTCAAGAACTTTGGTTGGCACCATTTGACCTTTTTTCCACTCCCCTTAAATGTACAAATTTCTAAATGTCATAAATTGATTTGAGATATGTACAAAACGAATTTCACGATTCGAGATCAACACTTTGGTTGGTAAAATTTGTATCTCATTTCTCCTTTAAAGGTACAAAATCCATTTATGTTGCATGCCAACAAATTTCCATATTTCTATCACTTTTAACCATTAAAAGAAAAACTTTCGAAAAATTAATTTATGTTGGTCAACTTCGTAGTCACAATTCCAACTGTAACACTGTGGCTGCTACCATTTTTATGCCTCTTTGTCCCACTTCCCCCTTAAACTTAAAAATTTCGAAAAATCTATTTATGTTGCAGGTCACATTTTAACGATTCTAGAAAAAATATTTTGGTTGGTACCATTGTTATCCCTTTTTGTCCAGCTTCCCCCTTAAAAGTAAAATTTTCAAATATCCACACATTTTGAAAAATCCATTTATGTTATTCGACTGTGTAGTTAGATGAATGCACACGCCAAATTTCACTATTCCAATACGATTTTGGTTGGTACCATTTTTATCCCTTTTTTGTAGCGCTTTCCCTTTAAAGTACAAATTTCAAAAATCATATATGTTGATCGACTATGTAGTACACGCCGAATTTCATGACCCTAACACGATTTTCGTTGGTGCCATTTTTATCCCTTTTTGTCCCGCTTCTTCCTTAGAAGTAAAAAATCAATTTATTTTGATTGACTATAAATTCAGTCGAATGTTCACGCCAAATTTCACTATTCCAATACGATTTTGGTTGGTACTCTTTTTATCCCTTTTTGTCCTGCTTCTTCCTTAAAAGTACAATATTTTGAAAAATCAATTTATATTGATCGACTGTGTAGTTGGAGGAATGTACAAACAAATTTCACTATTCAAATACGATTTTGGTTGGTACCCTTTTTGTCCCGTTTTTCCCTTAAAAGTACAAATTTCATCAAAATCAAATTATGTTGATCGACTATGTAGCCGGAGGAAAGTGTACGCCAAATTTCATGATTCCCACACCGTTTTGGTTGGTACCATTTTTATCCCTTTTTGTCCCGATCCCCTTAAAAGAACGAATTTCAAAAAATCCATTTATCTTGATCGGATATGTAGTCAGTGGAATGTACACGACAATTTTTACTATTTCAATACGATTTTGCTTGGTACCATTTTTATCCCTTTTGTCCCGCTTCTTTCATAAAAATAAAATTTTTGAATAAATTCTTATTTTTGCGCGTCCACACAGTCAGATGAACGAATATATCGAATTTTACGATATTAAAGGAACCATTTTGTCCCTCTTCCCTGTTAAAATCACAATTTTCCTTTCCTTGTTATTTACATTAGGATGTACTTCCTCCTCCGTATATCGCCTTTGGCCTATTTGATGGCTTTAAAAATGATTTCCGTTTTGGCAATTATATACTTTGTAAACTAACCTCGTAGCCACATTGCCTCTTCCTACCTCATTAGCATTTCTAATTTGAGCATCTTGTGATTTTGGTATGTGATTAACAATTATGTTGTTGATAACCCTCGAAAGGGATTTTTATAATAACAAATTATTATTTATAAACTTGGAAATATGCAAAAATCCAAACATTGTTAATGAACCCCCTTATTAAGATATTGAAAAGCAAAACAACACGATTATTATTAATTTTTTTTTTTGTGATGATGTACAAATGTTTTTTCTTCTTCATTTATTTTGTTGCATTTTTTCTTCTTCTTCTTTAAATACAAAAATATGATAAATTTTGTTTAACCTAAAACGACGTAATACAATAGAAAACAAACTAATACTATAATTTATTAAGAAAAACAGGTTTTTCTTTTCAAAACCAAATGAATGTTTTTGACTGCGGACATAGAATGAATGAATGAATGGATGGGTGGTGGTGGTGGTTGAGAGAGGGCGAGGACTAAAATATTTCCACTTCGACAAAGGTAAACTTGTTACAACGGCTTCGTGAATGAATGAAACACATGCAAGTGTTTGACTAGTTGCTTTGCTTCCTGCCGTCGGACTGCTTAGACTGGGGGAAATATCTGGGCCACCACAACAACTCCTTTCACCTCATACTGACTGCGTCCTGGTTTCTTGTCCTTCTTATCCTTCGGGGGGAAACGATTTGAGCTAGAATTTATTTCCTTTCTTGTGGGGGATGGGCGGCAATGTATTCCAAAGCCTTGACGATGGCCTCTGGGATTGGTGGTGGGGTGGGGAGATGATCACCAACGGGTTGGAAGCCATTCTCATCGGCGGTGTAGCTGACAAAGAACTTCTCACCTTCGGGCGAGACGAATTCGTAGCTACCGGCAACACCGGCGGGATTGCCAGCCTCCTGTTGCTGAATGCCGTTGCTGGTGTCGAAAGCGTAGGCGTAGTTGCCCTCGGCGTCGGCGGGATCATTCTTGAAGCTCAACACCTGAGCGTCTCTGTCGATGTTTTCGGCGTAGGCAAAAGCCAACAAAGCGGTCAAGACGAACTGCAAAGAAATGACGGGAAGATGGGGATTAGTTTGGATGTTTGGATAGTTTATCGGCATTAAAAAGTCAGATGATAGGTGTGTGATTGATTTTCGAATGGAAAGTGGAAAGAAATGAAGTCCTGGGAGAAGGTTTTCGGTATCCAAAAGACTACATAAGGTGTGTGATTGATTTTCGAATGGAACCTAAAGGCAAATGACGCCTTGGCTTGGAATTAGTTTGGTTTTCGTGTATTCAAAAGCAGGTGTGATTGATTTTCGAATGGAAACTGGAAACATTTGGTTTTGGTAAACAAAATTTGTTCTCGAAATTCGAAATACTTGAAATCTATCTTTCAATAAATTTCAAAAACTTCATGATCTTAATCTCTAACAAACTTGATTGCAAAAACACCTAATAAATCTAGGCAAAAACATTCACCACAATCTAAATTTAATGGACAAATATATGTATCATGTTTACGATGGCAACTCATGGTGATGGCAATGATGATTGCAATGTCACCGGACGAGAACCGGTTACCAGCTCCCTCTGTCTGTGATGCGAAAAACCATTTTTTGGTAATCAATGTTATAAATTAAGAACAACATAATAAATATTCTTAGCCAAGAATTTATTTGGCCAACGAAAAAAAAAATAAAATAAAGAAATAAAACAAAAGATTGAAATTGAAATGAAGAATTTACTTTTTTCTTCGTCGTGGGATAGATAATAAATGTTTTTTGTTTTATATTGACATATTTATCACTGATTGAGAAAATTTATGGGGACAACATTTCAATGTGTTGATTCAGTGGGGGAACAGTGTATGATAGTAAGAAAAAGAGTGAGGGAGATTTTAAGTAATTAAACATTAATTAAACTTCTTGGGGATTTATGGATCTTAAGTTGGTTAAAGAGTATTAATTTTATAACGTTCTTGGCGATGGTGACCTTGAAAATCCCCGACACTAGATAAAATTCAAAATCAGTATTTCAAGTTTCGAAAAACTGAGTCAGGAGGAGTATATTCTTGCTGATGATTGAGGAATATATTCTTGATGATGGCAAGTTTTGGAATGAAACTAAAAGGTTCACATGATAGTTGCAATATTTGTCCCATAGATAGATAGAGATTTGCTGAAATATTAGCATTCTTTTTAATATCCTACTCAAAGCCCAACTGAAATTGAATTTCCGGAGGAGATTTAGTATCATCAAAAACAATTTAAATTTTCATCCTCACATTTTGAATTTATAATAAAAATACCCACTACAATCATTTACTACTATGGTGGCGAATTTTGGCTAGGGCATATAATTTTTTGCAATTTCATTAATCTACTACTCAAAAAACTCATCATAATCTACAACTTCCGAGGCAAAAAATCTTTTGTGCTGAATATATGTAAATCAAAAGACAATTTTCATTTTCCAATTTTCAGATACTGAAACTACTAAAAACATACAACAGAATCATAAAATTCTGTATGAAACATCTTCTGTACTGGGAATCTCAAACAAAAGACTTAAGACACAAACACTACTTGAAAAGCTTTTACCTAATTTAAGGATATCCTTTGATAGCCAGACTTCTGACTATTATAACCAATATTTTTTTCAATCTGGGTCGTGGTGAAATTCTAAGATGTTATAGACGTAACCGTCTGTCTGTTTGCATAGCTTGCATAATTGAAGCAAAAACAAAAGACTTAAGGCACATGCGCAAGTCCCAAGATGTACATGTTTCAATGGCAAAACTAGTTTTTTTTATCTCAATAACCTCTCAGTGATAACGAATTTATAGTCGCTCATAATTGTACAGAGTAGAAAAAATGTTAGACAACACAGGTCAGGAATAACCAGAAACAAAAAGCAAAAGACTTAAGGCACAAGCGGTTCAACAAAGATGTTGACAAGGGAGATAATTGTGAGCAGCAGAATCAGATATGTGAGGATAGGATTTTTTCCTACTGAAACGAAGTTAATGCCGAAGCTGAAATTGACGATCTTCAATCGAAAAAGAAAAAAACAAAAGGCTTAATGCCACTCTGAATAAAGAAAAATTTGGTAGACAAAGTAGTCCCGTAATCTGGCCAAAATTGTTGCATAATCTTGGAGAAATTGTCCCATAAACTGGGAACAATTGTCCAATAATCTGCAGCAAAATTGTCTCATAACACCGTGACAATTTAACATTTTAAATTTAAACTACCGATTACTTTGACTTTGAAGGGTAGAATAACAATCATTTTATTTTCACGTTTATTTTTGACACTTGCAAAATGGGAAATATTAAAAAGTCACTTCCAAAGTCTTTAACGCAAACTGTCAGAAATTTACTTGGAAAATTTTCGTGATTTCAGATGAAGCTCATTTCCATCTCGGTGGCTATGTTAATAAGCAAATTTGTGGCATATGGGGTTTAGATAACCCACAAGTGGCTATTGAGAAGCCAGCGCATCCACAACGAGTCACTGTTTGGTGTGGATTTAGGGCTGGCGGCATCATGAGGCCATGTTCTGAAAAATTGGTTTGATCGTATGAGGTACTGCCGAGCCAGTCGTCATATGAATGATATTGTTTTATCACCATATACCAACCATATATATACCAACTATATAGAGACCAGTGTTTCCCAGTTTTTCCCAAAGTTATGCATTTGTTTATGAAACCCCCAAAGATTTGAGGTCTCGATGTCATTTTTGCAAAAAGTGATCATTTTCTCAGGCTCATATCTTGCAAACCGTTTGGAATTTTGGAATCTTGTCATAAAGAACAAAATCTGTGAACAAAATCGCAAAAAAACTAAAAAATCGATTTTTTTACCTTTTTCCCCTGTTCAGGTCCATAGGTGGCAAGCCGTTCAAAATTCAAGAAATCAGTCAACTACAAAAATGAGGCTAAGATCTCAATATACGACTTTCTAGAACATATGAACTTTCTAGGAATGATTCTTAACTCCGTTTAGGTAGGAAAAATATATCTTGCTGGACTGTTTATGTTTCTGTCAGTGCGACTACAGTGCGTATGAGTGATATTATCCTTAATCAACAGCACGTATACGCTACCTACACACACTATCGCCTAAAAAATTGTAAATTTAAAAAATGCGCTCAATATATATCTCTTACAAAAGATATGTAAATATTCTATACCCTACTATCTAAATGGTGGATGGGGAGAGATAGTACATCCCTATGTGTTATAGCGACTATTTTATTCTCTTTTTCTTCTATTCTAATCATATATACAAATCCACTTTGACTCGACGACAGGCGCTAACAATTTGTTTTCAATTCTATGTGGCTCTCACATGAAAATGTCATAAACTTGTTTTGCTATTTTTTTAAATTTTAAATAGCCCTCCTCTAAAGTTTAACTCTATGACAGGTTTCCATACTTTCGCTCTACACGCAAACAAAAATAAATAAATAAAAAACAAATTAGGAATTTGATTTTGAATTTTGTCTCCGAAATGTTGCAGACAAAATATAAATAATTGAATAAATGATAATTTTTTGGCTCAAATCTTTGACCTTTTTCATTGGAATTTGGGCACACATGTCATAGCCAGCCACACTCAGACGGTGGCTATGCAAATTGCGCGCTAAATGTTTCGGACGTTGACGTTTTTTTTCTGTTTCCGCCATGTGAATGGCTATTTTATGGCCAATGCAAATTATTTATAGCACGAATGCATCATAACACACTGGGCTTTGCATTGTTATTTTATGGTTAATGAAGATATTGTTGTGTGGCTTTATGGGGTGAAGTGAGCTGTGCCATTAGAGGTCACACACTTTTGCAGAGGTTTTATCGGTTGTTATGAAGTTGTTATGGTCGTCGTTAAAAACACATTAGAACTGTATGCAAAAAAAACTATAAAAGGAACTTTTATGTGTGTTTAGTTCGAACTAATTCAATCATTGAGACAAATATGTGAGAAATCTGTGGAGTTTGCTAAAATTATTCGCATTTGGTTTTTGTTGTTCCCTTAATGGGGTCGGTGTGAGGGGGTCATTGACCTGTGTCATTTAAAGTAGGCAAAGATTCGAGATAAATCTGGGGAAAGAAGTGTTTATTTATTCAAAACTTATTTAAAATAAAATGAAAACGGTCAAGTCAATGTATATTCGATAAACTGAGATTGATTCTCAAGAAGATAATTTTTATATTTGATCATGGCTCATTGAGTCGATGTCGTTTAAAGTAGACAAAGTTTCAAGACAAATCTGGGGAAAGAAGTGTTCATTCAAAACTTATTTAAACGAAAACGACCTAAGTCAATGTATATCATCGTTGTGCGATACTCTTGAACCGGATGATATACGTATGAAACTATAGGGCAAATGGGGTTACTTGGCGTTTTTAGTTTTTCATTTCCTCACCCATTTTTCAAAAAATTGTTTTATATACCTCTTCGAACCCTATGACAATGATCAAATTAAAGAGGAGAATATCTATTAAAAATACTTTAAATATTATACTTCTATCAGTATTAGTTCTGCATTAACATCTATTTCAAGTTTACCCCTTAGTTCTATTCTAGTTAATTCATATCTTGATTTTTAAGAGACAAAACTTTAAATGGTTGTTAATACTAAACCAATACAGAATTTAAAGTATTTTTAGCACATATTCTCTTCTTTGATTTGGTGTTTAAACCGTTCTCATAGGGTGCGAATAAGTATTAAAAATAATGTTTTAAAAAATGTATTCTTTAAAAATGTGTAGTCCTTTTACGGTGCACCAGGATGAGAAAATTAATAACTAAAATCGTCCTCCATTTCAGATGTATATCATTTGGTTCATGTGTAAAATGGACTGTCGGACAGTGTATTAAATAAACTTAGATTGATTCTCAAGAAGATTATTTTTATGTTTGGCTCATTGAGTTCGAAGTCACTTTTAAAGTCATCATTTCTTGCAGAACCAAAAGATGCCCTCCTCAAACAACTTCTAAACATGTTCTTCGTTGCCAGCCAACAATTAAAGCTTAGACCTAACATTTTTCAAAAAAAAAAATCATAAAACCCCGTTTTGCTCATATTTGCTTCGTTGTCGGCCAACAATTAAAGCTTAGACCTAATATTTTTCAAAAAAAAAAAATCATAAAACCCCGTTTTGCTCATATTTTCTCAATTAAAACTACATTCACCAGAAAGGAAAAGAACACATAAAATTCCTATGCAAAGAGCTCGGCAATTAATCAGAAATCTTGCTCCCCCTGGCTAGTTTGCTCTTTACTCGCTGCTAGCCGAAAGTATATATACCTCGATCTCGAGCGATGTCATTATATTTCTATTGAATTAATTGAAAAAGATTGATCGTTTCCGATCGTTTCTTTAAAATATGCAAATGCAATTTCTCTCGCGCTCGCATAAAGTTCTCGAAATAGAACTAGTTCAAATCGACTGGTTTTCGCAAATACTCCACAGGATAAGGTTATTTTTATGGTCGCCACCCAAAAAAAATTAAAACATAAATTTCAACTCGTAAAAATTCTAAATAATTAAACCAATCATTTAGAAATTTTATGGATACATTCTAAACGAGTAAAAAAAGTAGTTTTTCAAAGTAAAAATCCACCACCCGCCGCCCCCCACCACGAAAACACTATAAAACTAGCCTGTGACGTTTCTTTTTATTTATTATTATGCTTATGCTCAAGTTGAATGGAAACGCTTGAAGGTTTTCGATAGTTTTATGTTTTCTTTGTTGCCTCTGCCTCGTCTAAATATGCAAATGGAAATGCATAGTAAATCAAACAGAGGCAAAAAAACAAGAAAACAAGTTCAAAGCGGACGACACGTTTTAGCGCATTTTAGGGTGCCCCCATAAAGATTTATGCGAAACTCTTGCACGTTGAGCTTTCAACAACAAAGGTTCAAATTCAAATTGTCAATGGATGGATGTGTGGTTAACCTTGACATGGTGACGACAATGAGAAATTTGCAACTCTAGAATCAATTGATTTGAAGGTCTAATTAAAAGAAAAAAGAAAGGCAAGAGCACAAATGATCTAAATTGGTTACTCTAATACCTTATGATACTCTTGCATTTAAGGTTTACCCTTTAGTTTATCATTTTCACAATTGATTCTGAATATTTAAATTCTTTAACTTAAGGCTTTTGGGATTATAATTTACTTTCGTAAATATATAATTGGAGATAGTGAAGACAACAATTTAGAAATAATTTTGAGTGACCTTCCATAGAATGAACTTTTCTCCAACTTTTCCTATCAGCTTTTTTTCAAACACTTACAAAAGTTGAGTTATTTCCCTAGTGTGTGCCCAGTGA
This sequence comes from Polietes domitor, assembly GCA_947397865.1. Taxonomy (NCBI): domain Eukaryota; kingdom Metazoa; phylum Arthropoda; class Insecta; order Diptera; family Muscidae; genus Polietes; species Polietes domitor. The sequence goes on along the minus strand of OX377621.1, from coordinate 33,483,008 downwards.
CCTCCATACTAAGAGATTTTCTTCTAACTTTTCCTATCAATTTATTTTTTCACAGACCTTAAACATGTTGATGTATTCCCCTAATGTTCGCTTTTGCTGCATTCGATAAAGAAACTGTAGAAAATCTGTGAAGGCTCTATGTACATTGTTGCTGTACATGGTTGTTGCATAATTGATACAGCAAAACAAAAGACTTAAGACACATGCTCATTAGAGCGTACCAGGTTACAAGTAAAAAAAAAAAAGTTCGCCGTACACCTTCGAATATGAAGTATTATTGAAAGGTAGTTTCAAAAAAAATTTTTTTTATTTTTTTATGCCGAACGTAGGGGTCGCGCTTTTACATTTTTCTATATAACTTCTGCATTTATAAACGGATTTTAAAGTGTGATACATCGATGTTTTTGTCCGATTTTTTTGTCTTTGAAGTCATTGAGCTCAAACATGATTCATGATTTTATGCGAGCTTTAATTTTCGATTATTAGAGTGGTACATTAGGGTAGTAGCAACTGAGAAATGATGGGTAAGTACCAGAAGGGGGTGCTTGAGCTCAATGACTTCAAAGACAAAAACATCGATGTATCACACTTTAAAATCCGTTTATAAATACAAGTTATATAGAAAAATGTAAAAGCGCGACCCCTACGTTCGGCATAAAAAAATAAAAATTTTTTTTTTGAAACTACCTTTCAATAATACTTCATATTCGAAGGTGTACGGCGAACTTTTTTTTTGAGGTACGCCCTAATGCTCATGTCCCAAGTTGCACATGTTGGAATGGCAAAACTTGTTTTTTTTTGTCTCAATAACCTCTCAGTGATAAAGAATTTATAGTCGCTCATAGTTGTGCAGAGTAGTAAAAATGTTAGAAATCACAGGTCAGGAATAACTAGAGACTAAAAACCAAAGACTTAAGGCACAAGCGGTTAATCAAAGATCTTGTGAGCAGCAGAATCAGATATGAGAGGGCAAGATTTGTTGATGCAGAAACTGAAAATGGCGATCTGCCATCGAAAGAAAACCTAAGGCTGAAAGCCATAGGAGATCTGGACAAAGTTGTGTCATAATCTGGGCAATGTAGTTCCATAATATGGACAAAGTGGGCCTATAATCTGGGCAAAATTGTAGTTGATGCAGTAGCCGAAATTGATGTTCTTCAATCGAAAGAAAGTATAAGTAAGAAAAAATTCCGAAACAATCTGGGCAACATGTTTCTATAATCTAGGCAAATTGTCCCCATAATCGGGGCAAAGTAGTGTCATAATGTGGAAAGTATAAGTAAGAAAAAATTCCGAAACAATCTGGGCAACATGTTTCTATAATCTAGGCAAATTGTCCCCATAATCGGGGCAAAGTAGTGTCATAATGTGGACAAAATGGTTCCATAATGTTGGCAAATTTGTAGTTGATGCAAAAGCGGAAATGGGTGTTCTTCAATCGAAAGAAAGTAAAAATAAGAAAAACATGTCAAACATTCTGGGGAAATTAGTGGACGAAGTGGTCCTATAATCTGGGCAAAATTGTTCAATTATCTGGACTAAGAAGTCCCATAGAGTGCATAAAATTGAGCCATATGAGCTAGGAAATATTGTCCAAAGTAATAATGGGGGACAGTTGTGGCTCACAGCAGAATTAGACTTTGGAGATGTTGTCCAAAAGAAGATTTGAGACTAGCCTTCTTTCAGAAAAGAAAATGCAAAATTAGGAAACATTTGTCAACAATCTGGAAAAAGTATTTCCATAATGTGGACAAAATTGTCTCATAATCTGGGTAAAATCGTCCATCGATCCAACCCAGAGAAATATTGGTGGACAATTGTGCCCAACAGCGGGAAAAGTGGTTGGCAATGTTGGCCAGCAGAAATAAAGATGATGCTCTGTGACGTAAAGAAAGAAAATAATCAACTTTCAGCATAACTCAGTTGAATTTTCTGTTGGGAGGCCGGGAGATTGAGATGTGATACAGAGATTGAGACGATTGTCAAGAAGTTGGAGCTAAGACTAACAAGGAATGGGGGAATATGGTTTGAAGGGTCTAGATTGAGCATTAGCGATAGAATATGTATTGGAGACATATATGCACAAAGCAAACAACTCAGTCATATGAAGGGCAAATTGGGCAAGAATATTGCCAACATTACCCAATAGTCTAAACGGACAAATTAAAGCAACAATCAGGGTAAATTCTCCAAAAATTGACCACCACTGTTGATAAATTTCTCTAACGTTCTCCTTTTGAAGGAAAACAAAAGACTTAAGACACATACCCCATGTAAACAAGCCACTCTTGTTGACCGATAACTTGTCCAGCAATCTTCACAAAATTCTCCACAAAATTGTTCAACAATTAGAAAATTACATTTGAAGCAAAATTGTCCCTCTGAAGAAAATTTCAAAAGCTTACCAATCAAACAAATTTAATCCATATAAAGGGAGTAATTGACCCACAATGAATGAACAACCTGGTCCAATTGAAGAAAATCCAAAAAATAAGTTAAGATTCCCTGATTGAAGCTATACAATCAGGGTAAATTCTTCAAAATTTGCCAGCACTGTGGATAAAATTCTGAACAAAATTGTCCCTTTTATGGGAAAACAAAAGACTTAAAGACTTGCCCCACACCCGGAGGAAACTTTTGCAAAACTTTGGGCATAATTGAGTATCAATGTGGACAAAATTCTCTGACATTCTTAAAAGGGTTGTACCTTTCAAGGGAAACAAAAGACTTAAGACACATGCACCAATAACCAAATGCATGTAAATCATGTAAGGGGACCAATTGGCCCAACATTCTGGACTATGCAGTCCAATTGAAGGAAAACAAAAAAATTATATTCCACTCAAAAGATCTCGCGATGTATAAGGACACTTTGGTCCAACACTCGGAACAAGTTTTTCCAAAAATTTGGACAAAATCGTCAGAAAAAAATAATCTAAAAATTTTCTAACATTCTTAACTCGAATGGTGCTGTAATTATTTTTTCGAATTTTGAGATAAAACTTTCATGTTATCAGTGGTCCACACCGGAAGCTTTGGTGAACGTCTTCTGTGTGTGACCGTATGGTCACACTAGCACCATTCGGGTTAAGAAGGTTGTCCCTTTCAGGGGAAACAAGAGACTGAAGACACATGTACCAACAAACAAATGTATGACAATCATGTAAAGCGACCAATGGATCCAACAATCGGTCTATGTAGTTGAAAGGTTTGTGTGTTCCACACATTTTGCAAAGACGTCAATGGACTAATTGTCTCAAAAATCAGAATAAATTCTCCAAAAATCTGGGCTAATTATCCAACAATGTTGAGGAAATTCACTAACGTTCTGCACAAGGTTGTACCTTTGAAGGGAAACAAAATACTTAAGGCACTTGTCTAAGACACTAAAAATAATTTAATGGCATCTATTGATCTACAGTCTGGACAATGTAGTACAGTAGAAGGAAAACAAACATGTTAATCCAAAAAATCGGATCTAAATTCTCCAATAATCGAAGCAAAATTGCCCAACACTCTGAAAAATTATACTAAAATCTGGAAAAAATTGTCCAATGAAGGAAAATGGAAAAACTATTTTTTAAATGGCTTTAGACCCCGTGATGCAAATTGACCCAAAAAAATCAGGGCAAGATTCTCCAAAAACCAAAAGACCTGGGCAAAATTACTCAACACTCTGAAAGGTTTTGAGCAATAATCCAGGTAAAATTGTAAAAAAAATGTGGACAAAACTGTCCTGTCCAATTGAAGGAAAAGGGAAAAACTATACTGTCATGTAAAGTGACAAATGGTCCAACAATTTGGAATATGGAGAGCATAGGCCAATTGAGGAAAAGCACAAGCATGTTCCACACAAAAGATTCGGTAAAACTGCCAAAAAAAATCTGGACAAAATTAGATCAATATTAGGACAAAATTGTACAATAATAGCACTGTAACAGGACACAAAACTCAACTTTTATGAAATAACACATTGTCCCAAAAACAGGGCAAAGTAGGAAAGCAACCGAAAGACTTAAGGCACAAGCACCACAAAAAACTAACACATAGACTTTACTAAAAGGAAGGTAGGTGGGTGTTCCACAGCAACGCTTTTTTGTGGTTGGTCGGGTATCACAAATATTCCTGAATTCCACTTGTTTGTTTTTTGTTATTGATAACTATTTCAATTCATTTTTTTTCTTCTCTCATTTTTATAACTTTTGTTTCACACACACTCTGCTTTATAGTTATCCTTTTTTGTTGGTTATTAATATTTTAATTTTTTTTAATGTTTTAGGGGATAGGGTGGTTTGGTTTTCCTTTAATTTTCTATTTTCTATCAGTTTTCAAAATTTTTTTACTCACAATTTTGAACATTTTGCTAAATTAAACTTTGATAAACTGTTTATGGTTTTGCCAAAAACCTTTGCTTTTATATCAGTCTGAGCTGAGTCTGAGTCTGAGAGTCTGCTGCCGATGTCGGCAAACGACGAAGACGACAAACGGGCAGCATAGACACGAGACCGATCAGAAGCAACAATAACAACAACAACAGATACAAACGCTTCACATAAAATTATAGAAGATGAAAAACGAATTTGTAGAAAGAAGAAAAAAACCGAACTAACAAACACTCACACACACCAACGCAGCGCACAATCGTAGAGTTTTTTCGATTTTTGTTTTGCTGTATGGACTAACATTCAAACGTAACACTAACAATTTGTGTACTTTGGGGTTTTTTGTTTGGTGTTGTTAACACCAACCGCACTCATCTCAACTGGAAATTTATGTGAGACAAATAGACACAGAAATTTAATGCTGATGCGCCAAAACCATTGACCAAAATATAGCAGCAGCAGCGGTGGCGGTGGCGGCGGCGGCGGCGGTAACAAAAAAACCCAAACCAAAAAAAATCACCAAATCTAAGCTAAAATTACTTGTAACAGCCGAGGTTATCGCTGGAGCGAAGGTGTATTTCCATTTCATTACGTTATTGGCTGTTGTAGGAGATAAATCTCTTGGTTCGACTGGACAGCTGGTGGACCTTAAAGTTTAAGATTCTGAATTGAATTTGTCACAAAGATTTAAAGCACAGCCATATATGGATAGTAACGCTCTACAAGCTTCACAACAACGCCTCCTCCTCCTCCTTTGTATATTAAGAGAAGTTACATTTAATCGACGAGTATAAATTTTACAAATGACTTTATGCTTCACTGACAGTCAGGAGGATATAAAAAAGAAAATTTAGCCAGTTCCTTCGTTTTACAAAACAGTGAATGTAGTATAACAGAAAGTATTAGCAATCATAACAGAAAATTAAAACTGAAAAAAGAAATAGAACAGAAAATAACAAAAAAATAAATAGTAAAAAAAAATAAAAAAAAAATATTATTTATCAAAAATTTTTTGAAACTAGAAGATCTTTTCAATAGCTCAGAGAAGCAGTAAAAAGGATCCGGGGGCTCTATTTTGTATATGTTTTACGGAGAAGATTTTTTCATTCAACATGGGTTTCACAAAAATGCTTTGCTCGAGTTAGAAACATCGATTGCGATTTAAATCAGGTTAGAGAAAACAAATAAACAATAAATGTTGAGAACATTGTTTTATTGATCGTTCTGGTGATTTTGTGAGAAATTGACAGAACCAGACAAAAATACAAATTTAAAATATAATTTCTCATTTTGCACAAGAAGTCTGAAATCTTAATTTGAAATTGATGTGCTTTTTGTTATAAAATAAATCATTAATCACCCCTACTATATACAAATTTTGAGAATGGAAATTCCCACTTAAAAAAACGATTTGTTTGCCATAATTTGCTATTATATAAAAATTTGTTACTATGAAATTATGGGAACATTGGAAATCAGATGACAATAGGGAGTATTTCATCATTTATCAAAAAAATAATGAAATACGTTTTGCCCTTTGAAACAAAAGACTTAAGAAACATGCACCAACAAACAAACACGTGTAAATCATGTAAATAGACCAATTGGCTCAACAATCTGGACAACGTAGTCCAATTGAAGAGAAAAAGATGTTCAACTCAACAGCTTCCGTGATGTGAAGGAATAAATTGACCCAAAAATTAGGGAAAAATTGCCTAACAGTCTGTTGAAAAATTGAGCGATATTGTATAAAATCAGGAAACAATTTTTCACTTGAATCTTTTTTGAAGACAATTTAATGAAGATTACACACGAAGTAGGAAATCTTAATTAGAAAATTTTGTTATAAAAATCATGAATTAACTCATATTATAAAAATGTTGGGAATGGGAAAGAATTGTATGGAATAATGTGTTATTATGAAAATATGGGAACATTGGAAATCTACTGACAATAGCGAATATCGAACTATTTGTATAAAACTAAATAAAAGAAACGAGTAAGAAGGCGTTAAATTCGGCCGGGCCGAATCTTATATACCCTCCACCACGGAGTGCATTCCACAGTATTATCAGCAGATTAAAGGAAGTCGACTTTACATAGAAACACAGTACCATATTACGAAAATTGTGGTATTTTTATGCACATTACTATATTTGTTTACTATTTCAAACTATAATATATACTTATGTGCACTGCTTAGCATCTACTACTATATATAAATACAATGCTGTAATTGTGAAAGTGAACATGCCTAAATATTTGGCGATTGTCAGTCGCCATTAGAAAGAAACATTTTCAGATACAGACAAAGTGATAAGAAAAGTATAAATTTTAAAGATATCCCCATTCGCCCCATTCTCCGCCCAGATGTACAAATTTCGAAAAAAACCTTTTTCGAGACTTCATAGTCAGAATGTATACACCGAATTTCATGATTTCAATTTCAGCGGTTTGGTAGGTTCCATTTTTATCCCTCTTTTTAATTATACCCCTTAAAAGTACGAATTTCGAAAAATCCCTCTATTTTACGTGTGTATGCAATTAGAGGGACGTACACACCGAATGTCATGATTCTAGCTGTTGTCGTATCATTGGTACCATATTTTATTTTCTTTGTGGTGCTTTGAAGCTACAAGAGGAATGTCCGCAACAAATTTTAACTGTATGAAAATAAGAAATTTAATTAATAAGCCAAGGCTTCCGATATTTGTATACTATATATAATGGATATAATACTTCAATTCATAAAGTAAATATAAGGGAGCAATCATAAATACCCTAAATATTGGGAGATAGAGAGTGTACTTTCAGCTACAGTCGTTTGGTTGGTTGTATTCCATCCTATTTTAATTTCAAAAGTATAAATTTTGAAAATACCTTATCTCTCACGTACGCAGTATAAGACAACTTCATGATTCTACCATATTTTGTCGTAAAAGCAACAAAATAAAGTACGAACTTGAAAAAAATTATTTTACGTGGCTATGCAGTCAGAGGAATGTATACACCGAATTCCATGATTCTATCAGCGGCCATTTTGTTGGTACCATTTTTATCCCCTTTTTCCAATTTTGCCCCCTCAAGAGTACGACTATCTAAAATCTCTTTATTTTACGTATCTACACAATTAGAGGGACGTACTCACTGAATTTCATCATTCCAGCTGTATTCGTATAGTTGGTACTATTTTTATCCCATGTAGCCATTGTATCCAGTGAAAGTACGAATTTGGAAAAAAACGTTTTATTTTTCGTGTTTACGCAGTCAGTGGAATGTATACTCCGAATTTCATGATTCTAGCTGCTGTCATTTGGTAGGTACTATTTTTATCCCCTTTTTCCATTTGAACCCCAAAAAGTACGAATTTTGGAAAGTTCTTTTATTTTACGTGTCTACGCAATCAGAGGAATGTATATATCGAATTTCATTATTCTAGGAGCAGCCGTTAGGTTGGTATTTTTTATCCCTATATCCCCATTTAACCCCTTAAAAGTACAAATTGAGAAAAAATACTTTTATATTATATATCTACTCTATTAGAGGAATGCACACGCCAAATTTCGTGTTTCTATCTGTTGTCGTTTGAGATACCATTTTTATCCATTTTTTGTCCCTACAACTAAGAATCACTCTATGGAGAATGGAATGCGCATTGCAAATATCAAGTAAATACAAGCTAATGTTCAAAAAACAGACTGAAATACTCTAAATATTAGGGGTATTTTCAGTCCTTGTGAGGGAAAAATTTTTCCCTCTGGGCCGATTTCGTCCACTTTCAATCCCAACCGATCTACAACCATAAGACACATTTAGGAAAACTTTGAACCTCCTAGCTCATTTCGTTCGGCCCCTATCGTGCTTTCAACAGACAGACGGACATGGCTATATCGTCTTAGAATTTTTCCACGACCCAGAATATATATACTTTATGGGGTCTCCGATGAATATTTCAAGGTGTTACAAACGGAATGACAAAGTGAATATACCCCCATCCTGGAGGTGGAGGGTATAAAAATATTAAAAATTAATGAAAATTTTGTTCTCTTTTTCCAAATTTCTTGGGAAATTAATTTCACAATGGGGGTGAATATTTAAACAGAATATTTTGGAAAAGAACATGTCGCAGAATTTTTAGTTTTTTATTGTTAAAAAAATAGGTGATGTTATTTATGATGAAAAAACGGTGGTGTGACAGTGTCATAATGTACATGGACTTTATGACACTTTCACTTGTGACTTTTACATAGATTTTCTGTTTTTTTTTCCATGCATTATATAAGGTTACTTTCTATATATGTTTGTGTGCCACAAAATTTGAAATCAATTTTTGAAAGCTTTTTTCTCAACCAATTTTGCTCAAATTTTGCACACTTAATCATTTTCGATGACAATACAAGGAAATGGAAAAATTTGACCAATTGGACAAAGGGGCGTGGTACCTCCCATACAAACCACAAATTAAAAATCTATTATTTCTGCTCCTGATAACGGTATTTGAACAAAATTTGGTACGTCGGTTTGGTGTGCATTTTTTAAGTGCTGCTGCAAATATGAGCGGGAATGGACAAAGGGGCGTGGTACCTCCCATACAAACCACAAATTAAAAATCTATTATTTCTGCTCCTGATAACGCAGTAATTTTTCCTTCTACAAAAGATAACTAAAAAAGAATTTCTAGGTCCAATAGAATTCTGCTTGCATAAAGCATGGATTTGAAAAAAAAATTTTTTTGATTTACTAGTTTAATGTAAAGCAATGCTAACAATTTTGTGAAATATGCCTTTTATTAATATCAAATAACAATTACAATTTATTGGAATATTTTTAAATTTGTATCAACAATTTGCCTGCAATAAGGACAAAGCAAAGGAGAATTGTTTCTTGCTGATTTTTGTTCTAATATATCCCAACAACTTGAACAGATTTTGAAATGTTTACAAGGTTGTAAATGTGTATTTCTGGGCTCCACAGTGCAAATAAAGCATTTGAAAACTTCCGTTGTATGAGTATAGTAAACGTTATTTTTGCGGAACATCCTCTGTTTCCCATACATGTTCATCGCCTTCTTCTATAACTTCACAATCTTCGAGAATACTGTTTTCTTTTTCGAGATTCGACCAATGTTCAGTTGTTGCGCCAATTGATAAATTTTGCTATCCTTTTTACTCTGCGGTTTACGCTTTTTTGGCAACACATTCAAAACTCCTGCAGATACCTGCGCTAGGGAAACAGAGTGAGCGAAATCCTCATCACCTCAAGGAACTTGAAAGTCCATGTTTCTCAACTCAAAACTGTCTAGGAAAGTTTTGTGTTGAAGGCTTCTAAAGCGATTGTAGTTCTGACATGTTCCAGATGAACAGAACATCCTGAAGGTGTGATCTGAAATATAAATTATTTGGATCTGCGTTAAACGCTAGGGAAATCCATATTTGAAATAAAAGATTTAATCTTACACACGAATATCGAACTATAGTACGAACATCGTTTGGGTTTTACGAAATAAAAGGAGAGGAGTCCTGATAAATATAAGAAAGTGAAGGTAATAAAAAATCGGCGGCCGATTTTTTACTTTTACTTTACTTATTTCTATTAGATGTTCCAGAATAAAATTAATCTTTGGCTTGTTTATTGCTTTCGGCTTTATCGCTGTTTATTCGTAAACCGACTAGGACTTTTTACAAAATCCACTATAACTTCCACATTTTTTGTCCTATTTCTTTGTAAATGGGATCTTTTAATTGTTGATTCTCAAGAGATTAAATTTGAAGTAAATCCAAAGACATTTAGAAATGGAGGAACTCTGACAAGGATAACAGTCTAGGTTCCCTTTAAGAAGCAGTTTCTAATAGAGAGTTGGTCTGTGCCTTCCGTTTTCGTTGGTCTGTGTCTCTCCAAATTTCGTTTCAGCTATAGATGTATGTTTCTATAGCTGAAAGGAATTTTGGAAAAGCTCCTTTAGTACAAAGTCCAGATTAATGTGCATACATTGGTGCAATTAATAGGGTTACCAAACAAAAAAATTTCCTTAGTAAGAAGATATAATTTGATTGAAATAGCTGAAATTCTAATGTATTACATTCAAAGGACTAAAAAATCAATAAAATCGATCACTAATCAAACAATAAATTTAAAAAAATGAAGGTGAAAAATCCTAAAATAAAAATCTAATTCAAAATTAAATCAAGTAAGGAAAGGCTAAAGTCGGTCGGGGCCGACTATATGATACCCTACACTTTCTACTCTACTACAATTCAATTCGGCGAAAGTCGTGAACGCCATTTGTATGGGAGCAATATATAAATCTGAACCGATCTCTCATTTCATCTCATCCTCTTTATATATATTTCTAGTGTAAATATAAGTTGTCCTGCCGAATTTGAAGAAAGGTATGTGGTTTCTACAGCGGCTAAGCGGTATGGGAGTTATATCTAAATCTCAACCGATTTGAAACATTTTTACCAGAAATGTATCTAGTTGAAATATAATGTGTTACGCCAAATTTGAAGAAAATCTGCTAAAATTTACGGTTTCTAGGCCGGAAAATGTCAAATAGGGAGCAAAATTTGTATGGTGGCTATATATAAATCTGAACCGATTTGTCCCATTTTCACCACAGATGTTTTTAACTTAGATATGAGGTGTTGTGCAAAATTTGATCAAAATCGCTTAATCTATCTAAATCTGAACCGATTTCCTTCAAATTACAGGGTGGCCCAATAAAAGCAGAAATTTTAAATTGGAAAGGTTGAACTTTGCCATTTAATAATGGAACATAATATCATTCATGTGACTACCACGACTGGCTCGGCAGCACCTCATCCCATTAGCTCAATTTTTCATCCCATCAACCCAAGGATGCCGCCAGCCCAAAATCTGCACCAAACAGTTTGGTTCTCTGAACCCCATATGCGGCAATTATGCTTATTGACAAATCCACCGAGATGAAAATGATCTTCATGAAGGACGATCTTTTCTCGAATTTTTTCCTTTTGAAGTAAGTTTTTAATATTTCCCAATTTTGTTCAAGCGTATAGCGTCCCATTTTGCAAATGCCAAACATAAACCTGAAAATAAAAATGAATGTTATTCTTCCTTTCAAACTCAAAGTAATCGGTAGTACAAATTTAAAATTTTAAATGACCACCCCATAATTAGGGCACATTTTTGAAGATTGCTGCCTAATGTTGTCTTTTTGATTCCACTTGAAGTTTTATATTTACATATAGTAGAGGTCTATTAATCTTATAATAATAATGAAGTATCAGAATTTTCCTAATTTGGTAGTGTACTTCTGTTTAAAGTTTAATTTGTGTAAAATATATCTGTTAAAATTCGTCAACGTACTTTTTTTAAATCTGTATACCCTCACTCTGTATAGTGAGGGTATAAATATACATGTATCATTGAAAGGTTTAGGCTTATTCTTTTTAAATCCGGCAATAAACTGAAAATCGGCTGATAGACAACCATGTTACGAGTTTATAAGTATGCCAAGACACGAAAACCAGGGTTTTACCCACAGTTCAAGATTTTGGGGGAGTCTGGGAAATTTCACAAACATATTCTTGTTTTAATCGGCAAAGCCTGGAAGAAAAGTAGTATCACATTCCAGAATTTTTGGGCAGTGCACCGTGCAATTCTTCGATGAATTGCTTTATGTGTTATTTTTATTGTTTGTGGCAGCGTTGTGAGCAAATATTAAGGCTTGCTGAGGATGAGCATTTTCTTTGTATTATTAAAACAGCTCTTATATTTTTGTAAAAACATAATGATTCCCATTGACCCAGTGTGATGTATTCTATAAGGCCAGACCACAAATCACATTGTAAATCTGTGGTTAATTTCTCAATTATTTCTTTGCATTGCTATATAATTGATCACGTCTTCATGTTTAGAAAAAGACACAACAAGATCATCGATAACGATGATTACAATAAGAAGCTTTATTTATAATAAAAACAATTACACATCATAAGTATACATACTGGTCTTTATCTATTCAATTATTTCCAAAATGAACTTATTTATATTCATTTTTTTGCTTACGATGCCACAAAAAAATTCAAATCTCCGCCAAGACATGAAAGATTAAAACAACATCGAAGATATTTTCACAACGATCATCACTCGCAATCGTGGGCCGAAGGCATCAGCATCAGCATCAGCGTAATCATCAGTGCCAACCGCATCGCGGCTGTCAACACCTTTTCAAAGATCTGGACTTTAAAGTTGATCTGTAATTAAATTGTAAATGAATATATATATATATATATTTTCACAAAAACAACTGTAGCAAAGGCCTCCATGACCCATTGTTATGTTTGTTAAGCGCGCATGCGCTCACAAACAATGAGATAACCATTTCCAGTTTACAACATCGCCTAACAAAAACAAAATACCCTTTTGACCACAAAAGTCGGGGCCTTTTCATGTCGGCTCGTACATGGCTATGAATGCGTTAATAAAGCCATCTCACTTTTCTATTCACTCGGTTCAGTTGATGGCCCTCATAAAGGCCATAGGTTATACAGATATAGTTAGTACGAGTACAAGTAATCGTTGGAGTATTGTGTGATTGTAGTTTTTTCTTCTCGCTTTTCTTTTTGCTTCAGTTCGATGTGGCGAAAAATGTTTTTTAATTTTTACTGGAAGGGTGTTGAAATCTTTAGTCTTTTTTTGCTTCTGCTTCTTCTCTTTTAAATTGCATGTTTGAGGCCGACTGTTGTCAGAAATAGTTTCACAGTTTCAGCATTTTTAGGTTTGTGGGAAATTGGAAAAACTACAACAACAAATATAAGTATGTATCTCAATAATAATAATAATTAGATAAATTGTGATAGGCAATAAATATTGTCATCACAAGAGTGTAGAGTCAGTCGTGTCATTACTCTTGTGCCCAACATGCACACTTGACAAATCAAAAGACTTAAGACACATGCACCACGGCAATGCAATGTAATGCATGCAACACTTTACAGCAGCTACTGCTTCAAAGGTACGATTCGGTCTTTTTCTTATTCGGCAACAATTTATTTCAGTTGGTCGCGTTCTCAGCTTGTCTAACTTTGAATATCTTCGCAAATATTGGAAATTATTAAGATTCTTTTTAGATTCTGAGAAATATTTAAAAATGAAGTTTACATGGTAATGTTGGCATGCAAACGCGCACACATATGCTGCAAAAAAAGAGTCTATTTTTGACATGAACATACATATTTGCCTTGGCCTTTCAAACCAGAAAATTCTTCTTCTTAGCTTGGTAATCAATGGTTTGAGTTGAAATAAAAACATGTAGAAATAAATAGAAAGAATTAAAAATAAGTAAGGGTATCTCAAAGTTGGGGCGGTGCCGACTATAGGATACCCTCCTAACCTATGATTGAGAGTGATTCTAAGATGAGCGTTCCTCTTGGTACTTATAGGTTAGTTAGTGGGTGAGAAGCAATGATTTGTTTCTTAAAGAAAAAATCAATAATTGCTTACCAAAAATTTTAGTCTTTTTAGTAGCGGGTCAGAGCCTCCGACGTTTCTTTTTAATGCAAGAATAGTCGCCACAAAAGAAAAATAGACCAAAATAGGCCAAAGTCATTAGAACAAAAAAATAAAAATCTATATATGGGTCATTCCACGTCTATTTATTCTGTAAATTTTGAGGCTTGGTTGAAAGTGGGCCTATTATAATTAATATTTTTTTTGAAAATTTGGAAAATCAAAAATAAATTAAAACTTTATTTTTTAATTGTTTGTACTCTTCGATTTCTCGAAAAAAAAAATTATTTAAATATCTATTTACTCTGTAAATTTTAAGGCGTGGTTGAAAGTGGCCTATAAAAATTACTATGTTTTTAATTTTTTTCGTGTTTCCAAATTTTCAAAAAATTAAAAAACATAGTAATTTTTAGATGTTTAAATATAAAAAATTTCGTGAAAATCGAGGAGTACAAACAATTAAAAAATAAAGTTTTATTTAAAAAATCAAAATATGTGAATAATTTTTTCAATATTTTTCCTGAAAAGTACCTCAAAATACAAAAATATTAGAAAACAAGTAAGAAGGCGTTAAGTTCGGCCGGGCCGAATCTTATATACCCTCCACCACGGAGTGCATTCCACAGTATTACCAGTAGATTAAAGAAAGTCGAGGGAATGCGAATTGCAAATATCAAGTAAATACAAGCTAATATGTTCAAAAAACATGCTGAAATACTCGAAATATTAGGGGTATTTTCAGTACTTGTGAGGGAAAAATTTTTCCCTCTGGACCGATTTCAGACGGACATGGCTATATCGTCTTAGAATTTTACCACGACCCAGAATATATATACTTTATGGGGTCTCCGATAAATATTTCAAGGTGTTACAAACGGAATGACAAAGTGAATATACCCCCATCCTGGAGGTGGAGGGTATAAAAAGAAAATCCAATTTGGACCATTAATAAATATTAAAGCTACATCTTTTTACTGAGTAATCAGAAAAACCTCAATGTATACCAGGGGGTGTTTTCTAGTGGGAACTAAAAACTGTAAAAAAAGGAGGAAATCAAATATAATTTTTTTAAACTGTCCGATTTGTCGTGGAATTTAAAAACATAGTCAGTTTTATAGGCTCACTTTCAACCAAGCCTCAAAATTTACAGTTTAAATAAAAATATTTTCGAGAAAATCGATAAAGTTTTAAATGAAAAAATAAAGTTTTAATTTAAAAAATCTAAATTTGGGATAAAAATGGTGACATTTGGTATGTAAATTCCTCTAACCACGTAAAATTGCAATAAATTTTTTTTTCGAAATGCTAATAGAAAATAAATGCAAAATGATCCTAATGAAAAACCACCGAAAAATATTCGGGTAAGTTTTCATATGATAAATTGCTCAGAAAGGCAAAATGACGGACGTAAGCCCAATATCAATATCTATAAAAAATAACCCTTTGGATTTGTCTTAAAATTTCTCACCATCATAATCTGTAATAGTAAAGGGTGATTTTTAGCTATTATCAAAAGTTGCAGTTTGTTTTGCAGTATTTTCATTAAAGACATTTTAAATGACACATATTATTACAAACGGAAATTTCCTCGATATACAGTGGGCGCCACGCCATAAAATCAAAATGCCAGATTTCAGAATTTTATGATGGTAAATTAAAAAAGTTATAGGCTTTTAGTTGCCACTGTATGTAATATTTAATTTTGTTAAGGCGAAAAATGAAAATGTATATTTTGTTAAATTTGAGAATATATAAAAATGCTAATTTGTAAGTAAGTGAAATTGAAATGAAGCTATTTTCCATTGGAGCTATTTTATTCAAATAGGAGAACCAAAACACCCACAAGAAAACTTACCCTATTATACACTCAGAAAAATAGTATTCCCAAATCTGAGTAAAATCCATACTACAATTTAGTTCAACAATTTTACTCCAGTTCAGTAAAAATTTCCTTAAAAGTTGGAAAATTAACTAAGTATGAGTAAAGTTTCCTTCTTTCAAAGCCATAGTAAATAGTTCATTTATTAGAAATAGGGTAATAAATTTACTAAAAACATTTCTTTGGATCTAATAAAAAAATCTTACAATTGAGTAAATTCATACTTATGTGGAAGAATATTTCTAAGGTTTTAAGTAAGAAAAAACTCCGAAATTTTTTGTATGGCAAAAATACCATTTAGGAAATTTTAACTTAAAAATGAGCTTTTTCCTAAAATTAAGTTCATATGTTTACTGAAATTTATGCCGAGTTCTTCATACATTTAAGTATTAATGAAGTTATAAAAAAATCATCTGAAATTGTTTAGAAAATTCTTCAATATTAATTTAAGAAGCAATTCTCATTCGTTTGCAAAGATTTGCAAATAATTCAAGTAATTTTTCTAACCAATCACTGCAAAGGCGTCTATCTTGCCTTCTGAACAATCATGGAGTAATAGCTCAGCTCCTTATGGCAGAGCTATCATGAAACTTTTGAGAAATATTTCATGTTGTCATTTTTTTTTATCAGTTTTGCATACACTGAAGCAAAATCATTTGTTTGATTTTTTTAGTTAATTTTAACTTATTTTAAGTTCATTTTTTTCCTTGTATCAATTACATTATTTCCTCATTTTATGTAAAAAAATACTTGTTTTAAGGAAAAATCAGCAGAATTTTCCTCAGTTTAAGTAAATATTTACTTGATTTGAGTAAAAATTTACTTACATTTAGGAAATTTTTACTTAAATTTAGTAAAAATTTACTTGGTTTTAGGAAAAATTTACTTAGATTTAGTAAAAATGAACTTGATTTTGAGTAAATATTAACTTGGTTTGAGGAAAATTTAACTAGAATCAAGTTCAAAGCATGCACTATTTTCAAGGAAAAGTTTGAACTTAATATGAGGAAATATTGCTTTAGCGCTATACGAAGTTCAATTTTCCGAAATTTTAGTTCATTTTAACTCATTATAGTTCTGAGTGTACATTCTGATTTTCCCTTAATCAACAAAAAACTTTGAATTTTTGAAGAAAATCCCATGCAAATCCAATGACTATCATGTGATAGTATATGGAAGAAATTTCCATCGAAAAATTCCATATTAACATTATTTCTCGCAGTGTAACGGAATTCTTGACATTCTATATGTGTGTCTTCCCACAAAATAGTATTGTGAATATATTTCATCTGCAAAGCAAAAAACGTTAGATAATACCCCGAGCTGGAAAGATTAGATAATTAGAGACAAATTCTAAAGAAACATCTAAAAGCATATAAAGAAAAAAACCAAAAATACTTTCAAATTTCTATAAACTTTTTGACAAAAAAATAAGACCGACAACAATTAATAAATTATCTGTTAATTGATTTTTATGTTCGTTCAGCTTCAGGTCATATATCAGAACATAACGAATTAATCTTGTTTGTGTTTTCTTTTTATTTTCAATTTATTTCTATTCGACATTTCCATCTTCCACATATTTGATTATTTTCGGGGGATACGCAAAGCCGCAAGCTGCACGTAGCCAACTCAGCTATCGACGTGTTCTGGCACATGTTTATTGATGGAGCTGTCTGATGGAATTATTGAGGGGGATTTTATGAGGAATTGTCATATAACATTGAAGCCCCTAATAAATTCCATTTAAAAATAACCTAACAACAATATAGTTTGTAAACTATAAATTAGTTTGTCAATATTATACGTGTTTACATACCCAAAATGCATCCAGACCTTCAGCCAGTCATTTTTTATCATTTTGTCGCCGAGTTGTTTTTAAGCACCATTGACACCTACATCAACCTACCAAATGGTAATAAATCATTTGCCAATCTTTTAAAATTGACAACAATTAGTTCTACATGACGATACATTGATTTTTGCGACCCACCTGTTTTGAATATTTTTTTATTTGTGTGTCTTTGGAGCCATTTTCCCCCAGTCAATGCATTGGAATGTCGAGGCATTTTGATAGATCTTACACCCTAAACGACAATGATTGAAGTTAGCTTGTTTCTCACCCGAGAGATAGGAAATAGATTCAACATTAGGGTGTACTGAGAGACATGTCAGCATGTGATTCAAGCAATGCATATTGAAGAACTAATAACAGAAATGAGGGATATATAAATTGTATACAGATTATGCCGAAGAGTGAGGATATAAAGGGTGGTGAACCACACCTAAACGTCAAGTTTTTTTCTGGATTTCTCAATTTCAGACTAACTCAATTTGAACCATGGAAAGATGCACAATCGAGCAACGCGTTAACGTTATTCGGGCTTATTATGGAAATGGGCGTTCAAATCAAAATGCATATCGTGCACTTCGTGATTTTTTCGGTCAATTTAATCGTCCAAATGTGCGTACAATCGGAAAAATCGTGCAAAAATTTGAGCAAACCGGGTCTGTAGGAGATGTGAAAATACCAGTGGATGCTCGTACAGCTCGTGCTGCAGAAAATATTGCTGCTGTTGGGGATAGTGTGGCTGAAGAGCCGTCCACCTCAACTCGTCGCCCAACAATTGCACCTCTCACGCTCGTCGTTGATGAACTCAATAACATAAAACTCTTGACCATTCCAAACGTTGTCAATGGTCAGAATGGTGGCAAGAAATGGCAACAGCGGATGATCAATTTTCGAAGAAAATCATCTTCAGTTATGAGGCACATTTTCACCTCAGTGGATTTGTCAATAAGCAGAATTGCCGCATTTGGGCGAATGATAATCCAAGAGTGATTGTCGCAAAATAAATGAACCCACAAAGAGTGACTGTTTGGTGCGGTTTATGGGCTGGCGGCATCATCGGGACATATTTTTTCCAAAATGAGGCCGGTCAGGCAGTTACTGTGAATGGTCTTCGATATCGTGAGATGATAACGAACTTTTTATGGCCCGAATTGGTAGATACGGATGTGGACGATAGATATATGATTTCAACAGGGCGAAACAAAGGCTCTTTTGCGCGACATATTCAATAGCCGTGTTATTTCACGTGGTGGCGATGTCAATTGGCCGCCAAAACAGAATTGAGGAATCTCCTTTTGTCGAATACTATGCAGCAATAGCAACTTTGCATTCTAAATCCACACCACAATTCCCAAAAACCATGAAGATTGAGTTGAAACCGATCGTAGTTCAAAACAAATATTTGAAATATTTCTTATGCTATGCGAGTACATATACATATCCACATTCGATACGTTTAAATATCAAAAGATTACCAATTAGAAAAAGTACTGTTATACCATTTTTAACATTTCTATTCTATTTTGATGTTAATTTATAGCATACAATCATTGATCTGAATAGTCAGCACTGAATCATAATCGTGTTTTTTTTTTGTTAAAAAATCCCAAACCACCGCGTAAGAATTCACACACAAATGTGGCTAATTGGTGATATCTTGCCACAAAAGGCAGCGAAACCAAAAGTAAAAAAAATAAAAATGATGATGATCATGACAAAGATGAGGATGATTTGTGTACATAATTTTAATCTGTTAGAATAGATACAGTGGGCAGTTTATAACGAAGATAAGAAATATTTTTTTTTACTTCCAGGGTTACTCCCCGAATGTAAAGAATGTTAGTTTAATAATGTATGATTCTGGGGGTAATATAAAGAAGATGGGCCATTGAGGAAGAATTAAAAAATATTTTGATACGGCAGTGAATCTCCGCTCTTCATTGTTTTTGATCGATATTCAGAAATTGAATTGTGATACTCAATCGATTGCGAGAATCAATGACTTGAGGAGTCAGAATTGTTTGAAAAATGGTTGCGAAGCCTCCTGAGGTCGTCACGGACCATATATAAATTTCTCATGTATTTTGTTTTTTTTATACACTCCACGAGAGTCTTTGTGCATTTGTTTGTAACACCCAAAAGGAAGCAAGATATACCCATTGTTAATTATACCGATCGACTTAGAATCCCTTTTTGAATCGATTGAATCTATCTGTTCGTCTGTCTGTCCGTCTGCCTGTTTGTCTGTCTTGTAATCACGATGCAGGTAATTGTAGTCAGAACCAAATGAAACTATGCACAACGATGTTTTTCAGGACAAGGACGAACGATATTTAATTTGAAGAAAATCGGTTCAGATTTAGATATAGCCCCCATACGAATTTCACTCCCTATTTGACTCTTTTCACTCTAGATACCACATATTTTAACAGATTTACTTCAAAATTGGAAAAATATCTAATATTTCCACTAGAAACACCCACTGTAAAAATGGGTCAGATAGGTTGTGATTTATATATAGCTCCCATACAAATTACACTTCCGATTTTACCTTTTTCGCTCTATAAACTACATTTTTAACAGATCTTCTTCAAATCTTACAAAATATCCTATATTTCAACTAGAAACACCTGTGTTGAAAATGTGTTAGATCGATTCAGATTTATATATAGCTCCCAATCTTCTTCTTCTTCAAATTTGGCAAAATATCTTATATTTCCACTAGAAATACCCACGGTGAATATGGGTCAGATCGCTTCAGATTTATATATAGCTCCCACACAAATTTCACTCCCGATTTGAATTTTTTCGCTCTAGAAACCACATTTTTAACAGATCTTCTTCAAATCTTGCAAAATATCTTACATTTCCACTAGAAACACCCATGATGAAAATGGGTCAGATCGGTTCAGATTTATATATAGCTCAATACAAATTTCGCTCCCGGCACCAGAAATCATAGATTTTCACCGAATTTCTTCAAATTGAGCATAACACGTTATAGTTGAACTGGAATATTCTATTGTGAATGTGGGTCACTTCATTCCATGTTTGGATATAGCCCCGATACAAATATTCTTCTCGATTTAACAAATTGGGTCAGGTCATATTAGCCTATGATTAGGAAACATACCCCAGGCCCCGCCCGACTTTAGCCTTTCCTTACTTCTTTGGGATACATTTTTTGTCCATTTGAAAAATTAATAATTCAAGCTCGTGGTCTGAGGTCACAATTATTATTTTTTTCAAATGGATACTTAATGTATAACAATTAATACATAAGAGTCATTCCATGTCAAACGGTACGGCTTTTGACCACGACAGCTTCTTCTAATAAAAGTATTGTATACGTATTTTTGGAAAAAATGAAAATTTTTCTTCACGAGTTATGACCAATTTAACATTGAAAAAATACTACGTTTTTCAAAGGGCGTGGTCATTCAATCGCCTGTAACTCCTGAAATACTTCACCGATTTTAATGTGTTATACCCTGTTTTTGTTTTAAAGTTTTGCAATTTTAATTCTTTTATTTTGATTTTCGAAATGATTACACCAATCCATTTTGTTTAAATTTTAAAGTAGTGTACTTAGGTCTAGTTTACTGCGGGGCAGTTTTGGGCATTTCTTTCATAAAAATAGGCAAATGTATGGGAATTGCAGGTTAAGGGTTGAAGATGGAAGGTAGGTGTGATCTGAGAAAAAATTGGGGATAAAAAACATAGGGGGTCTTACATTTGGCTCCACTAGCGGTCTCCTGTAAAGGCCAGTAAAAGCTGTGTGACAAATTTTATAAAAAATAAATTTTTATATGGGAGCCCCCTTAATGAAAAAAAAATGGGGAGGAAATTGGGAATTAATGGCATAGCATATCATAATCGTTCACTATCCCACCCCTAGTGAACTATAACTTAATGGACAATCTTTAATTGGTTTTTGTGTTCAAGTTTAAGTTTTTGGTTTTGGTGTGTTCTGACATATATAGTACAATTTTATGGCCAACATTTTTGTAGAACATTTCATCCTCGACCTTCCCCTTTTTCGGGGTGTTTTTTAGAATAAAGCCAAAAAGTACCGTTATCTATCTATCTCTAACTATCCCTTAGTTAGAGGTTTAATATGTTCTACAAAAATATTTGCCATACCGTTGTCTATAAAGTTGCTGAACATACCCTACAACTCAGATGTAAACAAACATTTATATACCGATATGTTGCAAGAACACGCTGGGAAACTTTAAAATGAAATTTCGATGTGATCTGTCAAAAAGCCGACACACGTATATTTTTTAGTCTCCTCTTTCAGAATAATTTTGGAAAAAGTTTGAAATTGTTGTACAGTGTATTTTTTTCATTAGTTCATAAACACAAGGTATAAAAACAATGAAAAATCCAAAAAAAAAAATAGGTTATGGAAAAATTTTATTATACCCTCCACCTCCAGGATGGGGGTATACTAACTTTGTCATTCCGTTTGTAACACCTTGAAATATTGACCTGAGACCCTATAAAGTATATATATTCTTAATCGTCATAAAATTCTAAGACGATCTAGCCATGTCCGTCCGTCCGTCCGTCTGTTGAAAGCACGCTAGCATCTAAACGAAAGGAGCTAGGACGTCCAAATTTTCCATAAATGCGTCTTATAGTCGTAGATCGGTTGGGATTGAAATGGGGCGAAATCGGCCCAAAGGGAAAAATTTTTCCCTCACAAGGACTAAAAATACCCATAATAATCCCTACTATTTTAGCGTATTTAAGCATGTTTTTTGAATATGTCTGTTTATATTTGCTTGATATTTGGTATGCGTATTACCCTTATAGCAAAAAACTGCACCATAAAGTGATTCTTATTTGTAGGGGGTGAAATGGGGCAAAAAAGGGATAAAAATGGTACACATTAAACGACAACAGCTAGAAACACGAAATTCGGTGTATACATTCCTCTAATTGAGTAGATACATGATATAAAAGTATTTTTTCAAATTCGTACTTTTAAGGGGTAAAATGGGAAAAGAGGGATAAAAATGGTACCAACTTAACGGCTGTACCTAGAATAATGAAATTCGGTGTATACATTCCTCTGATTGCATAGACAAGTAAAATACACGGATTTTTCAAAATTCGTACTTTTTGGGGTTAATATGAAAAAAGGGGATAAAAATAGTACCAATCAAATGACCGCAGCTAGAGTCATGAAATTCGGAGTATACACTCCTCTGACTGTGTATACACGGAAAATAAACGGATTTTTCGAAGTTCGTACTTTTTGGGGACAAAATAGAAAAAGGGGATAAAAATAGTACCAACCAAATGACCGCAGCTAGAGTCATGAAATTCGAAGTATACATTCCTTTGACTACGTAGACATGAAAAATAAAAGGTTTTTTCCAAATTCGTACTTTCAAGAGATACTATGGGTACGGAGGGATAAAAATGGTACCAACCAAACGGCTACAGTGTAGCTGCGGTCATTTAATTGGTACTATTTGTATCCCCTTTTTCAATTTTAACCCCAAAATGTACGAATTTCGAAAAACCTCTTTATTTTAAGTGTCTATGCAATCAGAGGAATGCATACACCGAATTTCATTATTCCAGGTGTAGCCTAGGGCGTACCTCAAAAAAAAAGTTCGCCGTACACCTTCGAATATGAAGTATTATTGAAAGGTAGTTTCAAAAAAAAATTTTTTATTTTTTTATGCCGAACGTAGGGGTCGCGCTTTTACATTTTTCTATATAACTTGTATTTATAAACGGATTTTAAAGTGTGATACATCGATGTTTTTGTCTCGACGAGGCCGATTTTTTTGTCTTTGAAGTCATTGAGCTCAAGCACCCCCTTCTGGTACTTACCCATCATTTCTCAGTTGCTACTACCCTAATGTACCACTCTAATAATCGAAAATTAAAGCTCGCATAAAATCATGAATCATGTTTGAGCTCAATGACTTCAAAGACAAAAAAATCGGACAAAAACATCGATGTATCACACTTTAAAATCCGTTTATAAATGCAGAAGTTATATAGAAAAATGTAAAAGCGCGACCCCTACGTTCGGCATAAAAAAATAAAAAAAATTTTTTTGAAACTACCTTTCAATAATACTTCATATTCGAAGGTGTACGGCGAACTTTTTTTTTTTTACTTGTAACCTGGTACGCTACACCTGGAATAATGAAATTCGGTGTATGCATTCCTCTGATTGCATAGACACTTAAAATAAACAGGTTTTTCGAAATTCGTACATTTTGGGGTTAAAATTGAAAAAGGGGATACAAATAGTACCAATTAAATGACCGCAGCTAGAGTCATGAAATTCTGAATATACATTCCTCTGACTGCGTAGACACAGAAAATAGACGAATTTTTCGAAATTCGTACATTTTGGGGTTAAAATTGAAAAAGGGGATACAAATAGTACCAACCAAATGACCGCAGCTAGAGTCATGAAATTCTGAATATACATTCCTCTGACTGCGTAGACACGGAAAATAGACGAATTTTTCGAAATTCGTACATTTTGGGGTTAAAATTGAAAAAGGGGATACAAATAGTACCAACCAAATGACCGCAGCTAGAGTCATGCAATTCGGAGTATACATTCCTCTGATTGCGTAGAAACGGAAAATAAACGGATTTTTCGAAATTCGTACTTTCAAGGGATACAATGGTACAGAGGGATAAGAATAGTACCAACTAAATGACTACAGCTAGAGTGATGAAATTCTAATTGCGTAGAAACGTCAAGGGGGTAAAATGGTACCAACCACATGGTCGCAGCTGGAATTATGGAATTCGGTGTATACATTCCTCTGCCTGCATAGACACGCAAAATAAAAAGTTTTTTTTTCCAAATTTGTACCTTTTCTATTATGGCAAAAATTGGTTGAATCATGAAGTTAGGTTATTTTGCACTATGTACGTCTGATAATGGATTTTTTTGTACTTTTGGCATTAAAATAGAAATACCAATATTTATGGTATTTAAGCTTTTTGAAAATATAAATATAAGTATATTTATTTTTTGATTTGAAATAAATAATGGTTTGAAATAATTAAAATATTATATTTATTTATAAAATTATTTTTTCAAAATTTGTATTTGTTTTGGTTTGCCTATATTAAAAAAATTATATTTTCCTGTAATATTACTGCACTTCTACGAAAACCGTGAACCTCTGTGGAATGCAATCCATGGTGGAGGGTATATAAAGTTCGGCCCGGCCGAACTTAACGCCGTTTTTACTTGTTTTTTCATTCTTTTTGTAGTGTGAGATTGCACCATCCATCAGAAAAAATTAAAAAAATATATATTTTTTCTTTTTCATGGTTTATTTGTGTCAACAACAGTTTTTTTAATCTATTTTTCTAAATTTTATGACAACTTTTCTTATAGCTAGCTCTTCTGTTTAAAGTATAACCGGGCCTGATCGGACTTATACGGCAAAAATGATATTTCACATATTAAAGGTAACCTCGAATTGGCATTTTAATAGAAATTAAAAATATATATCTATAAATCCATAATAACCTTAACACTGGAATATTTTCTATTAATGACTCGAACACCATTTTTAATTTTCTGTTGCATAGTGTTATGTGTTTTATTTCATGGCTCAAGACAATTTTGTATTTATATCCTATTGAATGCAGATTTATTTAGGATTGTCTGCTCAAAGTTGAATTAAGTGAAATAGTCCCAACTGGAGTTGAATCTGGATTGTATGGGTAGTAAACGCGCTCAATATTTACATTTACACGGTGGCATAGCCCCAAAATTATAAAAAAATCATCATATAAATGTCAGTGGACATTTTTCTACAACGACTTACATTCGTAGCCAACCATTTCTCGAATATATGTTTTTTCTGGCCAACTGTTGTCGATTTGCTCATATAAATTTGAAAGCTAACACACAAACTTTGTCCCTTCTCTCCGATTTTGATGACTTTTTCCAAATATGGATTTTTAAATATAACGAATAATTTTTCGAAAAATAAGTAATTATAGACACTAGGGTTTATGGAAAATAAAGTATTTTTTTCATTACGTAATATTAGAAAATTTTTAACTTTTTGTGGTATGAGAAACAATTATTATTAATTTTTTTCTAATTTCAAGACAATTTTTTCTAGTTTTACGAAAAAATTGTCAAATCTTATAATATACATTTTTTAATTTTTTTTCTTACTTAAAACTTATTTCACAAAAATTTAAAGTATATATTTTTTGTAAAATTAATTTTATTAATATCATGAAAAATAAATTATTTTACAAAAATCGATGGTATATTTCTGTGTTTCTAAAAAAATAAATATGAACAAATTTAAGAAAATTATTTTTTAGGATTTGACAACTTTCTGTAAAACTAGAAGAAATTTTTCGATACAGTGACTAAATTTTATACACTCAACGAGGGTATTATGTCTTTGTGCATTTGTTTGTAACACCCAAAAGGAAACGAGATAGACCCATTGTTAATTATACCGATCGACTTAGAATCACATTTTGAGTCGATTTAGCAATGTCCGTCCGTCTGTCCATCTATTCTTGTAATCACGATACAGGTCGCAATTATAAACATAACCAAATGAAACTTTGCACACCGGAGTTTTTCGGGATAAGGACGTACGCTATTTAATTTGAAGAAAATCGGTTCAGATTTAGATATAGCCCCCAAACGAATTTCACTCCCGATTTACCTCTTTTCACTCTAGATACCACATATCACAACAGATTTTCTTAAAAATTGGCAAAACATCTTATATTTCCACAAGAAACACCCGTGGTAAAAATGTGTTAGATCGGTTCAGATTTATATATAGCTCCCATACAAATTTCGCTCCAGATTTGACTTTTTCCGCTCTAGAGACCACGTATTTCACTTGATTTGCTTCAAATTACCTTGTATTACCTTATAATTATACTAGAGACATCTGTGTTGAAAATGGATTAAATCGGTTCAGTTTTAGATATAGCCCCCATACAAATTTCGCTCCCGATTTGACTTTTTCCGCACTTACTGTATCAGATTGTCTTCAGCTTTGGCAAAACATCTTATATTTCCACTAGAAACAACCATGGTGAACATACAGGTCAGATCGGTTCAGATTTATATATAGCTCCCACACAAATTTCGCTCCCGATTTGACTTTTCCGCTCTAGAAACCTCATATTGTATAAAATTGTCTTCAGATTTGGCAAAACATCTTATATTTAAACTAGGAACAGCTATGGTGAGAATAAGTCAGATCGGTTCAGATTTATATAAAGCTCCCATTAAAATTTCGCTCCCGATTTGACTTTTTCTGCTCTAGAAACCACATATTTTAACAGATCCTCATCAAATTAGGCAAAATATCTTATATTTGCTCTATAAACTGCCATGGCGCAAATGGGTCAGATCGGTTCAGATTTATATATAGTTCCCACACAAATTTCACTCCTGATTTCACTTTTTCCACTCTATAAACCACATATTTTAACAGATCTTCTTCAAATCTTTCAAAATATCTCATATTTCAACTGGAACCCATGGTGAAAATGGGTCATCGGTTCAGATTAACATATAGCTCCCATACTAATTTCGCCCCAAAAATTTCCCATACAAATTTCGGATAGACTTTTCCGCACCAGAAAGCACGAATTTTCACAAAATGAGCTTAACACGTTCTATTTGAACTGGATGAACTTATTGTGAAAGTTGGTCACTATAGTCCATGTTTGGATATAGCACCGATATAAATATTTTCGATTTGACAAATTGGACCAGGTAATATTAGCCTATGGCCCCCATTCACGTACAGTTTTAACTGTCAGTTATAACTGTACGTGAGTTGCCGGTCTTAAACTGTGAACTGAGATGTACACACACGTCCAGTTCAGTACTTCAGTTTTTAACATGGATTCGAACGAGCAGGACGGTTTGGCCGCTCTCGGTTTAGTTTTTGTAATTTTACAAAAAAGAAAAAATAAACAGCGTAAACAGTGGTGCAAGAAGTGGTTATTACAACGAAATTTATCTTCCCACATTAGTTTATTAACAGAATTAGGTGAAGAACCATTAGATTTCCTCAATTATTTGCGCATGACTCAATCAGTGTACCAAAAACTGCTTTCGTTGATGACTCAAGTTTCTTTTTTCTTTGCGAAAAGCGGATCTTAAGCTGTTTATTTTTGCAAAACAGATTTCTTTTCCGCGTCAGGCTCTAGTTCTTGTAACTTCTTCGCCAGCTTGTTGTAGGCAGCATCTTTTTTGGCGCGATCATGATACTCGCTAGACTTAACTTGCCATAGGCAAGGTTCAGATCTATATATTCCAATAAAATCAACTATTACTTGGTTCTGTTTACGCGACATGATGATACGCTCTCTCGCTCGACACAAATTGAACTGAGAACAGTACAGCGAACCCCCCCACACGTTCACTTCAGTTAAAACTGTCAGTGAAAAATATAAAATTTTTATATTTCTCAGTTAAACTGAACAGTTGAGTACAACTGTCAGTTATATACCACACACATACAGTTTCAACTGACAGTTTTAGCTGAACAGTTCAAACTGACAGTTAAAACTGTACGTGAATGGGGGGCCTATGATTAGGAAACATACAAAAATTCTTCCCGTTTTCACTTTTTTACCGAGTTGAATTTTATTCGGATAGAAAGTGGAGTGTAACATATAGTCGGCCCCGCCCGACTTTAGCCTTTCCTTACTTGTTTTTTTATTTTTGAAACTTAGGAAAATGCAGTTTTATAGAAAAGTTAGTTGCGTAGATTGCAAATGTAAATGTTGCTATAAACATGAAAAACGACATTAAATGCAACCAAGAAAGGAAAGGCTACAAACAACGGGCCGAGGTTTATGTTTGACATTTGCACAATGGGACGCTATACGCTCGAACAAAATTGGGAAATATTAAAAACTTACTTCCAAAGTAGTGAGTCTTTAAATCAAAATGTATGAAATTTGCGTGGACAATTTTCGTGTTCTCAGATGAAGCTCATTTTCATCTCGGTGGCTATGTCCATCATACAATGTACGAGTCACTGTTTGCTGTGGATTTTGGGCTGACGACATCATTGGGCCATGTACTGAAAATTTGGCTAGTCATATGAATTATATTCTGTTCCATTATTAAATGACAAAGTTCAACCTTTCCAATTAAACCAGAAATTAAAAAATATATATTTAGTTTTTGTTTTTTGTTTTATAGCCGATTTTAATTTAAAATTTTAATTGGTCCACCCTATATATTGTGGAATTTTATGGGGATCATTTTTGTGGAAGAACTTAACGCTCTAGCTCCTCTCTGACGCTTTTTGCGAGCAAATAAAAAGTCCTTTAAAAAATTATGGAATTATAACAGGTCGCTAACAGAATTCAAATACTCCACTCTAATAATTGTGATTTTGTTCATAGCCACTTTTGAATATAAATCATCGAATTAAATATTTGTTCTTTGTTTTTGTGTTGTTTGATTGGTGGTCAAATCGATTTTTATGTTATTTCTTTTCACTCTTTTTTGCTAATTTATTATCACAAACATCCATGGTTAGAATTTAACAATGCTTTTCTTTCTTCTGAAATGAATGAATTATATTAAAATGTCATAAAATTAAATCACATCTCTTTATTTGCTCTTTATTTAAATGTATAGTTTCGTTCAAGTTGAACGCTTTCTTTCGGAGCGTTCCACTGTACGACGTTGATTTAATGTACAATGAACTTTAATGGTGATGGTTTCAGTTTTCACTCCATATGACCGGTTTGGCCCTTTTGCTATTTTGTTTTCTATTTCCTCGTCATAATTTATTCCATTTAGCATAGAGCGGCTCTCAAATGTATAACGAAAAGATCATCATCAAATTGTGAGACTCACGCAATAATTATTTTTTTTAATTTTCGTCAGACAATTTGGGTCTTTTTTTGGAAGAATAACAACTGCTTCCCTTTTTCACAATCTAAGGCTGGTTGAAAGAAACAAAAACATATACATATATCATAATATATGTGAAACATTTCGATAAACGTCTAACAAATTCTCCCCTTTTATCACTCTTCCGGACAACAATAAATTACATCTTTTTACGGTTGAGAAGATTTCATAAAAAAACGATTTAATAAAATCTCAGTTTGTTTGTTGTTAACAATACAGACAAATAAATAAACTTTAAGACATTAATTCAAGTGTAAGAAAAGAAAACTTTAATAAAAGATTACGAGTTACCCCAACAAAATCTATTTTCACAGGAAACGGGGAACACGGATGATCTCACCCACCAAATGATTAGAACAAGGAAGTCGATTGTTGGTGTGTCTTCTTCGCAACTGAAATTTCCATATTTTGAATTAGCATTAGTTGATCGGTATTTTTACAATAATTTGATTAATACTGACATTCAATTCAATTCGTTGATGTGATATTCGTCGTTGTGCGATCATTCAATTAATCAATTTGATTTGACCTTTGTATCTGTCATCCATTTCGATACACTGCCAACCATCCCACCGAGTGTTTTTTTATCTCATCAAAATCAAACATCTTCCAAAACATCCGAGAAATTTTCGAGCTCCGTTAGTCAGTCGTGCGTTTTTCAGCAACCAACGAAAACAACAACAACGGCGCCCAATGACAAACAAAAGACTTAAGACACAAGCGCACACTCACATTCCAGAAGAGGGTTTTTTCTGCGTTTTTTGCGTTGAGTTTTAACACCTCGTTTGACATTTGAAATGTTCACACATTATAAACGTTTATCAAATTATTGCAACGCTTTGATGAATACCAATACCAATTTCAATTCATTATTATTATTTATTTAATTTGGCTCCATTATATCATCCTTTCGTTTTCGTTTTTTTATATGTTTGTACAATAATCGTACAATGATATGAATGAAATATGAACGGTCAGATCGGTTCAGATTTACATAGATCCAATACAAATTTCGCTCCCAGATCGACTTTTTCCGCCCCAGAAACCACGAATTTTCACCGAATTTCTTTGAAGTGCGCATAACACGTTATATTTGAACTGGGAGAACTTATTTTGAAAGTTAGTCACTTTATTCCATGTTTGTATATAGTCCCGATACAAATAGTCTTTTCGATTTGGCAAATTGGACCAGGTCATATTAGCCTATGATTAGGGAACATACAAGAATTCTTCCCGTTTTCACTTTTTACCGAGTTGAATTGTATTCGGATAGAAGGTGTCTGTCCATCTATTATTGTAATCAAATTACAGGTCGCAATTATTGTCCGATCTGAACAAAAATTGGCACAAGTAAGTTTTGTGGATCAAGGACGAACGCTATTTAATCTGAAGCATATCGGTTCAGATTTAGATACAAAATACAAAAGTCGTTCCCGATTTGACATTTTCCGCTGTATAAACCACGTATTGAAACCGATATTCTTTAAATATGGCAAACTATCTTATAATCCAACTAGAAACACCTATGCAGAAAATGGGTAAGATCGGTTCAGATTTAGATATAGCCCCATACAAAAGTCACTCCCGATTTGACATTTTCCGCTCTAGAAACCACATAATGTACCCGATTTTCTTTAAATTTGGCACAACATTTTATAATCCAACTAAAAACACATACTGTGAAAGTGGGTAAGTTCGGTTGAGATTTAGATATAGTCTCAATACAAATATTGCCCCAAATAACCGATATTGACCAAACTATACATATTATATTTCACCTATTTCGTTCCAGGTTTCAATATACCCCTATTCAAATGTCCTCTCCGATTTAACATTTTTTGTCAAACACATACATTTACAGGATACAAAAATCCTTTCCGTTTTCACTTTCGTACCGAATTGAATTGTATTCGGATAGAAAGTGGAGTGTATCATATAGTCGGCTCCGTCCGACTTTAGCCTTTGCTTACGTGTTCATTTTAAATCAAACCTTGCGGAGAATCAACCTATAGTTTTATCCGTTAATTAGCATTTAGATCTAAAAAATGCGAATTTGGAAAAATCCTATTTTTATTATCATCATTATACATCCTCGTACACCTTCCTTAAAAGTATAAATTTCTGTATTGTTACATAAATTTTTTTTAATTTCGTTTATAGTCCGGGAGCCAGCAACGTTTTTGATACACCGCAAGTATCACGGCTTAAACTTTTAGGATATGTTCCTATATTTTTGGAAAGAAACAAAATGTATGTCTGGCAAACCTTCAGGCTTTGGCCCCCCTGCAACTTTTAAGGTCGAATAAAAATAGTGCTATTTCCACCACTTACCTATAAGTAAAACTGTCAAAGCTTTTATGGTCAATTCCTTACATTATGAGAAGAACACCCTTTAAGGTCGAATGGAAATAGTGATATTTCTACCACTTCCCCATAAGTAAAACTGCCAAAACTTTTATGGTCACCTTCTTACATGATGAGAAGAAAAATTATGCTTGTCTGGCAGGTCTGCGGAGGTGACTTTGGCCCCCCTGGTAGTGTTTTTTAAGGTCGAAAAGGGTAGTGTTATTTATAATATTTTATCATGGCCGGTATTTGATTATTTGAAAAACTCGTAGGTAGAGTTATCAACCAACCAGTCTGGGGATGGAAAGTGCGTGCCAGACAGGCTTAAAGGCGGCCAGAAACAAAAATCCTTAAACTATAAGTAAACTATAAATATTTTCTTTAAAACTAGGAAAATTTTCTTGCAATTAGAGAAAAATATATCACAACAAGTAAGAAGGCGTTAAGTTCGGCCGGGCCGAATCTTATATACCCTCCACCACGGAGTGCATTCCATAGTATTACCAGCAGATTAAAGGAAGTCGACTTTACATAGAAGCACAATACCATATTACGAAAATTGTGATATTTTTATGCACATTACTATATTTGTTTACTATTTCAAACTATAATGTATACTTATACTATATATAAATAAAATGCTGAAATTGTGAAAGTGAACATGCCTTAATATTAGGCGATTGTCAGTCGCCATTAGAAAGAAGCATTTTCAGATACAGACAAAGTGACAAAGAAGAGTATAAATTTTAAAGATATCGCCATTCGCCCCATTCTCCGACCAAATGTACAAATTTCGAAAAACCCCTTTTTCGAGTCTTCATAGTCAGAATGTATGCATCGAATTTCATGATTTCAACTTCAGCGGTTTGGTGGGTTCCATTTTTATCCCTCTTTTTAATTATATCCCTTAAAAGTACCAATTTCGAAAAATCCCTTTATTTTACGTGTCTATGAAATTAGAGGGATGTACACACCGAATTTCATGATTCTAGCTGTTGTCGTATCATTGGTACCATATTTTATCCCTTTTTGTCCCATTTCGCCCGCTACAACTTTTATTTTCTTTGTGGTGCTTCCAAGCTACAAGAGGAATGTCCGCAACAAATTTTAACTGTATGAAAATAAGAAATTTAATTAATAAGCCAAGGCTACCAATATTTGTATACTATATATATAATGGATATAATACTTCAATTCATAAAGTAAATATAAGGGAGCAATCATAAACACCCTAAATATTGGGGGATAGAGAGTGTACTTTCAGCTACAGTCGTTTGGTTGGTTGTATTTCCATCCTATTTTAATTTCAAAAGTATAAATTTTGAAAATACCTTATCTCTCACGTACGCAGTATAAGACAACTTCATGATTCTACCATTTTTTGTCGTAAAAGCAACAAAATAAAGTACGAATTTGAAAAAAAATATTTTACGTGGCTATGCAGTCAGAGGAATGTATACACCGAATTCCATGATCCTATCAGCGGCCATTTTGTTGGTACCATTTTTATCCCCTTTTTCCAATTTTGCCCCCTCAAGAGTACGACTATCTAAAATCTCTTTATTTTACGTATCTACATAATTAGAGGGATGTACACACCGAATTTCATCACTCTAGCTGTATTCGTTTAGTTGGTACTATTTTGATCGCCTGTAGCCATTGTATCCCTTGAAAGTACAAATTTGGAAAAAACGTTTTATTTTTCGTGTCTACGCAGTCAGAGGAATTTATACTCCGAATTTTATGATTCTAGCTGCTGTCATTTGGTAGGTACTATTTTTATCCCCTTTTTCCATTTGAACCCCAAAACGTACAAATTTTGGAAAGTTCTTTTATTTTACGTGTCTACGCAATCAGAGGAATGTATATATCGAATTTCATTATTCTAGGTGCAGCCGTTAAGTTGGCACTATTTTTATCCCTCTATCCCCATTTAACCCCTTAAAAGTACGAATTTAGAAAAAATACTTTTATATTATGTATCTACTCTATTAGAGGAATGTACACGCCAAATTTCGTCTTTCTATCAGTTGTCGTTTGATAGGTACTATTTTTATCCCTTTTTGTCCCATTTCGCCCCCTACAAATAAAAATCACTCTATGGTGCCCTTTTATGCTATAGAGGGAATGTGTATTGCAAATATCAACTAAATAAAAGCTAATATGTTCAAAAAACATGCTGAAATACTCTAAATATTAGGGGTATTTTCAGTCCTTGTGAGGGAAAAATTTTTCCCTCTGGGCCGATTTCGTCCACTTACAATCCCAACCGATGTACTACCATAAGACACATTTAGGAAAAATTTGAACCTCCTAGCTCATTTCGTTCGGCCGCTATCGTGCTTTCAACAGACGGACATGGCTATATCGTCTTAGAATTTTACCACGACCCAGAATATATATACTTTATGGGGTCTCCGATGAATATTTTAAGGTGTTACAAACGGAATGACAAAGTGAATATACCCCCATCCTGGAGGTGGAGGGTATAAAAAAGTTAGTTTTTAAATGACAAAAATAATTTATTTTTGTCTACTAATTTTCTGCTTATTTTTTGAAAATCGGGAATGCAGTTTTATTCGTCATACAGAAAAGTACATATTAATTCATCAAAATCGGAGAAAAGACATTTTTGTGATCGCTTTACATGAAATTAGTCACCATTTTTATCCCTCTTTTTCCCATGTTACCCCATACCACGACCTTCTTGGTCATATGTATACTTTATGGGGCCTACGATGAATATTTCAATGTGTTGACAACGAAATTGCCAATTGAATATAAGGTGATGGAAATAAAAATATCATATGATAACTCCATGTTAAATTCATTGCTGGTAATCCAAGATTTTTGCATTCAAAATGAGGATATTTCCTCTTCTTCGCATTATCTCTTTTTGCTGGGACGTTACATGATAATGTGGCATTATCAGTTTTTGCACAGCAACAAATTTTTGAGCGAAAATCGACCGAGATCGAAGTCGTTATATGTATATGTGTTTCACCGTGACTAAAGTGTATATATAAATATACGCTAGTTTTAAAAGTCCTTATAAATCATCGCAGGAAAATATTTCACGAGTTAATTCCAATTTTTACTGACAGCCAACTTGTGACACTTAATTGACAAAAAGTTGTTAATAAGGTTATGGTTGTTGTTTATGGAAATACCAGCTGAAACCAGTCAATACTTAAGCTCGCCAAGGATTAAGGTTTAAGAGTGCTAAAATATATAGCTTCAAGTGGGGAAAGTTTGCAAAACAGGTCTTGATCATTCGACCTTCTCAATGCCTTTTCACATTTCTATTCGAATTACGTATTTAATTAGAGCTACAAGAAAGTTGACTGGCCATTAATGTCAACGAAGTCTGAATTATTATAGCAATGCTGGAAACCCATTTATAATCATATATACATACGTATAGATGATAACTACTTATTTAGACCCCACATAATTAATTGCCCAGCTTTAGAAGCGCTCCTATCTGAGCTTAGAACATTTCTTTTTCGCCTTCTTCGGTTACTAATGATATTTCATTTGTTTTGAATGCACTTTCGTTTTCTTTTGCTTTTGCTTTCTAAACGAAATGGCTGGTACCAACGGGTAAGTATCCGCAATCTCCACGAAAGCCACGAAATACCCATTTATTATTAAAACAAACATTCCAAAGCTGGAGCTGTGCTCTTTGTTTGCTGCCGTTGTTGAACTTGAAATTTTTAATTTAAATAGTATTATGTATTATTATCCACCACCAAACAAAAATATATTCGTGCTTCGTGCTTTGTGCTCCGGAGGAAATAAGTGAAAGCCATTGTCAAAATTATTGGTTTTTAATCTGTGGTCATTTGCATAAATTAGTAATTGATTGAACGAATCGAAGCGATTTTAATCTGGAAACCAGAAAAATTAAAAGATATTGTTTCGATTCTGAATCGGCAGCAGCACCAGCAGCAGCTCAACATTGGCACTGGCTGGAAGAGATGGGAATGGTGGGGGTGATGTTCTGATCTATTCTATTCTTTTCTATGGCTGCTGTGAACGATTAAAATATAAAATTATCAATTCCAAAGTTATCATGACATATTGCGTAAAATGGTAGTTGACTGGTTCGGTTTTTGTATTTCTGGAAACGGTATGTTTAGCCATGACAATGGATAATGGATTTTTTCGAAAAATAAATATAAAAGACTGCAATTAATTATGGTTGTTAGTCAGCTTGAGCATAACCTGAATGAGTATTCTGAAATACTCGGAGCTAAGAGAAGACATAAGCTACTTTACCTTTTCCCCGACGTCTTTTCTAAATTTAATTTTTAACGACTTAATCCAATATCTAAAGATATGCAGCTTACGTCAGTCGATCTGTCTAGGAAATTGCGAATTGATTAATATGCTTTGTGTAGTTAACACATAACGATTGCGGAGAAACAGACTATGAATGGAATGTGATTCTCCCGCATACGGGAAACGATTGGACAATATACAAACAATATGTTGAACCCGAAGCTACAAATTCAGCCATGAGATGTATTTGAGATAAGATAAGCGAGAACATGTAGAACGCGTTAATTTCGGCCGGGCCAAATCTTATATAGTCTCCACCACGGAATGCATGCCACAGTATTTTTTTATTTTTCACTTCTGCGTAGTAAGAGCAGCCTATACAGCGAATTTCATTATTCTAGCAACAGCCGTTTGGTTGGTACCATTTTCATCCCTTTTTGGTACGTTCTCCCCTAAAAAGTACTAATCTCTAAAAATTCTGTTATTTCACGAGTCCAAGCAGTCAAAGGAATAGACACATCGAATTCCATAGTTTTGAACTTCAGCCGTACGATCGTACCAATTTTATCCCTCCTTTCCTTTTTATACCTCCAGGATGGGTCATTCCGTTTGCAACACCTTGAAATATCGACCTGAGACCCTATAAAGTATATATATATTCTTGATCGTCATAAAATTCTAAGACGATCTAGCCAAGTCCGTCCGTCTAGCATCTAAAAGAGGTAGGAGGTTCAAATTTTATAGTCGTAGATCGATTGGGATTGAAACTGGGAAAAGGGGAAAGGGACAAAGACTAAAAATACCCATAATATTTTGGAGTATTTAAGCACATTTTTTTAATATGTCTGCTTGTACTTACTTGATGTACGCATTTCCCCGATAACAAAAACGTGCACCATAAAACGATTTTGATTCAAAGGGGGTGAAATGGGGCAAAAAGGGATAAAAATGGTACCTTTCAAACGGCAACAGCTAGAAACATGTGTACATTCTTCTAATTGAGTAGATACATAATATGAAATTATTTTTGCCAAATTCGTACTTTTAAGGGATAAAGTGGGAATAGAGGGATACAAATAGTACCAACCAAACGGCTGCACCTAGAATAATGCAATTCGGTGTACACATTCCTCTGATTGCGTAGACACGTAAAATAGAAGGATTTTCGAAATTCGTACTTTTTGGGGTTCAAATGGAAAAGGGGGATAAAAATAGTACCAACCAAATGAGAGCAGCTAGAGTCATGAAATTCGGAGTATACATTCCTCTGACTGCGTAGACACGAAAAATAAAAGGTTTTTCAACATTCGTACTTTCAAGGGATACAATGGGTACAAGGGATAAAAATAGTACCAACTAAACGAATACAGCTAGAATGATGAAATTTGTGTGTACATCCCTCCAATTGTATAGACACGTAAAATTAAGAGATTTTAGATAGTCGTACTCTTGAGGGGGTAAAATTGGAAAAAGGAGATAAAAATGGCCGCAGCTAGAATCATGGAATTCGGTGTATACATTCCTCTGACTGCAAAATAAAAAGATTTTTCCAAATTCGTACTTTTGCAGCAAAATTGGTTGAATCATGAAGTTAAGTTATTTTGC
This sequence comes from Polietes domitor, assembly GCA_947397865.1. Taxonomy (NCBI): domain Eukaryota; kingdom Metazoa; phylum Arthropoda; class Insecta; order Diptera; family Muscidae; genus Polietes; species Polietes domitor. The sequence goes on along the minus strand of OX377621.1, from coordinate 33,445,230 downwards.
ACTATATACGTGAGATAATGGATTTTCAAAATTTTTACTCTTGGAATTAAAATAGAATGGAAATACAACCAACTGTAGCACCCACTACATACCAATATTTATTTAAGCTTTTTGAAAATATAAATAAAAGAATATTCATTTTTGAATTGATTTGAAGTATTATTTCGATATATATAGTGTAAACGTATTGCTAGCCTTGTCTTATAAGCGTGGCTTGAAATAAAAAATATTATATTTATTTATTTATAAAATTATTTGTATTTGTTTTGGTTTGGCTATATTAAAAAAATACATTTTCCTGTAATATTACTGCACTTCTACAAAAATCGACAGTCTCTGTGGAATGCAATCCATGGTTGAGGGTATATAAAGTTCGGCCCGGCTTAAAAGTACGAATTTCAAAATATCCACTTAATTTACCAGTCTACGCCATTTGAAGTATTTTTAAATCGAATTTCACGTCATTACCTGTTGTCGTTTGATTGGTACCATTTGTATCCCTTTTTGTACCATTTCAACCCTAAAGGAACGGTGCTGGAAACGGAATGACAAAATGAATATACACTCCATCTTAAGATGGAGGGTTTTAAAACTACAAATATTGTTTTCTGAAAACAGAACAAACCCTACAAATACACAAGTTGGTAAGGTTCATGGAATGCTGAGAAATCTACTAGCAAATTCTATATTATCCCTACCCTCTCATACCGATGTGATATATTTGCAAATTGTGAGGTGGAATATACTATGAAGCTAGCTACAAGCGGCATACAGTAATATCGTAAGATATTTCTTTAATAAAAAGCTACATAATCGAATGTCTCAGTTTGCACATGGAATATTTAATATATACTTACTTACTAATACTAATTAATAGTTTAATCCAACTTCATCAGAGATCATCTATTCCAAAGAACCTGATTACTTATTTAAAGATCTGAAATTTGCACATTCTAACAGGGGAATTGAACGTATCTACTACCCACGCATTGATAATCTAACTTCAGTATTCGCCTTTGGAACAATCTCCCTTCAAATCTGCAAAAACATAAACAATGCTATAAATTAAAAAATAAAATAAATCTCGACATAATTTAGTGGAATTTTTATTTTGGCTACCAAATGTTTTATTTTTATACATTTTTAAACCGACACTGCATCATATAAGATTATATCTTGTTGTGATCGCTTTAAAAATAAATAAAAATTTAAAGACGAAGTCAAACACTTTTTCTTGAGACTACCTCTAATAAACACACCCAATATGTGCTAGGATATCATTCTTTCATTTACAGAAAGAGATCTACTAATTAGAGTTGACTAAAGGCGCTTTCAAAACCACGAGTGGGAGATGAATAAAATAAAGTTTTTCACAGTCTGTCAGACCTGGACTGTACAGCCAAAGGACCATTCCTTTGGAAATAAATGTCCTCATTCAATATCCATTGAATAGGTCCACGAAATAATCGTTAGCCATGGTTCAGTGCTACCTAATCAATTCTTTAGGAATACAGTTTGTGAAAAATGAATTAAGCTCGAAAGAACACACTACACTGAAAGAATGTTTCTTCATAAGATTTATGAAGCGATTCCATAAAAGGTTTTTCATAAATTTACTGAATATTTTCTTAATATGTATTAAAAATTCGTAAATAAATAGTAATGTTTCATACAATTTTTTCATAAACTTTTTTAATTTTTCATAAAATATATTTGTTAAATTAGAGAAACTTACTTTCATAAGAACAAAAAAAAATTCAATGTATTAAATAAGAAATGTTTAAAGATTATGCAATATGTGATAACTAGACAACGGATTTTTATGCAAATTCCATTTTTAATACTCAAGTATATAAAATATGCATATTGCTATGCAAGATATACTGACATAAAATTGATTATATCGGTTTATTTAAATGTTTTATAAGTAAAATCCTTTGTGTGAAGACGGCATTCAATTATAACCATCCGTTCAAAATACGATTTTGCATAAAAATCCGCTGTCTAGTGATAACCAATAAAATATTTGTGTTATGAAATGTCTTCATAAATCCAATGAAGGATTTTGTTGCTTTTATAAAACGTTTCATAATTTACAAATAGATTTCTAGTGTATCGTCTTTATTCGGTTGAATGCTAGCAATTCTCATTTCTCCTATGTTAACTCCGGCATAAGTATGTACCCTCATATAGGCCAAAGACATATTCATTGCAAAGATTCTCGCAATGATGGTGTGTATCGACTGGTTTTTAATGTTTATGAAAGTTTTTGATGAAGTAAATGATGTTTCTTTATAAAATCTATGAAAATTTTCATGAAAAATAATGAACTTGTATGACAAAAATTAATTGAATAAAGAATGAATTGAATAATGAACTACAGTAATTCGATTACCCGCATAAATAGAATATAACCAATTTTCATTAAAAATAATTTATTTGGCAATTAATTCCTAAAATGCAAATCACAAAACTAAATATGGAATTTTATCTACGGTCGTAGTTGCTAGCAATAATTTTGTTTCTTTTGATCTACAATCGAAGTGAATGAACGGCGGTAATTTGTTTCACAAAAATCACATTTTTGGATATTATAGGAGGATTATAGGAAGGAGAGGGTGCTTTGACCAAAATTATTGAAGAAGGGTATCTAAATTTGCCTTCTTCACGAAAATTTTCACCTGCAGCAAGATACAAATTACAACAGATATAAAGATATAATCAGATCGTATCGTTCATTATTCTAGGTGCAGCCGTTTGGTTGGTACCATTTGTATGCCTCTATTCCCATTTTATCCCTTAAAAGTACGAATTTGGAAAAAATAATTTTATATTATGTATCTACTCAATTAGAGGAATGTACACCAGAGATACAAGTCGACCGATTTTAAGCCGACAAGCCGCCGCCACCACATGTTCCTCCACGAGCCGCGCCGCCGCCGATTTCGGCTCACATCGACTTCTACCACGCCGCTGAGTTAGAACTCCGTCAAATCCTACTACCAAAATAGACAACCCAATTTAAAATTACAAAAAAATATATAACTTTCGACGTAGACTACCTACTACTGTTAAATCTATGGATGATTCATTGAATTTGGTATCCCACTATATGATGACGTCTATAAAAAGTTCAATGATTGTATTTTGATTTGCAAGTCACATTTATATAAGTCAATTCCAGTATGAGTGGCCATGTGTATCTATAAAAATAATAAACAGCAACATGAAACATGAAAAGTTGTAATTGTAAAAATATTTATTAAATTCATCCACATTATAAATTTTGGAAATGGATTCCCACTCCCAAAAAATAATTATATGAGATAATAATATGAAATTATGGGAACATTGGATGAAATTATGGGAACATTGGCTAATATTAGCGAATACCGAATTAATTGCCAACAAATAAAGGAAAAGGTATTAAACACCAATACAAATTGTTCCTTCCCTTTTCCCAAAATTATCAAATAAATAGGCGTGATCGAATGACAGAACGAGCCGACAAATGAGCCGAAAGCCCCCGCCGCCGACCCATTTTGGTTAGCGCCGCCACCGCCGGTAATTCTGGGTCGGCTTGTAATTCTGATGTACACACCGAATTTGGTGATTCTAGCTACTGTCGTTTGATAAGTACCATTTTTATCCCTTTTTGCCCCATTTCACCCCCTACGAATAAGAATCACTTTATGGTGATCATTTTTTGTTATAAGGAGAAAGCGCATTCCCAATATCAAGCAAATATAAGCAGACATAGTGAAAAAACGTGCCTTAATACTTTAAATATTAGGGGTTATTAGGGGTATTTTCAGTCACCGCTACATGATAAAAGACCAAAAAAAAAAGACCCGTGTTTTTTTTTTCCCCAAAGTCATGCACTTTTTTTTTATGGGCCCCCAGAGATTTGAGGCCTCGGTGTAATTTTTGGAAAAAAGTGATCATATTCTCAGGCTCATATCTTGCAAACCGTTCGGAATTTTGATTTACTCTCTGAGGCAAAGTTCTAGCTCTTGTCATAAAGATTTTGCGATTTTGACCTTGAAGATGAAGTTTTTTTGATTTTATATGTTCACAATTTTTGTTCTTTTTGACAAGAGCTAGAACTTTGCCTCAGAGAGTAAATCAAAATTCCGAACGGTTTGCAAGATATGAGCCTGAGAATATGATCACTTTTTCCAAAAATTACACCGAGGCCTCAAATCTCTGGGGGCCCATAAAAAAAAAAGTGCATGACTTTGGGGAAAAAAAAAACACGGGTCTTTTTTTTTTTGGTCTTTTATCATGTAGCGGTGTCCGTATATGGTTATTTTTTCGTGTTGCACTGTGTAATCATTGATCATGATCATCAGTTATCTTGCATTGTGTACGTGAGAGATAATGGATTAATAAAATTTGTACTTTTGGAATTGAAATAGGATGAAAATACAACCAACTGTAACACCTCCTATCTACACTTAAAGAAAAAAGGCCTGTTATTAACAGCAGCGATTGTCTGCTGCCTATCAGCAGACAATTTTCTGCTATTACAGCAGTTTTTCTGCCATAACAGCAGTTTTTCTGCAATCTTGCATCAGCATTCACACTGCTAAAGTATTTGCAGTCTGCTAAAAATGGCTGCTGATAATTAATTTATAAAAATAGATAAAAAAATAAGCGTTTATAATTTTAAAACCTTTCAGATTGGCGGCGAAAACGAATTTAGCTCGAATTTTATATTAGCTTGGGGCAATATGCGTATCATTAAAAAGACAATCACAATATCTTTCATTGGTAATAAATTCCCTTATAATAACATTTATTCTAAAAAGTGTTGTTAATAAAATTGTTAACTGGCTATGTTGTTCTGTACATATGCTTAAAGTTTCAAGAAAACGTTTTTTCTTTATTGCTAAAAACAGCAAACAGCTGTTTGCTATTTCAGCAGAAAATCTGCTCTTACAACAGATTTTTTGCTTTCTTTTACTGACAAATTCCTTTGAGTGTACCAATATTTGTGGTAGTTAAGCCTTTTTGATGATTGCTGTCTTATATTTATTTTTTTGAGTTGACTAGAAATATTATTTCGATAAATATAATGTAAATGTTTTGGTAGCCTTGCCTTATAAGAGTAGTTTCAAATAATAATAATTATATATTTTTAAAATTACTTTTTTCCAATATTTTTATTGGCTAAATTACAAAAATTGACATTTTCCTGTGGCTACTGCAATTCTACAAAAATCGACAGCCTGTGTGGAATTCAATCCATGATGGAGGGTATATAAAGTTCGGACTGATCGAACTTATCACCGTTCTTACCTGTTCAAGTAAGTAAGTAAGTAAGTAAGTTCTTCCAGTTCAAGTATAACGTGTTAGCTGAATTTGAAGAAATTCTGTGAAAATGCGCGGTTTCTGGGCGGAAAAAGTCAATCCGGGAGCGAAAATTTCCATTTAGTTAAAATATAAGTTGTTTTGCTAAAATGGAAGAAAATCTGTTAAAATATGTGATTTCTAGAGAGAAAAAGTCAAATTGGGAGCGAAATTCGTATGAGAGATATATATAAATCTGAATCGATCTGGCCTATTTTTACCAGAGCTATTACTAGTTAAAATATATGATGTTTTCCTAAATTTGAAGAAAATCTGTTGAAATATGTGGTTTCTAAAGCGGAAAAAGTACACTTGGGAGAAAAATTTGTATGGGAGCTATATCTAAATCTGAACCGATTTTCTTCAAATTAAATATCCTTATCCCATAAAACTTCGTTGTGCAAAGTTTCATTTAGTTCTAACCACAATTGTGACCTGGACTTTGCTTACAAGAATAGATGGACAGACGGACGGACGGACATTGCTAAATCGACTCAAAAAGTGATTCTAAGTCGATCGGTCTATCTCGTTTCCTTTTGGGTGTTACAAACAAATGCATAAAGACATTATACCCTGTGGTGTAGGGTATACAAATATTCTATATTATTTAATGTGCTAGGAACCAAATCTGTTTGACATTTCTATTGTGATCCAATGAAAATTATATTTAATTTAAATATAATAAAATCAAGCTAAACTAAAAAAAAGATAACTTAATTTAAAATGCGATTGTATACATAAATTTCGCCACAAATCAATCGCATCAACGACAATGAAATACAAAGAAGAAAAAATTAAATTAAATAATAAATAAAATATATCACTTCCGCCCGCATATCATCCTCCAGTAACAAAGCCCACCAAGGACCACAATGGCGACCAAACACATACATTTGTCAAGCTTTGTTTTAATCGTCATTTTGCCATAAGTGAGCGATTTTCAATGGAATTTAAATATAAATTCGATATGATTGACAAGTTTTACGAGTATTCTGCCAAAAGAAAAGATGATTAATGAATGATTGACGTTAATGTGGCGATTAATTTGCACTGTCCGCGATATAGATTTTTTTCATTCGTTTCGTTTCGGTTCGTTTCATTTATTTGTTTGCTTCTTTTGGGGTTATTAACGCGATTGTCATGTAAAATAAGCAGTTCAACAAAAGATATTCGCCGAAAAATATAACAATTTTTTTTAATTTACGATATTAACCTCACAGACTGGCGGTATACCTGCCAGTGTTTAAGTGGGCTGGGTCTTTAGAAGTTGCTAAACTTAAGATTTTAATAATTGAATATTATGCTAATCACTTTGTGATTTTATTGTGATTGAAAATAAATCAAGCAAAACAAAACAAAACAAAAATTCTAGTTATCATGATACTTTTGTATCTGTTTCAAATTTTCAATTATTTCAAATCCTCTTAACGAGTCTTCAACTACCACACATATCTATGTATGTATGTATGTAGATTCTGTCATAAAAAAAAAAATAAATCTCGTAAATTCTAAATTAACTCTATTCGCCTTAACTAGTCGCATTTAAAAAGCATCATTACCAGTCGTCGGCCCAACTACTCAATGTTGGATTTGCTTTACAAATTGAAATTATCATCAAAAGCAATACAAGAAGAAGAAGACGGCCAAGAAGAAGAGGCAGCAGCAGCCACAGAAGCCTTGACGCTCACCCAGATTGCCGGCCGGTCGGTTCGGCCTTTCACTTTTGTTTGGTTTCTTTTTTCGAATTTGTTTATTTCTCGTCATATTTTCATTAATATCGGTGCATATTTATTTTAACACTCGTACATACGAATATGAATGAACATTTTGTTTTTATGACGAATGTGTATATGTGTGTATGTATTTGAAGTAATAGTAGTTGTAAATGTTTAATTTTTCAAACTCAAACCCAACCCATCCCAACGAATAGCCAGTCGTTGTCCCCATCCCTTCACTTTTTATTTCCGTTTTTTTCTTGGTTTGTTCTTGTGCTCGCTGGTGACCAAGATAAATCAATTTTTTTTTGCCTGACTTCCAAATACCATTTTGGAATTGTTAAATAATCTGGAGACGTACGTGTGTGTGTTGTTGTTGTTGGATTTGTTAACACAAACTGGTTCTAGCATTAGATGTGTATTAGATCTTAAATCTCGGCGTCTAATAAATTATTTTTTAATTAAATTATTTTTCGTTTTCATTTGTATGTAGATTCACTCATTTACTTATGTTGTCATCATCGGTCATCAACATCGCGGGGCACAGTGTAACGAAAGTGATCTAAACACTCTGTTACGCTGAAGAGACCTAACATTTTTAAAATCGATTTTGATTAAAATTCAAATTTTTGTCGAAGGACCTTCAATATTTGCTTTATAATTTTAGGAGATATAAATCCAATCACTCACGGTTATACGTTAAACTAATGTTAATTATGAAGGCTACTCATTTTCCAAAATTTGTTAATCGAAACTATTATGAAGATACAGTATCGGACAAAACATTTGCAACTAAAATTCAAATTTCAGTCGTTTTATAGTTTTTTTCGCTTATTTTTCGGTACCAAAACATAACCTTATGAATAGTAATAGTATAACTAACTCGAGACAAATTAAAAAATATATATATTTCCGAACCGGCGTTGTCGGTCCAAAATATTTCATCTTATTGTTACATGCGGTACGTCTCTGTATAGTATGAGAATATTTCTTTTTCGAACTTGACTTTCGCAATATTACACAGATTACGAAAATTTAAGATTTATATGATGGGAGATTCCTATTGGAAGTGGAGAATATCGACTTCATCCACGCTTTTGTTGGTTATCAAAGTGTTTACTTCCACAACCGAAAGAGGCCGTGGAAACCACCAGAACGACCTCCAAAGCAAATTATTAGAAGATTAAGGAGCGATCGCAATGTCATATAATTCCTCAGCGTAATGAGTAATAATGTCATATACGTTAAGGTAAATACAAATTTTAAAAATGGAGAATTATAGAGAAGTAGAAATAAAATACAAGTAAAAACGAGCCGAACTTTATATGGATTGCATTCCACAGAGGCTGTCGATTTTCGTAGAAGTGCAGTAATATTACAGGAAAATACGTTTTTTTAATGTAGCCAAACCAAAAACAAATATAGAAAAAAATAATTTTATAAATGAATATAATATTTTTTATTTCCAACCACGCCTTCAAGGCAAGGCTACCAATACTATGTATATCGCAATAAGTCAATTAAAAAAATAAATTGAAGAAGGTAGCTGTTTCCAAAAAAACTTAAATACCCTAAATATTGGTAAATAGTGGATACTACAGTTGGTTATATTTCCATTCTATTTTAATTCCAAAAGTACAAATTTTGAAAATCCATTATTTCACGTACATAGTGCAAAATAACCTAACTTCATGATTCACCCAATTTTTGCCGTAAAAGTAAACAAGTAAAAACGGCGTTAATTTCGGTCGGGCCGAACTTTATATACCCTCCATCATGGATTGCATTCCACAGAGGCTGTCGATTTTCGTAGAAGTGCAGTAATATTAGAGGAAAATATAAATTTTTTAATATAGGCAAACCAAAACAAATACAAATATTGAAAAAATATTTTTATAAATAAATAATAATAAAAATAAAATAATAAAAATATTATTTATTATTTCAAACCACGCTTAGAAGACAATGCTAGCCATACGTTTACACTATAAATATAGAAATAATACTTCAAGTCAAGTCAATTCAAAAAATAAATATTTTTATATTTATATTTTCAAAAAAGCGTAAGTACCATAAATATTGGTAGATAGTGGGTGCTACAGTTGGTTGTGTTTCCATTCCATTTTAATTCCAAAAGTAAACATTTTTAACCAATAATAACCAATTTTTGCCGTAATAGTAAAAAGTACTAATTTGGAAAAATCTTTTTATTTTGCTTGTCAAATGACATGATTCTAGCAGCGGTCATTTGGTTGGTACCATTTTTATCCCTTTTTCCTATTTTACCCCCTTAAGAGTACGACTTTCTAAAATCTCTTTATTGTACGTGTTTACGCAATGCCTGAGGATGTGTGTACATCATTCTTGCTGTAGTTGTTTAGTTGGTACTATATGTATCCCTCTGTACCCACTGTATCCCTTGAAAGTACGATTTGGGAAAAAAAATCTTTTATTTTTCGTGTCTACGCAGTCAGGGGAATGTATACTCCGAATTTCATTACTCTAGCTGCGGTCATTAGATTGGTACTATTTTAATCCCCTTTTTCCATTTTAACCCCAAAAATTACGAATTTCGAAAAATCCGTTTATTTTACGTGTTTACGCAATGCCTACGGATGTACACACATCATTCCAGCTGTAGTTGTTTAGTTGGTACTATTTGTATCCCTCTGTATCGTTTGAAAGTACGAATTTTGAAAAAACCTTTTATTTTTGTGTCTACGCAGTCAGAGGAATGTATACTCCGAATTTCATGACTCTAGCTGCGGTCATTTGGTTGGTACTATTTTTGTCCCCTTTTTTCATTTGAACCCCAAATAATACGAATTTCGAAAAATCCTTATATTTTAAGTGTCTACGCAATCAGAGGAATGCATACACCGAATTTCATTATTCTAGGTGCAGCCGTTTGGCTGGTACCATTTGTATCCCTCTATTCCCATATTACCCCTTAAAAGTACGAATTTGGAAAAAATTTCATATTACGTATCTACGCAATTAGAGGAATGTACACACCAAATTTCGTGTTTATATCTGTTGTCGTTTGATATATACCATTTGTGCCCCATTTCACCCCCTACGAATAAAAATCGTTTTATGGTGCACGTTTTCGTTATCCTGAGAAGTAAGTACAAGCAGACATATTGAAAAAATATGCTTAAATACTCTAAAATATTGGGGTTTATTATGGGTATTTTTAGTCCTTGTGAGGGATTTTTTTTCAATCCCAACCGATCTACCACTATAAGACGCATTTATGGAAAATTTGGACGTCCTAGCTCCTTTCGTTTAGATGTTAGCGTGCTTTCAATAGATGGACGGACGGACATGGTTAGATCGTCTTAGAATTTTATGACGATAAAGAATATATATACTGTATAGGTCTCAGGTCGATATTTCAAGGTGGAGGGTATAAAAATGGCCAAAAATGCAACATAAAAAATTATACGGGAAAAACATGAGCGTTTAGTTCACAGACGGCTTGATCTAGGAACGAAATATTTTCCAAATCATCATTAAACGATTTAAACTTAATTTTTTTTGGGTTGACTGGAATTTTTTTTTTTCAATTTATAATATAATTAATTCAATTATTTTTTAATCGAATTAAAGGAAGGTTTTCTAGCTCGTTAGTTTTTTCTTTGTCACATTTCTTCTGGTACAATCTCTGAATAGTATTTATACTCCAATTCGTGTAATAGTCAATCGTTTGTGTTGTGTTTCATGCCACTGTAAACATCTTCATATATTCACATGTCCACCAACCTTTCCACGCACGAATATGTCGCTAAGATGACAGGTACCTCGTTGGCTTTTGTTTAAGTTGTGATTATCTTTTTTCGTTTTTCGAGAAGTCTTCTTTCCAAGTATTTATATACGGGCATCATTTGTTTGTTTGTTTGCGTTTTTTGCTCTTCATTTTTGTGGGTTAATCTGCATATTTCGTGGTGGCTAAAAGTCCAGCTTCACACTTCGCCGACTAAAGCGGTTGAGATGAACTTGAGCTGTTCTTGTTGTAGGCTGTTCTCTGTTTTCAGTTTTTGGTTACATAATTTTTGTTTTCCAACCGACGGCAGATTATGTCCGGACATACCCACACGCACGCAAATGTACGACAGTTTGAGCTGAGCCTACTCTCCATTTGAAGATTTATTAACATTTCAAATATTTCAGATTCGTAGCAGTTTTTTTTTTCTTAATGGCTACGCTATGCTTTTGCCTTTTCAATCATTAGACTTTTAAATATATAAATTAATTAAAAAAAGTATTCATTTACAGAACATGATTAAATGTTTTTTTGCACAAGTTTTGATATTGATAAAGTGTTTGGCCGAATGGGTTTTTAAACGGGTTTTAATTAAAGTGTGAATGGGCATTTGCTGAAAAACGAAACTATTGAAGAAATTTGCAGAAAAATAATTCAAATTAGATGCCGATTAGAATACCGGCTACACCATATATACATACATACATATTTATTTGCAAAATAAAACATTCCATTTGACATATCCTCTTTCCGAAATAAATAAATTACAAAGTATCAGATGGTGTGGCATGGAACGGTGAATGATGGTGTCTGGCACATCGCGATTGATTTGAATTTGATAATGGACGAAGACGACGACGATGTTACGAAAAGGTCAACGCGCTCATTATGCCTTGAACGTTAGAAATATTAGGTTCAGCACACACACATACACAAGTTAAAAGAATAATAGGGGTTCACAAAATGAAATTGTTATTTTTATGTGGTAAAATGGGGAGAAACGTGATAAAAAAGTGTACCATCTAAGCAGAATCTTCAAATTGTAATGGTTCTTACAGTACATTTCTATTATAGTCTGAATGCGACCCAAAAAAGATTTTTTGAAAATTCGTATTTTTTGGGAGAGAATAGGGGCAAAGAGGGTTAAAAATGGTAGCAGTGAAGTTGAAGTTTTGGAAATCGTTGTGTATATTCTTTGGACTGCTTAAGTTTAAAGAATATGTGAAAAAGGAATAAAAATGGTACCATCACCTTGATTAAAATCTCGCAATTTGCGTTCCTATTGAAATGTGAACACGATCAACATTTTTATACAATCCACCTCCAAGATGGGGGTATACTAACATTGTCATTCCGTTTGTAACACCTTGAAATATCGACCTGGGACCCTATAAAGTATATATATATTTTTGATCGTCATAAAATTCTAAGACGATCTAGCCGCGTCCGTCCGCCCGCGTGTCCGTCTGTTGAAAGCACGCTAGCATTTAAACGAAATGAGCTAGGACGTCCAAATTTTCCATAAATGCGTCTTATAGTCGTAGATCGGTTGGAATTGTAACTGGGCGAAATCAGTCCAGATAGATTTTTTCCCTCACAAGGACTGAAAATACCCATAATAACCCCTAATATTTTAGAGTATTTAAGTATGCGTTTTCAATATGTGTGCTAGTACATACTTGATATTGTCATTACCCCTATAACAAAAACATGCACCATAAAGTGTTCCTTATTCGTAGAGGGTGAAATGGGGATAAAAATTGTACTTATCAAACAACAACAGATAAAAACATGAAATTCGGTGTGTACATTGGGTAGATACATAATATAAAATTATTTTATTTATTTATTTTATTTTTTCCAAATTCGTACTTTTAAGGATTAAAATGGGAATATGGGGATAAAAATGGTACCAACCAAATGGCTCCACCTAGAATAATGAAATTCGGGGTATATATTCCTCTGATTGCGTAGACACGTAAAAAACGAATTTTTCGAAATTCGTACTTTTTGGGTTAAAATGGAAAAAGGGATAAAAATAGTACCAACCAAATGACCGCAGCTAGAGTCATGAAATTTGGACTTCAGAGACACGAAATATAAAAAGGTTTTTCCAAATTCGTACTTTCAAAGGATACAATGGGAACAGAGGGATTAAAATGGTACCCACAAACGGCTGCACCTAGAATAATGAAATTCGGTATGTACATCACTCTAATTGCTCATGTAAAATAAAGAGATTTTCTAAATACTTACTTTTTCTTGTATTGTGTACGTGGGAGATAATGCATTATAAAAATTTCTACTTTTGGAATTAAAGTAGGATAGTACAACCAACCAAATAGTTGTAGCTGAAAATGCTTCCACTATCCCACAATATTTCTTCAATTTAGATTTTTGAAGATTGCTGCCTTATAGTTACTTTTTGAATTGACTTGAAGTATTGTTAGTATAAACATATTAGTAACCCTGCCTTATAAGAATAATTTATAATTTATATTTATTTATAAAATTCTTTTTTCAATAGTTTTAATTGTTCTGGTTTTGCAATATTAAAAATTTTTCTGTAATGTCACTGCACTAAAGGTGGAGGGTATATAAAGTTTGGCCCGACCGAACTTAACGCCGTTTTTAGTTGTTTTGGATTCTAACTTTCACATACATATAACTTTACAAGATAATTTTCAGTTTTTGACAAATCGATTATATCCAGAATTGTTCTAGTATTAAGGCTGGGTCATTTAAAACTTTAAATTAGAATCGGCTATAAAAAAGTATGATTTTTTTTTTAAATTTCTGGTTTTGTTGGAAGTTTTGAACTTTATCATTTAATAATGCAACACAATATCATTGATATGATACCACGACTGACTTGGCAATACCTCATCCGATCAATTCAATTTTTCAAAATCCACTCCAAACAGTGACTCGTTGTGGATGCATTGGCTTCTCAATAGTCACGTGTGGGTTCTCTGAATACCCCATATGCGGCAACTTTGCTTATTGACATAGCCACCGAGATGAAAAAATGAGCTTCATGAAGGCTGAACTGAAGGCCGATCTCTTCTCGAAAAATTTCCACGTAAATTTCTTAGCGTTTGTGTTAAAGACTCACTGCTTTGGAGTAAGTTTTTAATATTTCCCAATTTTGTTCGAGCGTATAGCATCCTATTTTGCAAATGTCAAACTTAAACCTAAAAATAAAAATAAAAAATTAATGTTATTCTACTTTTCAATATGGCTGTTTTTCTTTAAGACTGGATAACAAAGCTGTGATAACAAAAATCTAAATGAAATGTTAAAACTTCACTGAAAATAAAAAAAAATCTTTTTTAAAATTGTCGCCAAACGCAATATCAATGTGTGAGTGAAAACAAATTTTGAAAAAATAATTTTGTGTTAATAATGTTTGACTTAGCCTGGATAATTATCCAGTGTAAGTCAAAAATGATGGTTATCGAGGCTAAGTCCAATAAAGTCATAACAAAATATTTTTTTTGAAAATTTGTTTTGACACATATGTTTATATTGTAGTCGGCGACAATGTGAATTTTTTTATTTTGAGCAAAAAATAAATTTTTATTAACGTTTTTGTTATCGCAGCTTGTTATCCTGGCTTAAAGACCTAATGTTAAAGTACTCGGTAGTTCAAATTTCCCAGCCTAAATTATTTAAATCAGATTATAACAGTTTACTTTCGCCACACTCGAGATAACGAACTTTGGGGCCCGGTTACTAAAATCTTTTTAGACAAGATGACCAAACATCCTCCAGGTAAACTCTAAAGCACCTCACCTACACATGCGTGTTATTTCATGGAGGTACATCAAATGAAACAGAAATTACAGAATAATTTCTAAAATCAATCGGGTTTCAACCACTGTGCCTTATAGGCTCAAGAGTTGTCTTTTAAATTGTTTTGGGGGAAGTCGCCCTTTTTGCCCACATCCCTCGACTTGACCTTACTGAAGGTGAAACTGAAAACAACTCAATTAGTTAAAAAAAAAGAACACTTCAACTCCAGTTAATTTTCAAATACACTTTGGCTGAAGGGTTTGTTAAACGACTACTCGGAAATATGGTAATGGGTAATGGGAAAATCTCTTTGAAGTGACCATCTACTATGGTGATGGTATTTTATTTTGTGGAACATCTAGGTGTTTACCTTTTGTGCTTCCGCCATCGTAAATACTGCTTTATAATAATAAAGATAATAATAATAATAATAGCAACGAAAGATAGCCATCTTCGGGGGCTTTTGTCCAATAAACAACAGAAAATAAGTACTTCTTGTGTGTTATTGTATTGCGGTGATGATAAAATAATGTATGAACGAGTAAATCGGTCTGTCCGTCTGTTTGTCTGTCTGCATGAATGAATCTTCTTATTGTCGGGGTTTGTTTCTTTGTGGCTGTTGTTGTAGTTGCTGCTGCTGATGTTTCCTTGAGTTATTCACCATGAATCTCCAAACATTGTGGGATGTGTGTGTGTTTTTTCTTCTCTCGGTCTTTCTTTCGTTTTTTATCGTTAATTTATTACGTTTTGGATAATTAAATACTTTTAATTGCTAGTGAAGATTTTATGCACCAGCACCTAGAGAAGAAATCAAAATGTTTTATTGGCTAGATTTTCTTCCTGAAATTTCAAATTTATGGGGACAATAGAACAAATGCATGGAAATGTGGGGAGGAAATGCATAAGATTTAGACAATTTTTCACTTTCTGCTGAATAAAGTTTAAAATCACAATAAGCACCTGATACAAGAACAAAAAGATCTAAGATCACTCGTAATTTATTTAGTTTAGAACTGTGCAGAAGATTAAATGACAGACATTTAAGCGTTCCTCGCCCCGTTAAAGTAGTGATCATGAATGCTTCACGGTGATTTATTTATGAAATCTGTTATGGAAAACTTTTTCTCAAGAACTTAGTGTTAGTCTTGGTCCCTAGAAACAAGAAATTGAAATGTTTCAGATAGTTCATAACACTCTTAAAAACACTTTGCGTTTAGGTTTTCGGAGGTATTTATTATTTAACGCAAGCACTCCATATAGAAGTGCCACTGATGAGTTATCCCCATAGAGGATGTGAAAAACGTATATGGCCAAGGTGTAAATGCGCTGTTAAGGGGCAGCTCACATCGAATTGCAATATTCTAGCTTCTACACTTTAGCTGGTACCATTTTGAAAAATCACATCATGTTGCGTGTCTACAAAGAAAGAAAACATTTAGAAAAACTGTGATTCCAGAAGTCACTTCTAGAACTTGAATTCGAAGTTAAAAGTGATCAAAGTAGAAAATTAAGCTGTTGTCATTCTAAGAACAATGATTGACGTTACGATTGGACTATACATGGAGACACAGGAAACAAAAATTAATTAATCGTGATGACGCACAACATAAATGCATTTTTTAAAATATTTACATTTAAGGGAAAATGGAGCTAAAAGGGATAAAAGTAGTACAAAGTATTGCAGGTAGAATCGTGACGTGCAGCAAAATTAAATTATTTTTCGAAAGTTGTACTTTTATTGAGGGGGGACGGTATATAAATGGTATCAACCAAAGTGTTGCAGCTAGAATAGTAGTATTTGGTATGTGCTTTCCACGTATCCCATAAATGAATTTAAACTAATTACTTTTAATGGGGATGCTGGATCAAAGGGTATCAAAATGGTACCAACTTAAATGCGCGCGGTCGAAGTGAGTGGCAAAAATAAATAATATAATTTTTTATATTCTATTTTATTTTATTATACCCTACACTACTTCGTGGACTAGGGTATTATAAGTTAGTTTTCCGCCAAATGTTTGTAACACCAATAAATAATAGAGCTAGACCCACCTTTAAGTATATGGATCGGCTTAGAATCACCAGCTGAATCGATATAACGATATCTGTCTGTCCGTCTGCTGTCCATCTAAGCTTGTTCCCTCTCTACAGGTCGCAATTGATGTCCTATTATCATGAAATTTGGCAGATAGATATATAGATATAGATATAGCCCCCATACAAATGCCGCTCCCGATTTGACTTTTTTCCGCCCTATAAAGGACATATTGTACCCGATTTTCTTCAAATTTTGCATAGCACCTTATAATCCAACTAAAAACACCTATGGTGAAAGTGGGTAAGATCGGTTCAGATTTAGATATAGCCGCCATACAAATGTCGCTTCCGATTTGACTTTTTCCGCTCTAGAATCCACATATTGTACCCGCTTTTCTTTAAAATTGGCACAACATCTTATAATGCAACTAAAAACACCTATGTTGAAAGTGGGTAAGATCGGTTCAGATGTAGATATAGCCTCAATACAAATGTTGCTCCCGAATGTTTAACCGATTTTGGCCAAACTTTACATATTATATTTCACAGGCCTCAAGTGTTGTTACAGGTCCCCTTGAAATGTCCATCCGATTCATCCTATTACCGCTGTATAATCTGTATTTATTATTGGATCTTGATCAATTTTTCCAGATCATGTTAATTACTTTATTATTTAACATATTCATTAAATTTGACTAACGATAAATTTATAGTAAATGTATTATTTATATGAACTACATAAAATTGCTCCCATCAAAAACCTGACTTTAACCTTTCCTTACTTGTTTTTATACCCTCCACCTCCAAGATGGGGGTATACTAACTTTGTCATTCCGTTTGTAACACCTTGAAATATCGACCTAAGACCCTATGAAGTATATATATTCTTGATCGTCATAAAATTCTAAGACGATCTAGCCATTTCCGTCCGTCCGTCCGTCTGTTGAAAGCACGCTAGCACCTAAACTAAAGGAGCTAGAACGTTCAAACTTTCCATAAATGCGTCTTATAGTCGTAGATCGGTTGGGATTGAAATGGGGCGAAATCGGAACCAAAGGGAAAAATTTTTCCCTCACAAGGACTAAAAATACCCATAATAATCCCTAATATTTTAGCGTATTTAAGCATGTTTTTTAAATATGTCTGTTTATATTTGCTTGATATTTGGTATGCGCATTCCCCTTATAGCAAAAACGTGCACCATAAAGTGATTCTTATTTGTAGGGGGTGAAATGGGGCAAAAAGGGATAAAAATGGTACATATTAAACGACAACAGCTAGAAACACGAAATTCCGTGTATACATTCCTCTAATTGAGTAGATACATAATATAAAAGTATTTTTTCCAATTTCGTACTGTTAAGGGGCAAAATAGGAATAGAGGGATAAAAATGGTACCAACCAAACGGCTGTACCTAGAATAATGAAATTCGGTGTATACATTCCTCTGATTGCATAGATAAGTAAAATACACGGATTTTTCAAAATTCGTACTTTTTGGGGTTAACATGAAAAAAAGGGGATAAAAATAGTACCAATCTACTGACCGCAACTAGAGTCATGAAATTCGGAGTATACATTCCTCTGAGTGTGTAGACACGGAAAATAATCTGATTTTTCGAAATTCGTACTTTTTGAGGTTAAAATGATAAAAGGGATAAAAATAGTACCAATCAAATGACCGCAACTAGAGTCATGAAATTCGGAGTATACATTCCACTGACTGCGTAGACACGGAAAATAGACGAATTTTTCGAAATTAGTACTTTCAAGGGATACAATGGTACAGAGGGATAAAAATAGTACCAACTAAGCTAGAATGATGAAATTCTAATTGCGTAGAAACGTCAAGGGGGTAAAAATGGTACCAACCAAATGGGCGCAGCTGGAATCATGGAATTCTGTATATACATTCCTCTGACTGCATAGACACGCAAAATGAAAAGTTTTTTTCCAAATTCCTTCCTTTTCTTTTAAGGCAAAAATTGGTTGAATCATGAAGTTAGGTTATTTTGCACTATGTACGTCTGAAAATGGATTTTCAAAATTTGTACTTTTGGAATTCAAATAGAATGGAAATACAACCAACTGTATCACCCACTATCTACCAATATTTATGGCTTTGAAAATATTTTTGAAAATATAAATATAAGAATATTAAATTTTTTGAATTGACGTATTGGTAGCATTACCTTATAAGCAAGGTTTGAAATAATTAAAATATTATATTTATTTATAAAATTAATTTTTCAATATTTGTATTTGTTTTGGTTTTTTACTATTATATTTTCCTGTAATATTACTGCACTTCTACGAAAACCGACAACCTCTGTGGAATGCAATCCATGGTGGAGGGTATATAAAGTTCGGCCCGGCCGAACTTAACGCCGTTTTTACTTGTTTTATTTCTTTTACATCTTCTTCAAATTATCTTTAATGCTAGGTGGTGACCGGCACAACTTTTTTTATCGACCCACCTTTATGTACATTGTACACCCTCAATTTCATGATTCTAGCTGCAGGCGTTTGGCCAGTAAAACGGTTCCATTTAAATCCCTTTTTTTTCTAGACAAAAAAATCTGAAAATAGTTTGCGTGAATCCTACAAATGAAAGGTTCTTAACCATCTCATTGAGGGATTACACCGCCCTGACAGCCAAATAACATAAAAAGGATTTTCTATTGTGCGGCAAGTATAATCATTATAAGCTTTTATTATATATATATATAGGGTGGGCCATTTACGATTTTAAATTTGAACTACCGTGTTTTCAGATGAAGCTCGGTGGCTATGTCAATAAGCAAAAATGCCGCATACAAGGTTCAGAGAACCCACACGTGACTATTGAGAAGCCAATGCATCCACAACGAGTCGCTGTTTGGTGTGGATTTTGGGCGGGCGGCAGCATTGGACCATGTATTGAAAAATTGGATTGATCGGATGAGTTACTGCCGAGCCAGTAGTGGTAATCATATGAAATGTGTATTGTGTTCCATTATTAAATGACAAAGTTCAACCTTTCCAATACAACTAGAAATTTGAAAAAATAATCAGTATTTTTTTATAGCCGAATCTAATTTAAAATTTTAAATGACCCGCCCTATATACAGAGGACACTTTAGGCACTATTTAATAAAATGAAAAAGATACAAAATGTTGGAGATATGAGTCCTCAAGAGTGACCATGTTTTGGTCATTCATCTGAAAAATTCAAACCAAATGTTTTCTTATTCTAGAATGTTGTGGCATCGTCCATCGGGCTGGACCATATTGAGCATTCAGTGGTTCACAATTCATTGACCATCCCAGGGTTAAAGTCGAAAAAAAATCAGCCATGTGGCGTGTTGTTGTTTACCACAAACGGAATTTCCCGCTTAACATTATTTGTTTGTTAATTTCTTTAATAAAATTCATAAATACTACTTCGCAGGGAAATCGACTTGTCGTAAACAACAACACGTCAAACATTTTCAAGTTTGTATCTTAAGTCTTTTGATTCTTCGTATACAAGAAGAATATTCTCAGTTACTGGAGAATTATTACATATCGATCATTCCATACCAAACCGAACACCTTTTTTACATCACCATTTCCGATTTCGTTTGAAACTTTGTACGATAACTAAACTTTATAAAATATTTGATTCGCAGAAGACGAAAAAAACGAATTTTTTTTTTTTCAAAATATATGACCAATTGAAATTTGCGAAAATCAAGGAATACGTGCCGAGGTATGAACCTTGAAAATGGTGTAGTGAGAAAACGTAATTATAAGTACTTTTCTTACTTATTGACTGTTACTGACAACAATTTTGTGTATTTTTGATTTTTCTTCTTCTTTTGTATTTTTCACTATGAAACCACCAACCTAAAAATTTAGAAAAAATGTAGGCATATTTCCTGATCGATTCTAAACAAACCCTGAAATTTTCAGCTTTGAGAAATAACGGGTTGTATTTTTAAAAAACATTTACTAAATGTAGTCGCCCGAAGAAAGTGTTTTCTGAACGATTGCTCATAAAATAACATACACACGTAGTTTTTGTATGCTGTAGCTAAAGAGAGTACACTAGATACACGCAAAAATAGTGTTTGGTGTTGGTAAAACTGCGAAAATTAAAAGTTTTATTGATGTCTTGAAGAAATAAAAACACTGGTGTGATTAAAAATTATGTGATAAATTTATTCAGGGAGATACAATTATTTCTTTGTGGGTAAAACAGGAAAAATATAATAAATATTTCAATATACATCCATACATACATACATGTAACAAAATTTTATGTTAATTAAGTCCTCACATCCAAGGCACAAGTCACATCGCGGAGGATAACAATCGACCAGGGAATATGTCTATATTTTTCTGAATTTTTAAGTTGATGTTTTCATAGTGAAAAATATAAAAGAAGAAGAAAAATCAGAAATACACAAAATTGTTGTCAGTTGCAGTCAAATGCCAAGAACGCCGGCGAAAATTACTTGTAATTACCTTTAAAATAAGCCATCATTCTTTGAATTGTGCCCACGCGTTTTCTCACTACACCATTTTCAATGTTCATACCTCGGCACGTTTTTCTTGATTTTTCTAATTTTCAAATGGACCTATCTTTTGAAAAAAAATCGATTTTTTACAAAAATATGTGTAAAATATTTTTAAAAGCAGAATATGTCTGCAAAAAATCGTTAAAATCGAAGTCGTGGTCGTATTCTTTTACGAAAATCGTTCGGTTTGATATGAAATGAACGATATACGGCTGCGGTCAAAAAAATAGCAGCGACGAGATAAAAAAATGTCGACAAAGAAAAATATCAGTTTTACTTCAAAAATCCTAAAAGTTTTCACGGCGATTGAAATGTGGTATTGTGCCATTCTTAATATGACTTTAAATAAAAAAATAAGTTTTTGTAATTTTGACATTAAGCCTTTAGAACCATTTATGTCAAAAATGAGACCAGTCAAAAATAGCAGCGCGAATAAAAACTAAAAATATTTTGTTTCAATTAATTGAAAATTTTTTTGAATAATTACTTAAATAAGGGGATTTTTTTTTAATTTAACACTTAGTTGTACTACTTTATAGCTTATTACTGCTACATAACGTCGTTTCTTGGAGTCGACTAGTATTTTGCACCTTTCATGCGGTGTTTTTGACCATGCCTCTATAATTTCGTGTCAAATATGGTTATTGTCTTTCAGTATTTCTAGTGAGATCTCATTTTAGTCATCACACTTACAATTTTTGATTATATTGAGATGTGGTGTCTGCCCGAATCATTCCATAATATCGATATTATTGACTTCAAACCACCTTTTTGCAAGTCGGCTGGTATTTTCGGGATAATTGACCTGCTAGAAGACTCATTTACGTGGCATTCCATATTCTGCATACGTAAGCATAATATTAGGCAGTATTTTGATGTACTGGACGGAGCCCATAGTAATTCTGGGCCAATGTACTGACCTAACTCCATAATATGAAAAACAAGCCCAAGCCATTATGCTTGATCCTCCCTATTTGACAGTTTTGGTACTATACCTGGAAATGTATTTCGTGTTCTGTGGACGTCTTACAAACTGTTGAGGGACTATATCACTATATAAAACAATTTTTGATTCAATGGACCATAAAACGAACGGAGAATTAAAAGAAGTGCGAGTTAGTCCTATAAAATTATTAAAATCACATATTTTGCAGTATTAATAATTTTTATTTTGGTTTACATATATAACAAGGAATATTGAAAAGAGAACCAACAAATTCGGTAACTTGGGTTTGCGTAGGAAGGTGAAAACAAAAGTGAAGTCTCAAATTTCAATTGTTTGAGTTTCTTGTAATTCGAAATTGTTTAGAAATTCTTCTTATTTTTTTTTGGATTTCTTCGAGTACAAGAAAAACTGTCTTTGTTATTCGAACAGATATATATCGAAGGTTTTTATAGTGAAGAAACCATTTAAAAATATTTTTTTGTTCAATCGATATCTGCAGTATAATGATTTTAAGAAACATCCTGTTACTCATGTCCGGTATGAATTATAGCCCAAAGACTCTATAGAAATCATATTTAGACCCATACCTCATCAAAAAGCATAGTAAGTTTTAGTTTATATTTATTAAGAAGAAAATTCGGGCATGACAGGGTTAATGAGCGAAATGTAGCTCTCGATCAAAAATTAAGAACGATAGGATCTAGTATCGTCTGGACATCACAGGTCAAACGCATTTTTAGTGCTTTGGGACACCCTAACAAAACCTTTGTTTTCGACTAGAAATTAATTTAGAATAGTGTCGAACAAAATTAATTATATTTCGACGACAATTTAAGCAATTTGTTTTCCTTTTGCTAATTTAGAAATTTTTAGCCATTTGTCTGTTTTCGAATTTTAGATAATTTTAAATAACTCGTTTCTAGATTCCTAATCTGGATACAAAACACAACACTTTTGGCTACTTTCATTAAATTCGTATAGAACTTCGAACAACATTTTCGGGATCACTTCATATGGAAGTATTCCCTCTCCGTAACAGTCCAGGCCACTGAAACCATTTGATCTTGATTTAGATTTATTTATTTGACCAAACAAAGCCAACGGCCATAAATGAAAGTGAATTTCATATTTCACATTCAATGCTCACTTAAATTAAAAGCACATTTGAACAGCACAACAGAAATACCCTCCCAGTAAATATTTATTCAAAGACCACAGGCTACAGACTACGTTTCGAATGCCCCGGCCACAACAAAACAAACACCAAATCGCCGACAATCCCCACCGAAAATAAAAATTGGAAAACAAAACGAACGAATAAACAAATGATTAAAACGAAATGAAATGAAACGAAACACTGACCTATGACAAAAGTTAAAAACAAAGAAAAAATTAAACAAACAATCAAACGGCACCACATCTCAACACCACTCAGTCAGCCAAACACCCAAATAATGGGATTGAAGACAAATAATTGTATATTCTGCGGCGAAAAACGCCAATATTCAAAAAGGGTAATAAAAAAACACGCCAACGGTAGAATGCAATAAACGTATTGGAGCAATGGAGGCAACGGACGGACGTGAGACAAAGGTCTCCAGCCGAGAAGAAGAAATGCGAGTTGAGTTAATTAAACGCAAAAACTGAGACAAAAAGCCAATAAACCAAAGGGGTGGGGAGGGGAGGGAGGCATTCAGGCTTCATTCATGATAACGCACAAACTGCTGATGATAATGATGATGATGGTCATCAACTACATCATCATTATCGCGTTCCTCGATGTCGAGGATGAACTGCTGAAGTGATGGAATCGCTTAAGAGACCATGACGATGATGATGTTGAGGCTGAGACTGAGGCTGAAATTGAAGATGCTGCCAATGGTGATGATTAAGATGCCGATGCCGATGTCGATGGTGAGGCTGTTAACGCTACTGACCTTGCGACATAATAACCAACCTAAAAGTAACGTCCATGTCCACATTGTGGTTGTTGGTCGTTGTTGGCTTTTGGTGGTCGGTATTGTTGTTGCTATTTTGGGAATTCGTTACAGAAAACTATTGAATTTTTTCCCCTCGTCTTATAATCATTATCGCATTGTATGGAATTATTTGATCATCACGCTTTTGAAGTACATTTTTAATTGTATTTTTTTCTTCTCGCTTTCAATAAATGGTCGAAATCAATTCAATTCACAGTTACTTGGTGGTTTTTCTTTGACCATTTCACA
Organism: Polietes domitor; assembly: GCA_947397865.1. Classification (NCBI taxonomy): domain Eukaryota; kingdom Metazoa; phylum Arthropoda; class Insecta; order Diptera; family Muscidae; genus Polietes; species Polietes domitor. The sequence continues at coordinate 33,420,850 of OX377621.1, read as the reverse complement.
GTGCTGCGAAACTGTGACAAAAGTGCCAAGTAATGATCATGGATCCGGGTCATGCACAGTGCCTGCAATATGATTTGACCGAATTTTCGGAAGATTAAAAAACAATTTGTTAAAAATGTCGAGTCGGAAAACAAATATTTACCACCAATCAACTGAGACGAACTAATTGTTCAAATTGGCAACGTAATACAATTTGACGTGAGGAGATCAGAAAAGCGCTCAACAACCCAATATCTAAAAGAGAGAACATAAGGATGTATCAAAATTTGAATTTGCCGCCATTTATGTGATAAAGTGTTGCCAACCAAAAAAGTAAATACCACAGTTTAGGTTAGGACATATGTATCACGGTTCAGCGCTTTAATTGTTGAACAATCAAAATCATATTTAGCAATTAACTCCATTTTCAACTTGATGGCTTCGTTAATCAACAAAATTGTCACATTTGGCGTTCATTTCCAACGTGACACTGTTTGGTGCTCATTTTGGACTGGAGGCATCATTTGACTATACAAATTTGGAGTATGGTCAAGCCTTACTACATGAGAACAGAGTTATTTCTGCCTAAATTGGCAGAAATTGAAGTGGATAACATGTGGTTTCTATAAGACCGGGTGACAGTGGTTGCAAATCATTTTGTATACCCTCCACCACGGGATGGGGTATACTAAGTTTGTCTTTCCGTCTGTAACACCTTCAAATATCGACCTGAGACCCTATAAAGTATATATTACTGATCGTCATACAATTCTAAGAAGATTTAGTCATGTCCTACTATTGAAAGTCTAGTATCTAAACGAAATGAGCTAAGGGCCAAATTTGTCATATATGCGTCTTATAGTCGCATATCGGTTGGGATTGTAACTGAGCAAAATCGGTCCAAAGGGAAAACATTTTCTCTTACAAGGACTGAAAATACCCCTAATATTTAGAGTATTTAAGCATGCTTTTCAATATCTATTCGTAATTTTGTTTTTTACTTTTATGGCAAAAATGATAAAACTTATAGTGACCAAATTGCTAGAGTCATGAAGTTAGGTTGCACTGTGTACCGAGAGATAATGAATTTTCAAAAGCATACGGCTGTAGCGTTTTGAAATTTACTGCCTTATATGTACTTTTTGAACTTGTATTGGTAGCATTGCCCTATAAACGTGGTTTCAAATAATAATTATTATTAAATTATTAATTATAATATATATTAATATTTATTTATTAATTTTTTCTCAATATTATACACCTCCAGGATGGTGGTATACTAACTTTGTCATTCCGTTTGTAACACCTTGAAATATCGACCTGAGGCCCTATAAAGTAAATATATTCTTGATCGTCATAAAACTCTAAGACGATCTAGCCATGTCCGTCCGTCCGTCTGTTGAAAGCACGCTAGCATATAAATGAAAGGAGCTAGAAAGTTCAAATTTTCCATAAATGCGTGTTATAGTCGTAGATCGGTTGGGATTGAAACGGGGCGAAATTGGCCCAAAGGAAAGCGAAATCCCTCACAAGGACTAAAAATACCCATAATAATCCCTAATATTTAAGCTTGTTTTTTGAATATGTCTGTTTATATTTGCTTGATATTTGGTATGCGCATTAGCAAAAACGTGCGCCATAAAGTAATTCTTATTTGTAGGGGTTGATATGGGGCAAAAACGGGATGAAAATGGTACATATTAAACGACAACAGCCGTTTAATAACGTTTAATAATAATTGAGTAGATACATAATATAATTTTTTTCCAAATTCGTACTTTTAAGGGTTTGAATGGGAATAGAGGGATAAAAATGGTACCAAACAAACGGCTGTACCTAGAATAATGAAATTGGGTGTATACATTCCTCTGATTGCATAGACAAGTAAAATACACGGATTTTTCAAAATTCGTACTTTTTGGGGTTAAAATGAAAAAGGAGATAAAAATAGTACCAATCAAATGACCGCAGCTAGAGTCATGGAATTCGGATTATACATTCCTTTAACTACGTAGACATGAACAATAAAAGTTTTTTTCCAATTTCGTACTTTCAAGGGATACAATGGGTACGGAAGGATAAAAATGGTACCAACCAAACGGCTACACCTGGAATAATGAAATGGATAACAATGGTACCAATCAAACGGTTGCAGTTAGAATAATGAAATTCGGTGTGTGCATTGCCGTGACTGCGTAGACACGAAAAATAAAGATATCTTTCGATATTCGTACCTTTAGGATCAAAACGGGATTAAATTGTTTCCACGCAAACGGCTGTAGCTAGAATCATGAAATTCAGTGGTTGTACTAGTCTGTCTTCGTAGACACGCACAATATGAGTATTTCTCCAAAATCTTACTTTAAGGGTCAACATTTTAAAAAATGTTAAAAGTGGTACCAAGCAATCGGATGTACCTAGAATCATGAAATTAGATGTGTTGATTCCAATATGGACGCGAAACATAATGGATCTCTGAAATGTGTACTTTTCTTATCAAAATGATACAGTCACACTGTTTGTAGCTGAATCTAGAAATTGCAAATGGGCCTGATGGAAATATTTTCTCTCTAATGACGACTGACAATACACCTGATATTTAGAGTACATTTTTGAAGATTGCTCCCTCATGTTCACTTTTTGATTACAATTGCAGTATTATATATATTAGTAGTTACTTCACTTCTTTGTGAAGTCGACAGCCTCTAATCTACCGGTAATACTATGGAATACACTACGTGGTGGAGGGTATATAAGATTCGGCCCGGCCGAACTTAACGCCTTTTTACTTGTTTTTAGTTTTTTTTTGCAAAATTCGACAGCCTCTGTGTATGGCAATCCATGGTGGATGCTATACAAGGTTCGGCCCGGCCGAACTTAACGCTCTTTCTAGTTGTCTTTCAAATTATTATTTTATTTTGTTATTATTGTAATAAATGTATTTTTATTTTTTAATAAATTTCAATACAATAATATTCTTTTTTTAACAAAAGTTATGACTGGTTGAGTAAACCCCGCAAAATAGGCAAAACTCCAAGATTATAGCTTTATCATAATTTTCAAACATTTAAAAAAAAATGGTCCAACATTTTTCTTGCAATAACAAAAGCGTTCACCAAATTTCATGAAAAGCGGAAGACCTTCTCCGACTGCCTTAGTGTGACATGTTTCGTTGGAAGTCAACACAGGTTTCCGTGGTTCTAAGTGCATCAAACTTGATGTATGCATTAAAAAAAAACGTATATACTTGTGGGACACCCTAATATACAGTTCCATATTTACAAAGCAACATTTTCAAACCATAGAGTTTTGCAACAACAACAGTATAGAAGTTATGAATAATTTTACATACGACGTCGACAATTATGTACGTGGGAGGTATTAGAAGATGTGTAACAATGAAATATATATTTGCAGGCTTGAAGTGATTAAAAAAACAGTTATTAAGCAAGGGCAATCACCCAGAAACAAAATATTTTTTAATTTTTGAACTTTTTTGAACTTAATCTATACAGTTATTAAGCAAGGGCAATCACCCAGAAACAAAATATTTTTTAATTTTTGAACTTTTTTGAACTTAATCTATACAGTTATTAAGCAAGGGCAATCACCCAGAAACAAAATATTTTTTAATTTTTGAACTTTTTTGAACTTAATCTATACAGTTAAACAGTGAAATTTATGGTTATCGTAGCTATTGTCCAAAAATTTAAACATAAAATATTTTTTTGTGAACAATTGTTTTACAAACAAATATTTATATTGTTGTAGGCAACATTGTGAAAAAATATTTATACACTCCACGAGAGTATTATGTCTTAGTGCATTTGTTTGTAACACCCAAAAGGAAAGGAGATAGACCCATTGTTAATTAAACCGATCGACTTAGAATCACTTTTTGAATCGATTTAGCAATGTCCGTCTGTCTGTCTGTCCATCTATTCTTGTAATCACGATACAGGTACACTTGTTGGCAGAACCAAATGGAACTATGCACAACGAAGTTTTTCGGCACAAGGACGAACGTTATTTAATTTGAAGAAAATCGGTTCAGATTTATATAGCCCCAATACGAATTTCACTCCCGATTTGACTCTTTTCACTCTAGATACCACATATTTCAACAGATATTCTTCAAAATTGGCGAAACATCTTACATTTCAAGTAGAAACATCTGTGGTAAAAATGTGTTAGATCGGTTCAGATTTATATATAGCTTCTATACAAATTTCGCTCCCGATTTGACTTTTTCCGCTCTAGAAACCACATGTTGTATCAGATTGTCTTCAGATTGGGCAAAACATCTTATATTTAAATTAGAAACTCCTATGGTGAAAATAGTTCAGATCGGTTCAGATTTATATATAGCTCCCATTCAAATTTCGCCCCAAGATTTGACTTTTTCTGCTCTAGAAATCACACATTTTACCAGATCTTCTTCAAATTTGCTAAAATATCTTATACTTCCACTAGCAAGACCCATGGTGAAAATGGGTTAGATCGGTTCAGATTTATATATAGCTTCCACACAAATTTCACTTCCGATTTGACTTTTTCCACTCCATAAACCACATATTTTAACAGATTTTCTTCAAATCTAGCAAAATACCTTATATTTCAACTTGAAACACCCATGGTGAAAATGGTGCAGATCGGTTCAGATTTATATATAGCTCCCATTCAAATTTCGCTCCCGTATTGACTTTTTCCGCCCCAGAAACCACATAATTGGACCAGGTCATAGTAGTCTGTGATTAGGAAACATACACAAATTCTTCCCGTTTTCACTTTTTTTACCGAACTGATTTGTATTCGGATAGAAAGTGGAGTGTATCGTATAGTCGGCCCCGCCTTTAGCCTTTCCTTACTTGTTTTTAGTCTGAGTATAATATTTTATTTATTATTTTTTTATTACATCTTTTGTAATAAAAACTGAAATATCAATACATAACTTATTCCAAATAAAAAACTTAGTTTTGCTTTGTTTTTAGTGCCGAAATTTATTCCGAAAACCACAATGCTTATGTTTGTGCAAAAAGAAGCCATAACATGATATCCTGTCTAGAGTAGTAGGTCAAAGTACACCTACTCTAGCCAAAAGGTGTAGATGTACTTGATAAAAGGTATCTACATCAAAACGACAACATCCACAGCTAAGTTGGACAGTAATGTTATTAAATTTAATTTCTTTGCGGAATAGCAGAATGTTTTTGTTTGTTTTTTTATTTTTATATTCTCCACTCGATTAGACCCACATAATTGTAAAATGACAAATGTATTATTTTCATTAATCACAGAAGCATTATAACTGCGGTAAAACATTTGAGTTCAGATAAAAGTGAACACCTACATCAATGTGCAGCCCGCATATGATAAACCAATTATGAGAATCTTATTTTTTAGAAATAAATCTATGTTTGTTCTTTGTTTTGTTGTTTGATTCTCTTAGCATTTGGGATGATTTTATATGCACAGAAAAATATACAAAAAAATCAAAAAGAAATGTGGTAAATGAAAACAATAAAATTGATTTAAATTGTAATTGGAAAATAAATTGCAGCGGCCACCCCCCAGAAATGAAGATTGGATGGTTTTATGATGATCTGCAAAATATTTCGTCACTGGGTCAAGTCATCTGTGAGCTAAACGCTCCTGAAAACACCTCAAAACATCAAGTTTTTCCCGAGTAATGTTTTTTATGTTTCTCTTTTGCCCAAAATTTTTTTCTGAATTAATAGACCCTTGCAAGCACTTTAAATAAAAAAATTATTCTTTTTTTTTCGAATAACTCATTGGTCGTATTATTGGACGTTTATATTGTTTTTTGTGGTTTTTCAATGTAACAGCTAAAAATTCATATTTCTTGGAAACATTTTGTAAGAGATGTTATGAAAAATAAATAGAAGGAATCAATACCTTTCGAATGATGGACATCGGACAAAAAATGACGTCATTGACTATATGTTTGTAAAATAATTTAATACAGAAGATGGATTTTCTGTGCCAAAATGTTCAAACTCTTTTTACAAAAATGAGCGCTGCGGCGTCAATTTCTTTCGAATGTTCACCATTTATGCATCATTCGAAAGCACTTGACTGCACTAACACCAAAAAAATGTTCAGTTGTCACTATGGAAAAATACATAAAATGACTAAAAAGGTCCAATTATTCGACCAATAAGTAACTCTAAGACGATTTATATTTAAAGTGCTACCGAGGGTCTATTAACTCAGAAACAAATATGCAACGTAAAAAAATTATATGCGAAAAACATGATTTTAGTGGTATATTCAGGAGCGATTAGCTCACTGACGGCTTGATCTAGAAACGAAATATTTGGCAAAACATCGTTAAACAATCCAAACTTTATTTTCATGGGGTGCCTGAAAATTGTTTTTCTATTTGTATGAATAGTGACCCAGCCAAATGTACATTAAGCTGAGTCACGATCCTTAAAAATACAAAAATATAATTGGATCATATTTATGGTTTATATAAAAAATACTAATGTAAATTAGGCTGGGTCACGATCCATACAAATAGAAACATAATTTCCAGTCTCCCCGCGGAAATAATGTTCAGATTGTTTAATGATAATTTGCAAAATATTTCGTTTCTAGATAAAGCCGTCTGTGAGCTAAACACTCTTGAAAACATGATTTTTTTATGTTTCATTTTTGTAAATCTGAATAAAAGACTCTTAGCGTTTATTAGACTTAAAACTCATCTAAATATATAAATCTAATCTATATATATACATATAAAAATAAAAATGATTCTGTGTTTGTTTGTTTGTTCTTTATAGCAGCCTAAACTACTGGACCGATCTTCTTGAAATTTTCACAGTATGCTGATGCTGAACCGGTGTTGCAAGAAGGCTATATACATTTTTGATATTTTCAGTGGGCGTGGCACCTCCCACACGAATTGGTGATTTATTCGTTTTTTTATAAACTAACTTATTCGAAGTACTGTTGCAGCTAGATCCTTTAATTTGTGGATGTTCACTAATTGTTAATCTGCACAGTTGTGTCAAATATCAGCGTTCTTGGAAAAGTGGGAGGTGCCATCCCATACGAAGTTGAAACCAATTACTGAATATTGTCAGTTCTATGATAACTAGAGTGCTGAAATTTTGTGTAAGTACATATATCATCAATGTGCGTAGTTGTGTCTAAAATGGGCGGCACATGAAAAGTGGGCGTGGCACCTCCCATACGAAGTTAAAACCTTTTATTGAATATATTCAGGTCTATGACAACTAGAATACTGAAATTTTGTGTGAGTGCATCCAGCATCAATGTGCGTAGTTGTGCCAAAAGTGGGCGGTACTGGAAAAGTTGGCGTGGCATCTCCCATACGAAGTTAAAAGTTAAGTTTTCGAATAAATTCAGTTCCCCCATACAAAGTTAAACACTATTATGGAATATATTCAGTTCTATGACAGTTACAATACAGAAATTGTGCGTAATTGTGCTTACAATGGGCGATATTGGAAAAATGGGCGTTAAACTTCCCATACGAAGTTAAAACCTATTATCGAATATAGACACCTACCATACGGAAAGAAAACCCGGTTTAACTGTATATTCGACACCGAGACTTCTAAACTGTTCTGTGAGTTATTTTTTTGTAACCTGCTTAGACAATATACAAATGGGCGGAATTTGAAAGATGGGGAAATTTTGATTTTAATTTCGTAAAACTACACGGTTTCTTTGGAATTTCTTAGCACAATTAAAGAAAGGTTACAAATAAAGCAATATCCATTCGTCAAACGCCGACTTAAGTCAAGAAAGCGGAAATAATATAAATTTCTTTGATTTGATTGATTTTCTATGTGTTTTGAATGTAGTATATTCGAATTCCAGCTATTCGATTAAGTAGTTTCTTCTTATGAATGAAATTTTATGTTTTGATAATGAAAAGGAGGAGAATCACGTTCCAACAAAAATCTATTTGAGTTTTGACATTTCTTCCTTTATTCGCCGTAAACTAACGTTCTGTTCTCTTCAATGTTCTCCATGGAACATATCCATTTCTTTAGTATCTCGGGGAAGGTCCTTGATTATAATCGGTACATAGATACCCATAGGTACCCATCACGAGAAAAACCAATATGAAAGCTGATTTTAATTTTACTGTTTGTTTTTTGCCTGAACAACGAAAGGAAATTGACACCTCTGCGCTCATTTTTGTAAAAAGAGTTTGCAGATTTTGGTTTTGAAATACATATAAAAAATATTTTGTATTACGCTATTCTCATAAATCTTATATATCGTCCGATATTCATCATTTAGGTATTATTCGTTCATTCATTTATCAATTTCTCAATCCAAAAACCAATTTTGGACAAATTGATTAACTGGCACAGCTAATATATAACCTAATAATACATTACCAATGAGTTATCCTAAGACACGAATAAAAGTGTCTTCAGGGGTCTATTAATTCACAAAAATGAATAAAAACATAAAAAAATACACGAGAAAAAAATGAATTTTTTTCCATGGGTTGGCTGAACACATTTTTTGTATTTGTATGGACCGCGACCCAGCCTAATAGACCTCCGTACTTTGTATGGTCACGATTGAATGCTACAAGCTACTGCCAACGGAAGTATCTACCCATGGTAGATAATATAAAAAAATTAAATGAAAAAACTTTCTGGGGAGACATGCTTCAGTTCTGATAAATGAAAACAAAATTTATTCATTAAACTACAGAATAATTAATTGATATTAACTATAAAATTTTAATTTAATTTACATTTAAGGTGCCAAGTTATAAATTTCATCATAGTATTTATTTGTAATTTAATCCATTTTGTATAGACTATAAATGTGGAATGGTCTTGAGTCAGGAGAATATTCGAGTAGAAATCAACACCAATTATATAAAATATTAAATGTCACCATGCCATTTGTAAATAAATTTGCATTCTATTAAATATAGATGCAAAATGGTCTTGAGCCAGTACAAATCAAATATTGATTACAGACCAAAAAAATACAAACGAAAAAACTAAAATATATTAAAAGCTTTTCACAATAAAATAAACATTAAGTTATTTGAGCTGCTTAAAGTATATTTGAGAGTCTTAAATTCTAAAATTTATATCTTTTTAGCACCCTGAATAAATAAGAAGTTTAAGTTTCACTCAAAATAAATAATTATTTTTAAAATTGTCACCAACAGCAATATCAATGTGTTTATGAAAACAAATTTAGTGTTAAGTCAAATTTATGATTGGCCAAGTCTAAAAAAAAGTCGACAAAAAAATTTTTTTTTGAACATCTGTTTGGATACAAATATTTATATTGAGCAGGGTTTTCCAACAAGAGGTTTTATTTTGGTATTCAAAGAAAATTGCCATTTTTTGAGATAAATGATTGGGTGTTTATTTCATAATAAAGTATGCCGTTAATAATGAAAAACAACAGCAGCCAAATGGCCACGCTTACAGGACCATATCCTTTTCATGAAATTTTCCATAACCAAATCGCAAAGTGGCTACCCTACATCCTCGATAGCCTCACGAATTCGATCTTTGAGGTCTTGAATCGACGCTGGGCTGTTGGCGTAGACCTTATCTTTCACGTGGCCTTAAAGCAAGAAGTCGAAGGTGTTAATTCACAAGATCTCTTTTCCCGTAAAGGAGCAATGGTTTCGTTGCATGTGTGGCACGTAGCGCCGTCTTGTTGAAAGTAAACCTTGTCCAGATCAATACCATCCAACTCCGACCATAAAAAATCATTAATCATCTCTCGATAGCGCAATCCATTGTTGATCCAACCTCATTTTCGAAAAGGTAAGGTCCAATGACCCCGCTGAACCATAAACCGCACCAAACAGTCACACGATGAGGATGGAGAGACTTCTCAACAATAACTCTTGGATTTTTCGAGTCCCAGATGCGACAATTTTGCTTGTTGACGTAGCCACCGAGGTGGAAATGGGCCTCATCAGTCAAGATGATTTATTTGATTTATTTAGTGAATTTTAATAATTTCAATGCGTTGTTGAAGCGTGTATCGTTCCATTTTAAGTAATGGCGTAGTTTCTACTTGTCAAATGTCAAAGAATAAAAGCTTCAAAAGTGACTGCCGGGTGATTCAAAATAACACCTCTTGTTAGAAAACCCTGTAGTTGGCGACAATGTGAAAAAATATTTTTTTTATTTTAAGTAAAAACTATCTTTTGATTAACGTTATTGTTATCGCAGCCCAGCATAAGGAAAACGACACTATTATTATATTTGTGTGTAGTTTTAAATTTAAGTCATAACATAACATAATTTTAATAAGATCCATCTTCACAACATTTGTACAGTGTACCAGCATTTTCAGCCACCCTGTATAATAAAAATTTTACCTACACATACATAAATACCACATTTCCGTTTAGAAATACTGTACATTTCTGTGAAACAAAAATATCATCTCGACTTCATTAAAATCCGCATACTTCAAAAACGACCAAGTTCATTTTCGTCTGCTTCCTTTGGGCAATAATGCCCGCTTGTAATGTAGTAATATTGACGCAGGGGCAATATGCCATATACAATGCCTCTGCCGGTGTACATTAGGGCGTACCTCAAAAAAAAAGTTCGCCGTACACCTTCGAATATGAAGTATTATTGAAAGGTAGTTTCAAAAAAAAAATTTTTATTTTTTTATGCCGAACGTAGGGGTCGCGCTTTTACATTTTTCTATATAACTTGTATTTATAAACGGATTTTAAAGTGTGATACATCGATGTTTTTGTCTCGACGAGGCCGATTTTTTTGTCTTTGAAGTCATTGAGCTCAAGCACCCCCTTCTGGTACTTACCCATCATTTCTCAGTTGCTACTACCCTAATGTACCACTCTAATAATCGAAAATTAAAGCTCGCATAAAATCATGAATCATGTTTGAGCTCAATGACTTCAAAGACAAAAAAATCGGACAAAAACATCGATGTATCACACTTTAAAATCCGTTTATAAATGCAGAAGTTATATAGAAAAATGTAAAAGCGCGACCCCTACGTTCGGCATAAAAAAATAAAAAAAAATTTTTTTGAAACTACCTTTCAATAATACTTCATATTCGAAGGTGTACGGCGAACTTTTTTTTTTTACTTGTAACCTGGTACGCTCTAGTGTACATGCGGTTTCATTACCGACCTCTTTATCAATCCGATCATGTTATAAGGATTTTGGTTGGGTTTCTTTTTGCAAAAAAAACACGAAACTTGTTTTGTAAGTTTGGCGATTTTGGATTTTGTTGCCACTGACGCAGCTGTTGCAGCCGTGTTCGCGGTCGCGCCAACGCTAGCTAAACCCTTTTCGTACGCATGCGCGCAACACCAGGGTGAGCTATAAAAACGGCGGTGTTGTAGACAACTTTAAACAGTTCTCAATTGCAATTACCACTGCGAACAACACAGTAAACCACACCTCACCATCACCTCTTCACAAGCCAAAACTCAACTTTACCATGAAATTTGTAAGCATCACAATCATTGATTTTTTGTGGACAACCAACCACAAAAAAACGCAAACTGACAATGAAAAATTGTCTTCATATCTTCTCTTCCTCTTCTTCTTCTTCTCCTTCTCACCTCCTCTCCGTACAGTTCATTTGCTTGGCCGTGCTCGCTTTTGCTGGTGTCGCACACTGTGATAACATCGACAAAGATGCCGAAATTCGTAGTCTAACCAATGAAGCCGCCGATCCTGAGGGCAATTATCAATATGCCTACGAGACGTCGAATGGCATTCAGGTCCAAGCCTTGGGCAATCCCGCCGGTGTTAGCGGTTCTGTCAACTATGTGTCGCCCGAAGGCGAACACATTGCCTTAACCTACACTGCCGATGAAGAAGGTTACCATCCCGTCGGTGATCATTTGCCCACACCACCACCCGTGCCCGCCTATATTCTGCGTGCTTTGGAATACATTCGTTCTCATCCTCCAGCACAACTTAAGGAACAGCAACAATAAGTTGGTTTAGTTGTTAAGGATGGTGATAAGATAGAGAGAGATATTGCCGCGACCTCCAAGTGTAGTGTACAAGGACAAACAACACCCTACCCCTTTCCCGTCCCGGTTTTATGTTAATGATTGGTATTTTTTAAGGCTGTTGATAGAGTTATGCAGATTGTTTTTATATCTAGGTTAAGTTGAACAAATTGTCTATAAGTGCAGAAAAAAGTCAATAAAATAATGAAAATAAAATAAATAATGAATGAATGAACAAATTACAAAAATATTTACTGTGGTATTATCAATATATATTTTAAATTAGAGAATATACAACAAAAAGTGTGTCGAGATGTCAACAGTTTCTATAAAAGTATACGTTGGTGCCTAAATAAAAGACTTAGAACACAAACGATACTCAGCAAAGCCAAGAAGGTTTTGCACCTTGTTTGTGACAAATTGACCAAGCTCATAACTTGTTAAAATGTCAACCAAATTTGTTGAAGTTGATGGACAAGGACACAAAGAGTTAACTATCATATTAAGTTGACATTACATCATTTCGACCCACGAGGATCATCTTCATGAATTGAATTCTTAATAAAATCATAAAGCTTCCTTACAAGCATTTCCGTTATATAAAAACAAGTAAGGAAAGGCTAAAGTCGGACGGGACCGACTATATGATACACTCCACTTTCTATCCGAATACAATTCAATTCGGTTGAAACCTGGAACGAAATAGGTGAAATATTGTATTAATATTTTGGCCAAAATCGGTTAAACATTTGTTTTGGGGTCTATATATAAATCTGAACCGAATTTCCGCATAGGTGTTTCTAGTTGGATTAGTGCCAAATTTAAAGAAAATCATTTACAATATGTGTTTTGTAGAGCGGCAAAAGGCAAATCGGGAGCAACAATTGTATGAGGGCTATATCTAAATCTGAACCGATCTAGCCCACTTTAGCCACAGGTGTTTCCAGTTAGATTATAAGGTGTTAAGCCAAATTTGAAGAAAATCGGGTACAATATGTGGTTTCTAAAGCGACAAAAGTCAAATCGGAGGCGACATTTGTATGGGGGTTATATCTAACTCAGAACCGATCTTACCCACATTCTGCATAGGTATTTCTAGTTAGATTATGAGATGTTGTACCAAATTTAAAGAAAATCAGGTACATTATGTGGTTTCTAGAGCGGAAAATGTCAAATCGGGCCCGACATTTGTATGGGGGCTATATCTAAATCTGAACCGATTTTACCCATAGATGTTTATAAAGGGTGATTTTTTAAGAGCTTGATAACTTTTTTTTTTAAAAAAAACGCATAAAATTTGCAAAATCTCATCGGTTCTTTATTTGAAACGTTAGATTGGTCCATGACATTTACTTTTTGAAGATAATTTCATTTAAATGTTGACCGCGGCTGCGTCTTAGGTGGTCCATCCGCTTAGTCCAATTTTGGCATTTCCACGTTTTTGAGTAACAGAGACCCAATTGGTGCGAACGGCGACGAATCGAAAATTGGTGGTCATCATTAACACTGGCCGATACAGCTGCGATATTTTCTTCAGTTCGCACTCTACGTAAGCGTGTTGGTGGTTTAATGTCCAACAATGTAAATTTGGTGCGAAATTTAGTCACAATAGCCCGAATAGCCGCTTCAGTGGGTCGATTAAACTGACCATAAAATGGAAGCGCGCAATGAACTTTCTTAACAGAGCACGCATTTTGATAATAAAATTCAATAATTTGCAAGCGTTGTTCGTTTGTAAGACGATTCATGATGAAATGTCAAAGCATACTGAGCATCTTTCTCTTTGACACCATGTCTGAAATCCCACGTGATCTGTCAAATACTAATGCATGAAAATCCTAACCTCAAAAAAATCACTCTTTAGTTGGATTATAAGATGTTTTGCCAAATTTAAAGAATGTCGAGTTCAATATGTGGTTTTTAGAGCGGAAAATGTCAAACCGGGAGCGACTTTTGTATGGGGGCTATATTCTGAACCGATTTTACCCACTTTCTTATAATCCCTATAGTTGGATTATAAGATGTTTTGTCAAATTTAAAGAATGTTGGGTTCAATATGTGGTTTTTAGAGCGGAACTCGGGAGCGACATTTGTATGGGGGCTATATCTAAATCTGAACCGATTTGCCTCAAATTAAATAGCGTTCGTCCTTGATCCACAAAACTTAGTTGTGCCAATTTATGTTAAGATCGGAATATAATTGCGACCTGTAATTTGATTACAACAATAGATGGACAGACGGACATTGCTATATCGATTCAAAAAAGTCGATCGGTATACTTAACAATGGGTCTATCTCGCTTCCTTTTGGGTGTTACAAACAAATGCACAACGACATAATACTCTCGTGGAGTGTATAAACAGGGACAGTTGTGACAAACTATCACTCTGGATATTTCCGTGTAAAACATGTTGTACCAAAAGTACTAGATTTGGTTTGAAATATGCAGTTTCTATAGTTACAAAAATCAAACCGGAAATAATATATAATAGAATAATTCATTTTTTATTTTTGATGGGCCCAAACGGAATTTAGTTAATTAATCCTCATGAGAAACAAATATAGGACATTTTAATTTTTTCATTAATGTTTAGATAGTGGTGCTGAGCTTTGAAATTTCTATGACCGTCTGGGCATGGGTTTTCGCTTACCAAAGAGAATTTTTCAAAAGTCTTCCGATTTTGATGATATTTGGTGCACGACATATATTGGACCCCTTTTTCTGTAAAAGACATCGAAACATTTTTTTGCAAGAGAATTGCTCGGTTTAGGGGGAAAAACAGCTGAAAATTAATACTGAATTTTAAACATTAATGGAAAAAACTCGTATTTTTGTTTCTCATGTAGGTCCACCACCAAAAAAAAATATGAACCATCCTAATAAAGGGTGATTTTTTAGCTATTATATTTTTGGCAACACTGGTTTAAACAGCTGACACACGTTTCGTGTTTTGTTTCACTGTCAAACATCTTCAGTTTGGTCTATAATTTAACCATGAATCGTCTTACAAACGAACAACGCTTGCAAATTATTGAATTTTATTATCAAAATGCGTGCTCTGTTAAGAAAGTTCATCGCGCGCTTCCATTTTATGGTCAGTTTAATCGACCCACTGAAGCGGCTATTCGGGCTATTGTGACTAAATTTCGCACCAAATTTACATTGTTGGACATTAAACCACCACCACGCCTACGTAGAGTGCGAACTGAAGAAAATATCGCAGCTGTATCGGCCAGTGTTAATGATGGCCATCAATTATCGATTCGTCGCCGTTCGCACCAATTGGGTCTCTGTTACTCAAAAACGTGGAAATGCCAAAATTGGACTAAGCGGATGGACCATTTGAGGCGCAGTCAAGGTCAACATTTGCATGAAATAATCTTCAAACATTAAATTATATGGACCGTACTATGGATTCAAATAAAGATTTCTTGCATTTTTCTGAATTTTATGTGTTTTTGTTAAAAAAAAACTTTCCTATAGCTTTTAAAAAATCACCCTTTATATAGGGACTTTGACTTTGGAAGGTGGAATAACATTAATTTATTTTTTTTTATTAAAAACTTACTTTCAAAGTAGTGAGTCTTTATCGCAAACTGTAAGAAATTTACGTGGACAATTTTCGAGAATAGATCGGTCTTTAGTTCAGCCTTCATGAAGCTCATTTTTATATCGGTTGCTATGTCAATAAGCAAAATTGCCGCATATGGGGTTCAGGCCTACAAATCCAAAATAAGAGTAGAGAAATTAAAGGCAACTTCGACGAAAATCTGAATTTTAGTAAAACATAAAAAAATTATTCTAATTTTTTTATTTTATGAATTAGTAGGTCTCAATGAAAGCAAAAATATTTTTTTAATTCTCGGACATAACATTTTTATTATACCCTCCACTAGGGTATTATGTCTTTGTGTATTAGTTTGTAACACCCAAAAGCAAACGAGATAGACCCATAGTTTATCACACAGATCGGCTTAGAATCACTCCTGAATCCGTCCGTCTATCTGTCCGTCTGTTCATCTATTCTTGTAATAATCTATTCTTGTACAGGTCACAAATATTGTCTGATCCTACCAAAAGTGACAAAAGTACATTGTGTGGGTCAAGGATGGACGCTATTTAATTTGGAGCAAATTGGTTCAGATTTAGATATAGCCCCCGTACAAATGTTGATCCCAATTTAACTTTTTCCGCTCTAGAAACTACGGCAAAATGGAGTTACTTGGCGTTTTCAGTTTTTCGTTTCCTCATCCTGTTACCCCTTCACAGGACTACAAAGTTCCAAAGGATGAAATTTTTCAAAAAATTACTTTATATACTTGTTCGCTCCCTATGATAACGGTATTAGTGTCAAATTAAAGAAGAGAATATCTATTAAAAATACTTCAAATATTATACATATATTCTATCTGTATTAGTACAGCATTAACATCTATATCAAGTATACCTCTTAGTTTTCCTGGTTTATTCATATATTCATACTTAAAGTTTTAAATGGTTATTAATACTCAACTAATACAGATAAAAGCATGGAGTTTAAAGTATTTTTAGCACATATTCATAGTTGGCAGAACACAGTTTCAACTAGAAACATCTATCGTGAAAGTGGGTCACATCGGTCCATGGTATATGACCCATACAAAAATCCTTACCGTTTTCACTTTGTTCACCGAATTATAGTCAGATATAAAGTGGAGGGTATCATTTAGTCGGCCCGACTTTAGCTTTTCCTTACTTAGTGTTTTCTTGCAAAGTGTAGCTGGAAACAAGAAGAAGTTAGGAAGAAGTAGGAGAATATGTATTTTGTTTCTGTCTTTAAAGTTTTTGTTTCTATTTTTATGTTTTTCTTATTTTTATACACTCGACGAGAGTATTATGTCTTTGTGCATTTGTTTGTAACACCCAAAAGAAAACGAGATAGACCCATTGTAAATTATACCGATCGACTTAGAATCACGATTTAACAATGTCGGTCCGTCCGTCCGTCCGTCTGTCCATCTATTCTTCTAATCACGATACAGGTCGCAATTGTAGACATAACTAAATGAAACTTTGCACAACAACGTTTTTCGGGATAAGGACGAACTCTATTTAATTTGAAGAAAATCGGTTCAGATTTAGATATAGCCCCCATAGGAATTTCACTCCCGATTTGACTTTTTCTGCTGTAAAAACCACATATTTTAACAGATGTTCTTCAAAGTTGGCAAAACATCTTATATTTCAATTAGAAACTTTCCAATATTGTACCAAAGCCTTTGGGTGTCATACCTATACCGAAGACGTTATTCTTGCCTCAGAACTTTAGTCTCGGTAATGTGTGGTATCATTTTCCTGTTTCTTGAAAAAAGTGCCCCAATGAACATTACCATTTGTATCGATCATCATCATCAAGTAACAAAAGTATTTTTCTGCAGTTAATAAACAAAAATGCGGAATCTACAATTTAAATGCTATTCGAATTATTTGATACAGTCATTTCGTATGAAAACAATTATTGTTTGTTTTGTTAAGCAGTGTAATTTATGTGCAACTGTTAAGTTTAAATTTAATTTGTGTTAAATAATTCTTCCAAGCGTAAAGAATAATGTGCGAGCGATCTCGCCGGCGAAGATGGTTAATTTTATGCAAAGCCACAAAATAACTCAATTTCATTCGTAAACAAAAGATTAAAGAAATATTATGCCATGGCTAATATTTATGTACGTCTGTATTCCAGACTCGCAGACGGATGGACGGACATTGAGAAATTGACCTAAAAATTCATAAAGAGTGGCACACCAGGGGTTAAATATATATATAAAAACTACTGTTTCATGCCACATTCTAAACAGTTCTCAACAGTAATTTCCACGGCAAAGAGCTCAAATTTATTTTTCTTAAAAGAAAAACAAACACTCAACTTTAAAATGAAATTGGTAAGCTTCAGTTGTTGTTATTGGTTTTAAATTATAAATAAATAATTTCTATAATGAAAACTATAAGTGTTTGAACATTATTTTTATGTTTCATTCATAACGTGTATATATTCCCTTAAAACAAAAGACTTAAGATACGAACTTTTTTACATATTTCCATGTTTTCCAGCAGTTTCTATTGAAATATTAAAAAATACGATTTCGGCAAAAAAATTAGTTGCGTCCTTTTATAATTTGCCACATATAATTACACCGTGCAACAGTCGTTTATTAAGTTTATTAATGCTTCACTTTTAAGGCGAAAAACTTGAAATGGTTATTAATGTTAAACTAAAAATTTATATATAATTTATTCCTTAGCTCATTTGCTTGGCCCTATTCGCATATGCTACCAGCGCCATCTGTCATGATTTCGATAAAGATACCGACATTCAAAGATTAAGGAATGTCGTTCCTGATCCTGAGGGTAATTACCAATTCGGCTATGAGACCTCGAGTGGCATACAAGTGCAAGATGTGGGAAATAGTATCAGTAATAATTTAGAAATTCGTAACTTAATCTATAAAGCCAGATATCCTGAGGATCAATTCGTCTATGAAACATCGAATGACATACAAGAACAACAAGTTGAGGAAAGTGGTGTTGAAAAAGGCTCGGATCCCAAGGCCAATCATCAGTTCGCCTATGATAATAATGAAATAAATGCAGTCGAAAATAATATTGATATGATCCCTAGCTTGGCCACTGACGGCTCCCATCCTCAGAATCGATTCGCCTATGAAACCTCTCATCCGGTGGATCAATTCGCCTCTAATAACATAGAAATCCAAGCTGCTGGAAATAATTTCAATAAAGAAGCCGTAATTCACAGGCTAACCAATGAAGCCTCTGATGCTGAGGGTAATTATCAATACGCCTATGAAACCTCAAATGGTATACAGGCCCAGGCTGCTGGCAATTCTGTGGGTGTTAGTGGTTCCGTCAACTATATCTCCCCCGAAGGTAAACGAATCGGCTTAACCTACACTGCCGACGAAGATGGTTATCATCCCGTGGGTGATCATTTGCCCACGCCGCCTCCCATGCCCGATTATATTCGTCGTTCTTTGGAATATATACGTTCTCATCCCTTCGCATTACGTAAAAAATACCAAAAGTGAGACGAAGAACAATTATCAAGACCAAAAGGTTATGACTGAAGGACTTCCCCAACTGTTTTAATATTAATGTTTGGACTTTTAAAGGAAAAAATATCGAAGCTATGTGAATTATTTTTAAGGTTAAGTTTAATAAATTATT
This sequence comes from Polietes domitor, assembly GCA_947397865.1. Classification (NCBI taxonomy): domain Eukaryota; kingdom Metazoa; phylum Arthropoda; class Insecta; order Diptera; family Muscidae; genus Polietes; species Polietes domitor. The sequence continues at coordinate 33,401,645 of OX377621.1, read as the reverse complement.
TAAATACAAAATAGTTTTTAAATTAAATAAATAATTATTAATGTAAAGGGTGTTTTTTATTGGGGTATAGAACTTTAAGTTGGCATCACTTTTTTAACTGGCGGCCATTTTGTCAGCTGTCAAGTGATTAATATTTAGTTTGGTTTGCCATTTCATCATGAACAGGTTGACAAAAGGACAACGCTTGCAAATCGTGCAAATTTATTTCGAAAGTAATGGTTCAGTTCGCGAAGTTCACCGCAAGCTCCGTCCATTTTATGGTCGACATAATCGTCCATCAGAGCAATTAATTCGGTTAACCATGGATCGTTTTCGCACTACGTTTACTCTATGTGATAATACGCATCCGCAGAGACGTCGAACAGTGCGCACCGAAGAAACAATTGCCGTTGTAGAGCAAAGTGTTGAAGAGGACCCGAATGAATCGATTCGCCACCGTGCACAGCAATTGGAGCTTTGTCCATCAACTCAAAGTGGTTGAAAATTGGACCTGTAGAATTGGCTATATTCGAGCCAGCCGCGGCGGCCACATGCCCGAAATCATATTTAAACGTTAATGGCATAAAATTATCCTTCCAATAAAGCCAAATTGATGGACATTAAAACGATTTTCTTGTGTTTTATTTCAATTCGAAGTTCTATACCTCAATAAAAAACACCCTTTAGTTTATGTAAATGTATAAACTTTTGGTTTTCATTTATAAATAAATTATTTCTATAATGAAAACTATAAAAGTTTGAACATTATTTTTATGTTTCATTCATAACGTGTATATATTCCCTGAAAACAAAAAACTTAAGATACGAACTTTTTTACATATTTCGATGGTTTCCAGCAATTTCTATTGGAATATGAAACAAGTAAAAAAGGGGTTAAGTTCGGCTGAGCCGAACTTTATATACCCTCCACTATGGATTGTATTCCACAGAGGCTGTCGATTTTTGTAATATTACAGTACAGTAATATTACAGGAAAATATATATTTTTTTAATATAGCCAAACCAAAACAAATACAATATTATAAAAATAATTTTATAAATAAATAAAATATTTTTATTATTTCAAACCACGCTTACAAGGCCAGGCTACCAATATGTTTACACTATATATATCGAAATAATACTTCAAGTCAATTCAAAAAATGAATATTCTTATATATATATATACAAAAAAAAACTTAAATACCACAAATATTTGTAGATAGTGTGTGCCAAAGTTGGTTGTATTTCCATTATATATATATATATATTAATTCCAAAAGTACAAATTTTTAAAATCCATTATCTCACGTACACAGTGAAAAATAATCAAAATAATTAACCAATTTTTGCCATAAAAATAAAAAGTACAAAGTTGGAAAAATATTTTTATTTTGCTTGTCTATGGAGTCAGACGAATGTGTACACCGAATTCCATGATTCTAGCTGCGGCCATTTGGTTAGTACCATTTTTATCCCCTTTTTCTCATTTTATCCCCTTAAAAGTACGACTTTCTAAAATCTCTTTATTTTATGTGACTACGTAATTAGAGGTATGTACGCACCGAATTTCATCATTATAGCTGTAGCCGTTTAGTTGGTACCATTTTTACATTCTGTTCCCCTTGTATCCCTTGAAATTTGGTTAGTACAATGTTTATCCCTTTTTCCATTTTAACCCCAAAAAGTACAAATTTCGAAAAATCTATTTATTTTACGTGTCTATACACTTAAAGGAATGTATATACCGAATTTCATCATTTTAGGTGCAACCGTTTGGTTGGTACCATTTTTATCCCTCTTTTCCATTTATGTATGAATTTGGAAAAAATACTTTTGTATTGTGTATCTAGTCAATTAGAGCAATGTACACGTCGAATTTCGTATTTTTAGCTGTTGTCATTTAATATGTACCATTTTTATTCCATTTCACGAATAAAAATCACTTTATGGTACACGTTTTTGTTATAGGGGGAATGCTCATTCCCAATATCAAGTAAGTCGGCTAAAGTCGGGCGGATCCAACTCTATGATACAGTCCACGTTCTATCCGAATACAATTCTATTCGGTAACAATGTGAAATCGGGAAGAATTTTTGTATCCTGTAAATGTATGTGTTTGACAAAAATGAAAAATCGGAAAGGATATTTATATGGAGGTATATTGAAACATAGGTGAAATATAATATGTAAAGTTTGACCAAAATCGGTTAAACATTTGGGATCAACATTTGTATATATATAAATAATAGTATATCTAAATCTGAACCGATCTAACCCATTTTCACCACAGGTGTTTCCAGTTGTATTATAAGATTTTTTGCCAAATTTAAAGAAAATCGTATACAATATGTGGTTTCTAGAGCGGAAAAAGTCAAATCGGGAGCTACATTTGTATGGGGGCTATATATAAATCTGAACCGATCTTACCCAATTTCTGCATAGGTGTTTCTAGTTGGATTTTAAGGTGTTTTGCCAAATTTAAAGAAAATCGGTTACAATATGTGTTTTCTAAAGCGGAAGATGTCAAATTGGGAGCGACATTTATATGGGGACTATATCTAAATCTGAACCGATCTAACCCGCTTTCGTTACAGGTATTTCTAGTTAGATTATAAGGTGATATGCACAATTTGAAGAAAATAGGGTACAATATGTGGTTTCTAGAGAGCAAACAGTCTAATCGGGAGCGACATCTGTATTAACCCCCATATCTTAATCTGAACCGATCTTACCCATTTTCTGCACAGGTGTTTCTAGTTTAATTATAAGATGTTGTACCAAATTTAAAGAAAATCGGGTACGATATGTGGTTTCTAGAGCGGAAAATGTAAAATCGGGAGCGACATTTGTATGGGGGCTATATTTAAATCTGAACCGATTTGCCTCAAATTAAATAGCGTTCGTCCTTGATCCACAAAACTTATTTGTGCCAATTTTTGTTAAGATCGGACTATAATTCCGACCTGTAATTTGATTAAAACAATAGATGGACAGACAGACATTGCTAAATCGGCTCAGAAAGTGATTCTAAGCCGATCTGTATAATAAAGATGGGTCTAACTCGTTTCCTTTTGAGTGTTACAAACAAATGCAGTAGCGGTCCTATAATTCTGTCTTTTGACATGTTGAGTAGATCATTTTTGCAGGTCGATATTCCAAGGTGTTACAAACGGAATGACAAAGTGGCGGAGGCTCTAAAAATACAAGGGTTAAAATTCGTCCATGTTTTTTGGAAGATCGATCATCAAAAATTGTGAGTATTTCGGTAGAGCACGATAAACAAAAAATTCAAATTGGATATTTTTGAAAAAAATTTATTTTTGCGCGAGATCATTTTAGCCATGATTTTTATGCATGACATTTTTGTTTTGTAATTTTCTCGCGATCTGGACAACGTTTTCGGCAGATTATTTTCATGTGTATTAAGAAACATTGTCACTTGTACCATATATATATAGTTAGTCGCGAAAAAAGCTGTAATTCTTGCAAACGTCCACTATTCGCGGTTGAAATTGCATTTATGTCAACTTTGCCCATATGGTTTTCTGAAACAATTCTGACACAAATTAGTCGGCAAAAATATTTTGTTATTGCCTATTTTTCTAAAGGCACTTTTCACAAATTTTAACTTTTCAGCCAGCATTTTTCCTATTTCACTCTTATTTTAGTCTGATAATTTGGGAAGCAAAATTGATGGAATATAAAGGAATTTAATAAAAACTCTAAATCTAGAAAACTTTATAAAGTTCAACGTAAAACCGGATGTGATCGGTTTCCTACGCCCAAAATTATAGTACAATTTTTAAAAGTACCTTCGACGAAAATGCAATGTATGCAGAATATAAAATAAAATTTAAAATAAAATTTGTATTGATACACTCGACGAGAGTATCATATCATTGTGCATTTTTTTTCCTGTCTGTCCTGTTTTTGTCTATCCTTCTATTCTTGTAATCACGATACAGGTCGCAATTGTAGATTGAAACTTTGCACAACGAAGTTTTTCGGTACAACGACGAACGCTATTTAATTTGAAGAAAATCGGTTCAGATTTAGATATAGCCCCCATACGAAATTCACTCCCGATTTGACTCTTTTCACTCTAGATACCTCATATTACAACAGATTTTCATTAAAATTGGCAAAACATCTTATATTTCAACTAGAAACACCTGTGGTAAAAATGTGTTAGATCGGTTCAGATTTATGTATAGCTACCATACAAATTTCGCTCCCGATTTGACTTTTTCCGCTCTATAGACCACATATTTCATTAGCTTGCATTACCTTATAATTCTACTAGAAACATCTGTGTTGAAAATGGATTAAATCGGTTCAGATTTAAATATAGCCCCCATACAAATTTCACTCGCGATTTGACTTTTTCCGCTCTAGAAAACACATATTGTATCAGATTCTCTTCAAAATTGGCAAAACATCTTATATTTCCACTGGAAACAACCATGGTGAATATAGGTCAGATTGGTTCAGATTTATATATAGCTCCCATTCAAATTTCGCTCCCGATTTGCCTTTTTCCGCTCTAGAAAACACATATTGTATCAGATTGTCTTCAGATTTGGCAAAACATCTTATATTTAAACTAGGAATACCTATGGTGAAAATAGGTCAGATCGGTTCAGATTTATATATAGCTCTCATTAAAATTTCGCTACCGATTTGACTTTTTCTGCTCTAGAAGCCACATATTTTAACAGATCCTCATCAGATTAGGCGATATATCTTCTATTTATTCTATAAACAGCCATGGCGCAAATGGGTCAGATTGGTTCAGATTTATATATTGCTCCCATACAAATTTCGCTCCCGATTTGACTTTTTCCGCTCTAGAAACCACATATTTTAACAGATCTTCTTCAAATCTTTCAAAATATCTCATATTTCAACTGGAAACACCTGTGGTGAAAATGGTTCAGGTCGGTTCAGATTTACATATAGCTCCTATACAAATTTCGCCCCAAAAATGTCCCATACAAATGTCGGATAGACCGGACCAGGTAATATTAGCCTATGATTAGGAAACATACAAAAATTATTCCCGTTTTCACTTTTTTACCGAGTTGAATTGTATTCGGATAGACAGTGGAGTGTATCATATAGTCGGCCCCGTACGATTTTAGCGTTTCCTTACTTGTTTTCGGTTGCATAATAATCTTCGAATACATTTTACACATTATTTTTCAAATAGAATATATCCGTCTATTTATATATTTTGCGCCTCAAATCGTTTTCATTGGGTTTTTTTGCCAAAAACACTTTCGTTACTTTTTGCTGATCTGTAAAAGTGATAATATTTGAATCCTGTATTT